>JAJPUD010001531.1:158958-202584 GCA_023553655.1 Myrmecobius fasciatus | reverse complement strand
GGAAGGAGGGAGGATGGGAGGGAAGGAGGAGGATGGGAGGGAAAAAGGAAGGGAGGAAGGGAGGGATGGAGAGAGGGAGGGAGGAAGGAGACTTTTATAATTTTCTTGCAAAAAGTTAAGTCACTCACAATTCTTCATGATATAATATCATTGTTACTGTGTACAACATTCCTCCGATTCTGTTCGTTTCACTTTGCCTCAGTTTTTGGTTTTGTCTGAAATCTTCATGTTTGTCACTTCTTATAGCACAATAATATTCCATACAATTATATATCACAGTTTATGTAGCTATTCCCCAATTGAGGGGCAATTCCTTGATTTCTAATTCTTAACCACCACAAAAAAAGAGCTGTCATAAAGTTTTGTACAAAATAGATCTTTTTTGGGGAAGGGGGAGGGGAAGTAGTGGAGGGATGTCTATGGGATACTATGTATGTAGTATTGCTGGATCAAAAGGTATGCAGTTTTATAGCCCTTTGGGAACAGTTCCAAATTGTACTCCAGAATGGTTGGATCACTTACAATTCTAACAACAATGGATGAGTACACCAATTTTCCCATATCAACGTCAACATTTATAATTCTCTCTCTCTTGTTTGATCCTGTTACTCGAACTGACAGGTAATGTGATATCTCAGAATTATTGTAATTTGTATTTCTCTATGAATAGTGATTTAAAGAATTTTTAAAATATGACTATAGACAACTTTAATTTCTTTGTCTGAAAACTACTTATTTATTTTCTTTGACCATTCATCAATTGGGGAGTGATTTGTATTTTTACAAATTTGACTCAGGTCTTTACATATTTGAGAAATAAGGCCTTAATTAGGGAACATTGCTGCAAATTTTCCCCTCCTCCAGTTTTCGGCTTTTTGGACTACACAATTTCTTTCTGACTTTAATGTTAAATTAAATTAAATTGGAATTAACAAAACAAAATGAAACAAAACTTGGCAGGGAAAGGCAACAAACTGAGAAACTGCATTTTTAGGGCAACATTGTACCTGTAAACAAACTCCTTATACTTTCTATTGGTCTCCTTTCTCATCACCAGATCACAAAGAATACTGACTAGGAAAAGTCTTTGTACTAGGGAGGGCACATGCAAAAACAGACATTTTGTTTACTGGTAAGGAAAAGAAACCTTTAAATTTCCATGCAAAAAATCACCAGTGCTCACATACATCTCTACCATAAGACATCTCCTCACACCCCTTTCATCTCCAACATGGGTGTCTTCATCTAATTCAATCATTCTTTCCTTCCCCAGCCTGGCAAGGCCCATAGCTCTGGGAGAGCAAGGTATCCTGGCAGGAAGGGAAGCAGAAGAGCCAGAGGTTAATGCTCTAAAAATCTTGGTTCAAAAATCATTCTATGCACTGAAGCACAATGAAAACTTGAGAAACATCAGAGATCATCTGGCCCTAAAATGTGGGCTCATCTGGAGCACGCTCCCAGAAACTCCCACCTCCGTGCCTTTGCACAGCTGTACCCTAGGTCTAGAATGGACTGTGTCCTCACCTTTGTACCTCCAAAGCACAGCACAGGTGCCTCCTGATATATTAATCCTTACCTGATGCTCAAAGTTGTTGCCACTGTCTCTGTCTTGAAATGACCTTGCATTGACTTTGTATTCTCTTATTTCTATCTTGTAACAACCTCAGAGGTAAGCTTCCTGCCAACAGGGAAATGTTCATTTTGGCCACTGTATCCAAAGCCGGCAGCACTGCCAATGCACTTAGTAAACCCTTTGTAAATCACTACTGGATTGAACTGAATTGGCCACAAAACACGGTGGAGTCGGGTTGCCCGTCCGTATTTCTGCGCTCCTGTGCTGTATGTGCACCTGGAGAAGAACCGGGTTACAAACAGCTTGGGGTCCTGGGCCCACAGAAAATCCGACAGACTGGCAGGCACACCTGCATGGCACCGAGTCCCTCCATCACGCCTCGCCAGCCTAGTCCTGTCCTCCCAGGCATGTCGGTGGCAGATGCCACAGGACCCAGGTTGTAGGACCGTGACAATTCCCTGTCCACAACCCCCCAACTGTGAAGGTTACCATGGAAACAGACCCAGGAACACCTGGATGTCTACTTCACAGACACTCGATTTCTGTCATGGCAAATCAGGTACCAGAAGCCGCCAGCCTTCTGATCTCCTAATTTCCCTGTGTCAGTTCGAAGTATGTTTGAGAAAGGACGGGCCAGTCTATTGCAAAGGCTTCCTCGTACATGGAGGTATCCATCCTGCTCTTGTGATCTAAAGACAAGATGAAACAACCCAGGGCCTCATGGGAAAGCTTGGACAGGATTGAATGCCCCAACAGGTTTTCTGGACAAGGCTCAGTGCCATCACCGGAAGCAGCCTGGTAGCCTTTACTTTCCAAGGATTGGAAAAAAGCACAAATGATGTTTTCCAAGGGTTGTCTTATTTAATTAGCTCTTATTAGAAGATTTTTGTGGATGATAATTGGCCTTTATACCAATGCCCACACCAACACACACATCTCCGAGGTGATTATGAAGCCTTGGAAAAATAGGTTTTTGATTGGATAAAAATAATTGTCCTTCACCAAAGCATCCTTTTCCAGGGCTCAGAATGAGGGCTAACATTTGCTAATAACATGTTCATTAAAGTTCATTTTAGAAACTCATTAAATCAAACTAAGAGAATCTGAAGTCCTTCTATGGTAATAAATTCTAACCATTTCACGGTACTCAGTGCTCAAACAAAAGGAGGGTCTGAGTTGCTCAAGAGTGGGTCCACGGTGATTCTTTAGATGGGCTTCTAGGGACAGAATCATCAATCGTGTATTTTAAATGAGGCGAGTCCCAGAACCCACACAGACCAGGCAGAGACAGAAAAATAGCAGCCGTGGCATTGTCCTTCAGGAACATGGAGGAACTGCACACCTCTCTATACATTTTCCAAGGACCAATCCCAAAGATAAATGGGTCTCTGTTCAGAGAAAAGAGTCTCTGCTTTTCTGTAGTGACATATAAGTCCGATATCCACTGCATTCATCTGAAGAACTAGAACTCGGGTTTTTCTGATGACCAATCACTCCTCTATTTTCTGTGAAAAACTATCTCAGAAAGGGAATGGCCATACATATAACAAGGAGGAAAAGGATGGTGAGCCAACACGCTAGGCTTTCTGCTCTTTCACTGCTAGAAAGGAGCTCTGAGAGAGCAGGCCTTGGAGGGGCCAAATGACACCCCAAAGGGCATCGGCTTCCCTTTGCAAACTTAGATTGCTGTGTAAAGGGACCATGGTGATGGAGACGAAGGGGCCCAAGACTTCCCCCTGATGCCATATCCTCAGCTTTGTGGTGTAAACAAACAAAAAAAAGTCGTTGTTTCCCTTTCAATCCACCCATAACTGTTTTTATGAGCCTTTGCAAGATTTAACAATGCCCATCTCGGAGGTCTATGACTAGCCGCTACATTCCCTGGTGGAAGACAGTCATCCAGGGAGAGTGACAATTTATGGTCCAGTCAGGGAAAGAGAGAGATGCTTGAGGGAAAGTCTTGATGGCTGACAAGGGCCAAAGCAATCGCTTAGTGTAGTCAAGGAGAACTGAAGGATGCAACAGTAAATTTACTGGAGTTACTTGCAATGAACTGTGGGAGAGAGAGGTAATTTAACTCGAAAGTTTCACTTTTGGTAACATTAGATTTATTGAAAATACAGAGGAAGTCGGTGCTTATCTAAAAGAATCGTTAATGTGACTTGTTATGTAATTAAGCCAGAAACGATCCCATATTTAAAAGCAAACTAAAGGTCTGTTGGTGAGGCACTCAGGGAAGTCTGGTTTTTAAAAATCTCTGATGCTCATTTTCACATGAGGCTCATTGCCGTGGAGGCCCAAAGGTCCTCCAAGACCGCAGAATGGATACAAACGGACAAAGGAAGACTCCGATAGTTATGACATTTACAAGGAGGGAAAAACTGGGTCTCAAGAACAGCAATGAAATGAATAGATTTGCTGGATTATTTCCCCCCAATAGTTTTATCAATTCTATCTATGGGAAAATCCACTTTTTCAATATCTATAGATTGAGATTTCACAAGAAATGCTTTTTTTTTTCCTTTTCTCATAACATAAGCAAAATCTTGCTCAAGTGGACAATATTCTGACCCAGAAGCAGAAAAAAAAGAAAAAGGAAAATGCAGCAATAAATAAATGTTGTCTGAGATTCACATAGCTATTTTGTTGCTCTTTATAGGGAAGCTTAGAAAATCATTACCCATTGGCCTTCTCACTTGCTGTTCTAAATGTTTCTCCCGTCTCTTCTCTAAGTGAAAGAGCTTTTACTGGAATGGTTTTCCCAGGCTAACTCCAAGCGTGACTGGCTAATGCACTGTAATTCTAGCAAGTCTCAAAATAAGAAATTTGCCAAATTCAGAGCCCCGGGACTTCCTACGTGGCTGGCCTGTGGGCTGGCTCAGCTCGCATCTCATAGGTGTTTTATGCACTAATTTAGATTATGACCGTTTGAAGAACAAGGCAGCCCTGAGGAGCAGGGCGGGCCTCTGTGTGCAAGACCTGAGTTCCACTTCTTACATATCACAGGGGGGTGATTTGGGGCCAGACCAAGCACCCTAGGCAGCTCCCTCCTATGATAATTTGCCCAGCAGGTGCTGATTTACCAAAGACAATACAGATTATTTTATACTTATTGGTTGTCACTCCATTACAATGTTACCGTAGCACACAGTAGGTACTTAATAATTTTTTGTTGATTGGTGGATATTTTGATACATTAAAGATATCAGAGGTAAAAGAAATCATCTGGTAAAAAAAAAAAAAAAAAGACTCATTGGGAGAGGAGAGAAGGTTTTTCTGGGATTTCATTATGAAAGAAGAGGGAAAACAGCACCAGACGTGATTTCTTTTTCAAATGAACTGAGTCGGAAACAAACGGGTGGAGGGATGTGCCCAGGGTCACACAGCAAGTACCTGAAGCAGGAGTGGAACTCAGCAGGCTTCCTGACTGCAGGCCTTATCTCTAGGCCTGTGAAGCAATTCCTTCTAATTTTCTCCTTTCAGAAAGGGCAAACTTCTCTTGCACAATTTACTGGATTTTGTTTTTGGCCAGAATAAGCTGTGACACAAGGCAAGGGCTCTATGCAGACAGGTAGAGCCCTCAGGAAACCATGCACAGGCAAAGCGCCATCTCCTGTTGGCAGGATTCTAAAACTGCATCACCATGTTGCCAAAGGATCTGGATTCAAGCTGTGTCTGCTGTTGATGACCTTTGCAGGCAGGGCACTGAGCAACCTGGGCCTAAACAAGGGAATAGGAATATTTGCCCCCCAAATCTCTAGGCTACTTCTGAGATCTGCAGAAGAAACACCATTGCTTCAGTGAATCTGAGCCGGATGGAACTTCAGCAGCCCCCTAGCCCGCCATCCTCCAGAAAGGGATCCAGCTATAAAACACGTGACCAGCGGCCATCTTCCAGAAAGAGACCAGTTATAAAACACGTGACCAGCGGCCATCTTCCAGAAAGAGACCAGTTATGAAACACGTGACCAGCGGCCATCCTTCAGAAAGGGATCCCTCTCCCCCCTCCGCTATAAAACACGTGACTAGCAGCCATTGTCCAGAAAGGGATCTAGCTAATAAAACACGTGACCAGCGGCCATTCTTCAGAAAGGGATCTGGCTATGAAACACATGACCAGCGTCCATGGGGACAGCCCCTTCCTCTTCCACGTGACCTTTTAGCAAGAACGTTAATTGGCGGAGAGTGGTGAGCACAAGGCGGCCCGCTTGGCTCGGAAGGATCCCTCCCTCCTATGCTTGCAGGCCCTGTCACTCACAGGAGGATGTCCAAGGTGGGCGAGCTCCACAGCGCCCCCTGGTGGCACAGGGATGAGCTACTCCCCCTTTTGTCCCGCCAGGGCCACGTGTCCCTTTAGATTCTGCAGGCACCCAGGACAATCTCTCAAACTGGGGCTCTGGCTCCCTGCTTCTGATATTCCTCGCGGCTCTGGCTGGGACTTGGGGCCGAAAGCTGTCTGCCAAGATGCTTGCCCTGTGCCATCCAGTCCGGGCCGGGAGGGCTTGCCTTCTGCGCCAGCGCCAGCTTGGGGCCCAGTCCTGCTCCCGCACTTTGTTCTAGTTTTAAAATTTGTTTTAAATACAGATTGCTTTATGAGTGGAGAAAACCAGAGTCAACATCGTGTTTGTCACAGAGAGCCAGGGAGAAGGGAACCAAAAGTCTCAGAACCAACAATCAGGGAGGGTCCCTTTGTGACTGAAAAATGAGGGGGAAAGCCCCCCGAAGCCCCGGACACACAGGCTCTTACACCAGTTCCTGCAACTCGTCCCAGGTTCCCAGCTGCACAGCTGTGGGGCTGAAAGGGAGCTCAGAGGTCATCCCAGACCCCCGGGACAGAGGAAGACGCAGCCGTGGCCCCGCCTCAGGAGCCTTAGTGGGTCTGTGCATATTTTGTATTCTCTTGTATTACCTCCATTTCCCTAAGTACCCAAAATAAGAGTCCCGAGGGCAGGGTCTACATCCCAGCACTGGTTCCAGTGCGTCACACATACAGCCGGTGCTTAATCAGTGCACTCCCCTAGGTCCCTAAGAGGAGATCAGGCTGGAGCTCAGGCTCTTTCCTGAGAGCAATGCTGCCTTCTGAGGCTGTCGTGTTTGACAGCTTCTCCCAACGTCCCCGAGACTCCCCAAGAAGGAAGTGGGCCGGGACTATTCTGCCGGACTTCACTGCTGGGTTTTCCCTTGAATTATTGATCTGCTCGGAGCTTCATCTCAAACCTCCAGGTTTCTGGGCGCCACCCCGCTCAGGTTGCTGGGGATTATTTTAGTTTTTGTGTTGCCCTCCTCTCTGCTTTTTCTCTGTCTTCTTCCATCGTTCGCTAGGGGATTTGTGAGTCCCAGAGGATCAGCGGATGGCCAGCTGAGCATCGTCCACCACGGGAACTCCTGAAGGACAGGAGAGGGTCTGCTTTGGTGGATGGTGGGCCCTTATGGAAGTGAGCGCCATCGCCTGAAGTCCCAAACTGGAAATAAACGTAGAGGATCCCCAGGAGACTGGGACCTTCTTGAGGAAGGAAATGGGTCGTCTTCTTCGTATCTCCAGGGCTCAGTACCGAGCCGTGTTTGTTTTTTGGCCCATAATTGTGACTTGTTCGGGCTAGGAAACTGAGGAAACCCCCTCTGCTAAAGCCAGTTCTCTGCTGTTTCGTCTTCATATATTGTTCCAATATAAATCAATGGATGGATATTTGCACACACACACACACACACACACAAACACTCTTCCTGGGGGAAAGAAATTACAGGACATGACCAATATCACAAAGTCAAGCTTCATAAGAGGCAAACCTCAAACCCAGGAGTTCCAAGGTTGGACCCTGATTCTCTGCCACGCTACTTAGCGTAAAATGCAGCAGGTACGGAAGGAAGGACGAATGGAGTGGAATAACGGCTGACATCCCGCAGGTGGTGAACGTCTCGCCATCACCTCTCACTCCCGGGCTGCCATCGGCCCATCTTCCCTTCCCAGCCCTTTCTTCCCCGTCCTGCTCAGAGGTCCTGTTGGCTAAAGGGCTCCTACCCACTGGGCCCGCAGGAGGACACCCAGCTGTAGTTCGTCGGAGCATTCGGGTTCTAGGGTTCACTGACGAAATGAGCCAAAAAGAAGCTAAAGACTGGAGTCAGAGGAAGGTTTCAAGGTCCCCCTCTCTCTTTCTCTTCCACACTGGGCCCGCTCTCAATGGCACACTTAGATTGGAACACGCGTCCCCCAACGCGCCGGAGGAGATCCTCTTTAATATCCTATGCTACTTAAACTCTGACTGTCTGGCTTCAGATCTGGGCGTCTCTCTACTTTATGATGGTGTTTTCTTTATTCTATGAAAATTAGGAGAGATTATAGTCAAGTGTTCAGAGCAGCAAAGGGAGAATCGGAGTATTTATTGGTTGTTGCTCCAAAATTGGGTCCTGTGAATACAAGGAACAAACCTTGGGGGAGGCAGGGCCTTCTCTCACCCCTGCATTTCCCTGCTTCTGCTGGCCGATAGGAAATAAAAGCAGCAGTTTGGGAGCAGGGGCAGGGAAAGAAAGGCCACAGGGAGGATGGCGATGGGTCATTTGTAAAGGGAGAGCCCCTTCATTAGATCTCCTGGAGCAGGAGGGAGATGGGGGCCTGGGCCTTGATCTCTGAAGGCTGCAAAGCCCTTCTCTAGATCACCCTCCAGCCACTTGGAGAGCAGGGTACTACTGACACTATTATCGTTGTTTTCCCGACAAGAAATCTCAGGCTGAAAGATATTAAGCAATTTAACTGATCACTTCTAAGAAGTGAAAAGGAGATCTGAACTAAGTCAAAAGTCCAAATCCTGGTTCTTTTCCCCATGAGATCTGCGGGCAGCCAACAAAGAAGGCTGGGATGTGGAGAACTTCAGAGGATGGGAGCGGGATCTCCCACGGTTCATTATGTGGACCGCCTCCAAGTTTACTCTGATTGTCTGGCTTCAAATCTGGGTAACTCTCCACTTTATGACGGTGTTTTCTTTATTCTATGAATTTTTTTTTTTTCATTTATTTTCTCTAATGCATCTTTGTGAGAGCAGCCAGGCTAGCGTGAGTGGCTGGGAAGCTCACCATCTGGTGGGATCCACTCAGGAGCTTTTCCTGAATAAACTAACTCAGCATCCACTGCGGGGCATGACAATGGTGGAAGGCATCCTGGGAGGCTCTCCTGAGTGACCAGGCATGAATACCCCCCAAAAGGGGAGCAGAATGCATTCTGAAAGGAAATCAGTGGGGTTTGTTCCTTCGCCTCCACCACGGAAGATGGGACCTGCATCCACGTCGCCACACGCCAACACGAGAGCCAGCTGTGCTGATATTCAAAGGCTATTCAGCATATTCCGGGCCCTCATCTCCCTGATGTGCTTCCACAGAGTCAATATTGAAGTGATTTAATTCAAAGAAGACATGTTAACCAGTGTTTTCAGCCACTCTGAATGCCCTTAACGACAGAAGCCTTCAGGGACTGGACAAGAGGAAATCAGGAGAGAAGAAAGACTCATTCTGGGAAGACGAGAGCTTACTGTCTTCCCAATCAGAGGACAGGAACAGATCCAGCAGGGGAAGTTATAAAGCTCCCCCTGGAATAAAACAAGGTCACGCAAGTCTGGTCTCGGGTCCGATTCCTCCCATCCCTTCCCAAGAATTCCAGACCCAACACACCATTCCTGATTCTCCAAATCCCTGGAACTTCACAAATTCAGACAATTCAACAAACATTTATTAGAGTATTCACTATTTTAGACCAAAAGCTAGAAAAAGATCCAGGGATGGAAGGGACCACAGGGGTCATATGGTCCAATGCAGGACAAATGGCAGCATCTTCTGTCGAAGTGGGCATCCATCTTTGGCTTAAAGAGGTGAGCCCATATCTCCTGAGGCAGCCACTGGGACAGTTCTCATGGAAACAAGCCTCCATCTACCTCTGATCAAGCTGCAGAGCCCAGCAGAAGGCAATATTCCATGTTTGCTCCATCTAGGAAGAACTACGGTCTGTGGCCTGGACATGGACTCTCAATGCAGCCCGAGATCAGCTCTTTTTTTCCCTTCTTTTGGGTCTTCTATAATGAGCACAACTGACTCAGATCTGCCTTGACCTTCACCCAAACTCCCGGGCTTCTTACGGACGTAACACTTACTCTCCAGGCCTCCCCCAGCTTGTCCTTGTGAAGCCGATGCTTTAACTCAGACATCACACTTAATACTTATCTCCAGTAACATTTCACCTGCTATTCAGATCCATGTAGCTTGTCAGGACATTTTGGGTCCTGACTGCCTTCCACTGTGTTGGCTAGCCCACAAAAATCAATAGATTTAGGGGAAAGGGGGGATCAAGTGAAAGTTTTAAGGATGACAATAACCTGAACAGGTATAGGTATATAGCCAGGAAAGAAGGGACCAGTGGATGAGAAGATAGAGAAGGTGGCCAAGGGTGGGGAAGAAGGATGGTGGAGTAAATGGTAAATCACAGGGTCCTGCCTTCAAATCCTAACATCACTTAGGTCCTGTGTGGTCTTGAACAAAGTCTCCATGCACCTCAGTTTCCTCATCTGTAAAAAGAGGGGACTGAACAAGATGGTCTCTGAGTCCTTTCTAATTTGGGAGATACAACCCCCATCAATTTTATTTAAGCAAATGTCCAATTGAAATACTGATCGAATTATAGTCAAATTGTCTTTAATCAAAAAAGGTTATTCCTGGATTTTTCCTACCCATTATGTTGACCAAAAGGTCAACTCCACAGCAACTCTGAGGGAGAGATGCATTGTGGGAATAAGACAAAGTTAATGAGTTTTGAAGGCCATATGTGTGTTCCATATACATTTGTGTCCTTAGGCTGTGATCAAATAAAATACTTCATGGACTGGACTGAAGTATGGCCATTTTAAGTAAATTGTTCATTAAAAAAAAAACTAATAATTAAAAAGATCTGTATCTTCTATAGGTTCTATTGAATCTTTCCCATGTTGCCTCCTTGAAAGCCATTTGTTAAAATGAAAATGAAAAAGAGAAAACGAAAAAAGACTTAGCAAACTAAGTCATTAATAGGAACATCAAGAAGCATGGTATTCCATGGACTGCCCTCCCACAATTCCCACTTCGGCCCACATTAGAGGGAAATGCTTCGGATATCACTTTTTATTGACAGGAGCTCTCAGAAGCTCATCCCTCTTTGGAGTCAAGTTTGGTGATTAGCCTTTTGCAGGATTAAGTTTGTTACTTTGTTGTCCTATCTGTGTATGTTGCTGGGGACACTGTAGATAATCCTATTTCCTTGGTTCTGTTGATGTGATTCTGAATGAGCTTATAAAATTTGTCCTATTCTTTATAGCTATGCTATTCATCACAACTTATAATGTAGTAATATTCTAATATAATCGCCCTCATGTACACAACTTAGTCCCTCCTTAATCAACAAGCTTCTTCTAATAAGTTAATTTTTCCATCTCTGCACGCATCATATAATCCTCCTGTACCAGCTACGTGAACCGCAGTATGATCGGGAACTTCAGGGATTAGATCATCAGCACACAGACACACAGACACACAGACACACAGACACACACACACACACACACACACACACACGACTCATCAAGTAAGCAAACAGATCCATCCCTGCTAGGATCTGCTCATCGGGGCCTAAGGCCTTAATTACTTGAGGTGCCAAACTCGTGCTCTCTCCATTATTTCTGGCAATACATTTTGCAGAAGTCTAAATATTAGGAATTCACTTCTTGGAGAACAGGAAACAAATCCAATTTTCAATCTTAAAATCAAACAGCATCCTTGGAGTCCATTTTGAGGATCTATCTGCAGCTCACTTTTTAACAGGGCAACAAAACAAAACAAAACAAAAAAACTCCCCAAAACAAGGCAAGAGACAAATAAGAAATAACCCATGGATCAGTTACCAAAAACTTGAGGGGGAATGGGAGCACCATGCAAAAGGAAAGGAAAACTTAGCTAAAAATGTCTAGGAAATGATGTGCTCAAAGAAAAAGAGATCATTAGCCCAAGGAATGGTGGAGAGAAGTATTATCAAACTCCAATAGAAATGGAGGTCACAAAATCACCCAGAAGGATCCCTGGGGGTAGCAAATTGACTTAGTTTTAATGTACTTTTACCTATATTTTGTTGTATTTTTATATATTTTGTTCAATATTTCTAAATTACACTTTAATCTGGTTTGGGCTAGACTCTGAAGTGCTTGACACAATGTATATATAAGGAGACACAATGAACTGTTTTCTCATTACTAGCTCGTGGTTTAAAATGAATAGAACACAGAAGACGGTTCTGTATTAAGCCAGATTCAGAGAGTTTCTAAGTGTTGAAGAGGATGCTCTGGAGCCTTCTGGTCCAAGCCCTGAACACCCTCACTACCCCAGATAAAAGCAGGAAAATGACCCACGTGTGCAAAAATGTTTATGGCAGCTCTTTTTGTAGTGGCAAGGAACTGGAAACTGAAGGGATGCCCATCAGTGGAGGAATGGCTGAGTAAGTGATGGGATATGAGTGTTATGGAATATTATTGTTCTTTTTTAAAATTTTTTAAAACAATTTTTTAAAAGCTCTTTATTTACAAAACATATGATGCATGGGTAATTTTTCAACATTGACCCTTGCCAAAGTCTTCTGTTCCAAATCATCCCCTGCTTCCTCCCCCACCCCCTCCCCTAGATGGCAGGTAGTCCAATACATGTTAAAATATATGTTGAATCCAATATATGTATACAGAATATATGTAATATACATGTTTGTGTAAGAAACAATCAGCAGGATGATTTCAGAGAGGCCTGGAGAGACTTATGGGAACTGATGCTGAGGGAAGGGAGCAGAACCAGGAGATCATTATACACGGCAACAACGAGATTATACAGTGACCAATTCTGATGGACGTGGCTCTTTTGAACAATGAGGTGATTCAAGGCAATTCCAATAGACTTGCTATGAAAAGTATCCTCTGCATTTTGAGAGAGAACTATGGAGACTGAATGTGCATCAAAGCACAGTATTTTCACCTTTGTTGTTGTTTGTTTGCTTTTTTTTCTTTCTCATGTTTTTTTTTTTCCCATTTGATCTGATTTTTCTGTTGCAGCATGACAAATATGGAAGTATATCTAGAAGAATTAATTGCACATGTTTAACATATATTGGATTACTTGCTGTCTTGGGGAGGGGGAGAAGGGGGAAAGAGGGAGAAAAATTTGCAAAGGTGAATGTGGAAAACTATCTTTGAATGGATTTGGAAAAATAAAATACTATTGAAAAAAAAAATTAAAAACCCCTGAAATTTCCCAACCTTTCCCCTGATTCTGCCCACAGAAGTCAAGGGGAACACAGTGCATATCTCTTCCTCAAGACAGCCCTCAGCCCCCTCATCCCCAACCTCTTCTGTTCTAGCTAAAGCTCCCCCAGTTCCTGACTTAAACCCAGTACCCAGAAATGATCAACAATCAATGTTAACTATTTTACCTTTTTAAAATAGTAATAGCTTTTTATTTACAAAATATGCAGTAGGTATTATGCTGTGTTTGGAGAATGGAAGACCCGAATTCAAATCCAGACTCAAGTGTTACCCTAGCTAAGCCATTTAATCTCTGACTGCCTCAGTTTCTTCACCTGTAAGTTGGGGGCAGTAATCACACCCACTTCACAGAGTTGTCATGAGGATCAAATGAGGTAATATTTGCTTAGTAAAACTCAAAGTGCTATTATTAGGAGTAACAAAAACAAAATAGTACAAATAATTTGGATCTTGTTGCTGTTTGCCTGCTGGGAATGAGTTCAGCTCCTGCCGTTGGACTTTCTATGGTTGGGGGCCTCCTGGCTGCCTCCCCCAGCCCAAAGCCGTCACCTTCAGGGCTCCACATTCCAATAAAAATGACTTTCCATCCTGCCTCTGTCAATACTGAGGCCATTCTCCATCTGTGGACAGTGTCCAGAGGGGCCTCCCTCCTCCAACTGACCCTCTGAGAGCCAGCGCTCCTGGTTCTTCCATTCGCGGCTGTAACCCCGGGGTCCCCTGGCACTCTGCTCTGAGCATGTCCCCAACCCTCCTCACAGCCCTAACATTTTAATTTGTGTCGTGTAACCTTCTCTGTCCTCCTCCAGAACAGGGCCCACCTCCCATGTCCTGGGTGAGGGGGCAGCTGGTAAATGTGAGCTGTGTGGGGCTGCCCGGGGGTCTCAGGTGGGAGGCAAAGCTCTGCGGCTGAGCAGGCCCTTCTCAGATTGCAAGTTTGGAAAGGCGGCCTCAGGACCGATGCTGTACTCTGTCTCAAAACTGGGTAAGAGAGCCAGGCGACCTCCAACGCCTTGGCGAGATGGTGGCGGAGATGACGAGAGCAAAGATGGCAGCCTTCTAATGTAGCTCGTCCCAAAAGACTTTCGTTTGTGCCTGTAGCATAAAGTTCACCGAGCGTATAATACTGCATGGGACATAATGCACGTCTATTTAAAATATATCTGAGCATATTTACATATAGACAAGTTCAGATAAATTTTGTGCCTCTTTTGCTTCTATATACACACATATGTATGTAAAATATATAAAACAAATATTTATGAGCATATTTACATATAAATAGGCACATTTAGATAAGTTTTTATATTTGCTTATTTACATATTACTTACACACATATGTATATGTAATATAAAGGACAAAAGATATGTATTTATGAGTATATTTACATATAAATATATAAATTTGAACAACTGTATATTTTATTTACATATTACTTATACACATATGTATGTTTAACATAAAAGTATGAGAAAAATATGGATTTATTTACATATAAATCTGTAAACTTAGATAACTTTTGTTCATATTACTTATACACATATGTATGTTTAATATAAAAGTATAAGAAAATATGGATTTATGAATGTATTTACATAAAAATCTATACATTTAGACAACTCTATATTTTATTTACATTACTTATACACATATGTATGAATATAAAAGTATGAGAAATGTGTATTTCTGGGTATATTTACATATAAATACATAAATTTTGACAACTTTCTATGTTTATTTGCATAAATACTTATACCCACGTGTATATATAAGTGTGTGTATAGGAAAACAAACTTTTCAGATCTCCAGGCTCTGAGAAGTCCAGTCCTAAGTCTGCCTTGCCCACGTGCAGGCACCCATGGGCTTCCTGGGCCGCCACCATCTCTCACTGCGGCCCCTTTTATGATATTTTCAAGAAATCATTTCACCAAATTAATAACCAGGGTTAAGTGACTGGTTCAGGGTAATTACACATTTGTTAAGGACTGACTTATGGAGAAGCTTTTGCTCTAGAGGCCGCTCAGAAAAAGACAAACAGGAAATCGTTTCTGCTCTCAACCAAGCTCTAAGCAAATAAAGGGAATAAAGTGTAGGCAGCTGTTAAGTGCTGAGCAGGTACAAGGGGAAGCCAGGTCATCTCAGGGAAGGAAGGCTGCTGAGTGGGCGGCAGGGCAGGTCTCAGGGAGGCCGCCGAGGATTCTGGGAGCTGGAGGTGGGCAAGGGGCAGCCTGTGCAAAGGCACAGAGGTGGGAGATTTCCGTCTGCTGAGAATGACAAGGATATTACAGAGAAGGGCGTATGATACCGTGGGAGATAGCAGAAAATCCTTGGGATTCTAGGCTGGGAAATCAGTTTTATCCAAGAGACGCAAGGGGTCAGGTATGATTTTGTGCTGCTTTGCAAGGGAAGTGACATAATGATGTGGCTATTTGTTCGTTCTGTGGCTCATTGCATCCAGCTCTTCCAGACCCCACTGGGGGTTTTCTTGGCATGAGAGGGGTTGGCCACTTCCTTCTCCGACTCCTTTTACAGATGGGGAAACTGAGGCACACGGGCTGCAGGGACTAGCTCAGGGTCACCAGCCAGTTAGCACCTGAGGCTGGATTTGAACTCCAGACCCTCCATCTATGCCCTGTGGTGTCCCCAAGCTGTCCCATGGGAACAGCACCCTGCATCATCATTGTAGCATTTTAAGGCTCCCCAATGTCTTTGCTTCTGCCAGCGGAGCCCCTGCATTGTGTCCACAACTCTGTGATATGCGGAGTAACCTCCTCAGGGTCACTCGGCTATTCCAAGGCAGGATTTGAACCCCGAACCCCATGCACTGACCGCGGTCCAGGTGGACCACAGTCTTAGGCCGATGACTATGGGCCGACAGCGCCCCGGGAGTGGCCCCATCGTGCAGCCGAGCCTGGGCTGCCGGGTTTTGCACACCGGGAACAGGCGGGGCTGCAAAAGCAAGAAGAGGATCTTCCTATGTGGAGAGGCAATGAAAATCAGCCTTTTCCCTCTTCCTTTCCAATATGGATTATTACACTGTTAGAAAATGTGGCCAACGTGGAGGAGGAGAGAGGATGCCCTCCCCATCCCTGGCACAGTCTGCCACCAGCTGCCTTCCCCAGGGGGACTTCCCCAGTGAGAGCCCATGGAAGCACTGAAGCAGTGCTTACGGACAGAACCAGAGAATGGGGGATACAGAAACCCTCCCCAGTGAGTGGTTGCCCTCCCGGGCTGGGACTGGCAGCCCTGGAAACCAAGCCTTTGTGGGGCCGGGCTGCCTCCCCCAGGCTCACCTCCATCTCTGCCTCTCAAGCGCCAGCTCTTAAAGGAAGACTTTGCCGATTCCCTCGGGGAGACGAGGGGGGACGGCTTCAATGCTTTCCCCCTGGATTCTCCGGGCCTGGCACAGGAGCAAACACTGGCAGATCCTTGCAGGCAACGCCTGCCTTTTCCCTAGCACAAAGCCTGGCACATAGTAGGTGATTTAAAAATGCTTCCTGACTCCTTCCCCCACCTCATCTTTTTCATTTTTTGAGTTTAAGACTGTTCTTCCCAAGGTTTTGCAAGAGTCAATGTTGAAAATTATCTTCATGTGTATTTGAAAATAAAAAGCTATTGTTAAAAAATAATAATAATAAAAGAACGGGCTTAGAGAAGCTGACAGTGCAGAGCTCCTTACGGCTTGGTTTCTGACAAATCTGGGTCGGTTTGCCTCTCCTTGGACCGTCTAGTACCCCCCTCCCATGTGGGGGGCTTGGCCTAGAAGGACCATTCACCAGAGTGGCCATTGCACTTACCACACCCAGGCTCAAAGCACAAGAGACTGGCCAGCCTCAGCCTCCTTTACATCTCTTCATAAGGGCAATTTAATTGGCAATAACCTTTGAAATTGTGAATTTTTCCCATGTGCGGACCAGAGAACGGCCAGCTGCTAAGTGGTCACTGGCCACTCACCACACGGGCAGGGCCGTTTTTCGCCATTTTGGGGGGATGGAGCACTGGAAGAAGCCATAGGAGATTTGGGGTATCAGTAATCCGATGTTACCCAAGTTCCTTTTCAGGGTCCTTCTGGATCCTGGGGCAGGAGGACGCCACATCCATGGCGGCAGCCGAGAGAGACGAGTTAAATTTGGAAGAGAGGAGACTGACCAAAAGAAAGGGATCCAGGCAGCCTGGCGGCAGAAGAATGGGCCTCCGAGAACACGTGTGGATGGTAAGATCTAATTACTGCCCAGTAATTACTTGAGTGTCCTCCAGCCCTGAGGTAGGAGGCCTTTAACGAGCAAGGCCCGTACAGAGGCAACTATCCTTGGCTCAACTCTTGGAGCCGTTTCCGCGAAGGAGCGGGAGGATGGCAAGTTTGAAAGGGGCTATTCTGAGCCAGAGAAGGCTTTGATGGCTAATAGGGTGAGCCACAGCTTAAAAGAAGAAATCCATTTGGAGATGTGCACAGAAGGATGAGTTAGTATTTGGTATTTAAAGCCACGTCTTTATCTGTTGGTGGCGGCGCAGGAGACCCTTCCCGCATGGATGTTACATAAGGCTGGGGGAACGTCCGATTCGTCGGCTCTCTGTGGATGATGCGTCGGTCATTTCTGGGCTACCGATGAGTCGAGCCATTAGCCAACGAATCAGAGATCTATCTGTCTCCATACCCAGACGCCGACAAACACACACCCAATTCCCTTATATTTCATCCGGATCTCTATGCTATGCTGAAGGGAGGGGAGGTTCAGAAAAGAGGCTCCCCCCAGCTCCACTCCCACCCATTAGGGTTCACATTGGCCTTTTATCTCTTTCCTAATTAAAGCTTTTTATTTTTCAAAACATGCACGGACAATTCTTTAACATCAACCCTTGCAAAACCTTGTGTTCCAATTTTCCCTCCTTTCCCCCATGTCCTCCCCTAGAGGGCAAGTAGTCCAATATATGTTAAATACAATATATGCATACATATTTATACAATTATTTTGCTGCACAAGAAAAATCAAATCAAACCAGTAAAAAAAAAAAGAAAGAAAAGAAGAAAGAAGAGGAAGAAGAAGAAAATGCAAGCAAGCAACAACAAAAAGAGTGAAAATGCTATGTTGTGATCCCCACTCAGTTCCCACAGTGCTCTCTCTGGATGCAGATGGCTCTTTCCATTATAAATGTATTGGAATTGGTCTGAATCATCTCATTGTTGCAGAAAGCCAAGTCCATCAGAATTGACCATCATATAGTACTGTTGTTGCTGTGTATAATGATCTCCTGGTTCTGCTCACTTCCCTTAGCATCAGTTCATGCAAGTTTCTTCAGGATTGGCCTTTTATTTCCAGAATTTAAGAAAAGGATTCTGGAAGATTCCCAGAGGAAACTGAGCTCTAACAAGATGAGGTTACGTATGGGCCACAGTTTTAGGACCAGAAGGAACTGAGGAACAAAAGTCCTAGGACCATACATCCAGAACTAGAAGGGTCTGAGTGCAGTTGTTTCATTTTATGGATAAAGACACCAAGGCACAGAAAGATCCCTCTTTTTAATTCTGTTTTCCTTTGTGAGAATATACATTCCCTGAGGGAAGAGGCCAACATGTTTGCTTTTGTTTCTCTCCACCAGTGTAGCTCAGGTCCTGGAACACAGCATCTCTCCATCATCTATCTCTGTCAATCCTTTCTCTCTATGATAGGACTCTTTTAACAATTTATTTTTAATTAAAGCACTTTGGAGTCTCTTTCCCCAGTGCCACGATACCTCTCAGCCAAGTAAGAGCTAGGATTTGAATTGAGGTTGTGAGCCCCAAGTTCAGTGGATCTTCTGCTATCCCAAGATGCTGCTCCAACCCCGAGCCCCACTGAGTCTAACGCCAGGGCTTTTCCGGACTGAACCACAATCTCCCGTGCAAGGCTGCCAGCCCCTTTAGGTTATGGGCCATTTCTCATTTAAGCAATTCATCTTCCTCTGCAGCTGGTGCTGGGCTCTCCACAGAGGAAACATTAATAAATATTTCCTGAACTTGTTCCTTGTTGTATTGCATTCACCTCAGGAAGAAAATTTATGTGACACGGAGGAAATGGGGCTGGGGAGAAGCTGACCCTGTAAGCACCATCCAAGGAAAATCTTGAAGGCCAAAAACTGTTTGGGGGGTTCCTTGATTTGGCCAAGGTGAGGGGCTCACCTGTGTAGGGCCCCAGTGAGCCACATGAAAGGATTGGATGGAAGGACAGCAGCTTCTGTGAGAGTGCTCCACGGGGCCGCCATCATTCACTGCTCTCCTCGGCTCCCAAGTCCATGTCCCTCAGTCTTGAGGCACTGTAAGCAGCTCTGTCCCCAGATTTGTAAATTATGAGGCAAAGATAGAGCTAGAAGGAAGGTGAGAGGCCACTGAGTTTGCTCCTCTCATTTTACAGTTGAGGAAAATGAGGAAGAAGCTGATTAGATGACTTGGCCATCGTCACACAGCTGGCCAAGTGGTCAAGGTAGGATTTGAACTCAGACTCTAAGTCATGGTAACATTGAGACATCTCAAAGGAACCCCTTTAAAGCTAAATTCATGAAATATGACAAAACCTAGTTTTTGGTTTTGTTTTTTTCCTATTCTCAAATTCTTGATGTGCAGGGCCAAGACCCCATGTCTCATAGAACAGTATCATATCTTTATCCACATTTAGTTTATTAAAATATGGATTTTATATATATATATATACACACATATATGTATATACATATACATATACACACATACATATACATACAATATTATATTTTTTCCTTATAATTAATGATCCACTCATGGTCCCTATATATATATATATATACACATATAGACATATATACAATATTATATTATTTCCTTATAATTAACGATCCAGTCATGGTCCATAGTGCTTTCAAGTTTGCAAAAAACTTTCTATATACTTCTCACTTGACAAACAAAAAAACCTGTGAGGTTGGTGCAATTATTAGTCCCATTTTACAAACGAAGAAACCGAGGGGAGGTGGGATTTGGAACCACTTCTTCCTTCATCCAAGCCCAGTGGTCTGGCCACAGTGCAAGGCTGAAGGATTAACTTGAACCTCAGAGCTAGAGAAGGTCACTAAAGTTGGAGGCAAATTAAGGTAAGAATCATCTCTAATTTCCCCTGCCTTGGGCTGGTTTGGCCATGGCTGTTTGCATTTTCTTTCCCTATAGACTGTGTAAATCATGGTAATTAAAAAGGAATTGTTTATTAAAGACCTACTGTGTGCAAAGCTCTAGGTTCAGAAATGGACCTTGCCTTCAAGCTGCCACTCTCCAGGAATCCCTTGGCAGGGACTGTCTGGGCCCAGAAAATCTTCAGTCTGAGCCACTTAAGCTTTGTGACATCCATGAAGATCTAAAATCTTAATAACATTAGTTTAAGATGTTAATGATATATGAATGGCACATAAATCCTGATTGCCTCTATGTGGTCATCTTAAAAACAACACTCTGTTCCAATGTTTTGAATACAGTTTGATCCACTTAATTTTAGTGTCAAAAACCAAAGCAATCTATCCAATGTTTACTTCAAAATGCATTTCAAGTTTATGTCCAAGGGAATATCTAAGTGAAAATGCATACTATGATAAAAAAAAAAAATTTACTTTCAATGACCTGGTTGGAGAATCAAATCCAATTCCAGGGCTCGTACTTTCTGGGCAAGGGAGGAAGTCCCCGAATCTCCCTAGTTTCTGCCCATCCACCCTCACACATGGCCACCCTCAGACCAGAGCTCCAGCTCCCCATAGAAAATCTTCCCTATAAGGAAGAATCAGATCAGACCACAAGGATGAGTGGAGAAAACTTGGGCAGACTAACTTGTCCTTCAATTGATCAAAAACGCCTTCAGGGAGAACATCCATGGGTCTAGCAGGATCCCCCAGAAGCTGAGCTGGGCCATAGACCCATTGTGCTGGAGGAGAAACACCTTGCTCATCTAATAATGGGACAGATCCCATCGAGCTTCCAGATCTTTTCTGTTCCATGCCTTTTCCTCCCAAGGAAAAGAAAAATCAGGAAATCAAGAGAGGCTGTCCTCCTGAGTAATCTGAGAAAAGGATTTTCTCTTCCTTCCACCCATCTCATCCAAACACTTACACCACCGGTAAGATCAATTTCATTGATGTGGAAAATGGCTGAAGGGCCTAATGTGGCAAATCTGAGATTGCAAAGATGGAGAAAAGAGAGGAGAAAGGGGGGAGGGGGTCTTTGTGCCCAAGGAGGGAAAGGAAACCAGTCAGCACAGGGGAAAAGCAGCAAGTCCTAATTCCAGCAATTTTGCAAGGGACAAGAACTGCTGAGTAAGAACCCACAGGTGCCTGTCCTGGGGGAGGTTCCACAATCATGGATTTAGACCTGAAAAGGACCTGGGAGGTCAGTCACCTGGTCCAACTCCCTCAGACCGAGAGAAACAAACACTAGGAAGGCTGAGGGATCTGACAAAGCAACAAAGGTACTGGGCACTGGTGGTTCCAAGGTGGGATTGCAACCCACATCCTCTAACTCCACAACTGATGTTCCTTTCAGGAGTTTACAATTAAAGCTAAAACAAAACAAAATATAGACTCTTATTTTTAAGAAGTTTATGATTTAACAGAAGAGAAGAATATAAATAAAATTAATGCCAATTAGTGAGCATTTATCGATTGCTTCCTCTACATAAGGAATGGGACTAAGTTTTGGAGGATGTTTCGTCTCTTAGGAAAAGTCCCATAGACTGATGGGAGTGCAAGAATGAGTCCCTTTGGGAAAGAACTCTTGCTCCCTGAAAGATTTAAGCAGAAGTTGAAAGGAAGTAATACGAAGGGAAACCTATTCAGATCTGGCTTGAATAGGTGTAGATGGTCTGGAGGGTCCTTTCTAAAAGCACCATAAGTAAGATCAAGTAGATTTTTAGCTTCCTCCTCCTCCACCACAGTCTTTCTCAGAACAATATTAATTTTCAAGTCTTTGGAAGGCATTGCATTTCAAGATTAACAGGCATACAACAGCACTTGTAGAAAACTAGTGTACAAAGGGATGGGCTATTGTTTCCAGGACAAACGTTGGTTCATTTAAGGAGTTTACTAAAGACAGTTCAGTCAGTTGTAACTCCTTTTGTTCTGTCCTAATCCTAACTTCCCTGGAAGACGCAACCTCTGTTTATCCAAATTCATGTCACCATCTGAATAAGAGATATATTTTTTTGGCTTTAGTGGATTGTGTTATTTCTTTCTTAAAAAATTATTGTTATTAAAGCTTTTTATTTTCAAAACGTATGCACAGATAATTTTTCAACATCGATCCTTACAAAATCTTGTCTTCCAAATTTCCCCCTCCTTCCCCCCACCCATTCCCCTAGATGGCAAGTAATCCAATATATGTTATACATGTTAAAATATAGGTAAAATCTGATATATGTAAACATATTTATATAATTCTCTTGCTGCACAGGAAAAAGTAGATCAAATAGGAAAGAAAATGAGTAAGAAAACAAAAAGCAAGCAAACAACAACAGGAAGAGTGAGGATATTATGTTGGGATCCCCACTCAGTTCCCACAGTGCTTTCTCTGGGTACAGATGGTTCTCTTCACCGGCCTCAATCAGCGTAAGAGATATTCCTCATCTACTTTATGGGAGGAGTCAAGTTAGTAAGTACTTAAATTACCTACTATGTGCCAGTCATGGGGCTAAACCCTGAGCTCAACTGTAGAATTCTTTGGATGTGGCAACAGAAGGAACAATTCAGAGACATGAGAAGCTCTCAGCCCACAGAAAGCCTGAGAGGTAAAGGAGATGGAACCTTTAGTAGGCACCTACTGCAAACCAGGCAGCCAAAAGTTGGGGATGCAAATCACCCATTCATCCATACGGAGCGATCTCTCCCCTCAGGGAGCTTCCCTTCTAACCAGAGAAGGCAAATCTGAAGTGTCTGGGGGCAGGGGTCTTTGTAAATGGGAAGGGGGGTCTCGGGCAGGGGTTACCCAGGGCCACAGGAATGCCAAGAGGGCCAAGATGAGAAGAGAAGAGACTTCTGTACAGGAGTCAGGGAAGGCACTTTAGGTACAGCTTGATTTTGAACTGCTCCCATTGATTGAGCCGGAAAGAGGCTGCAGCTGTCACAGGTACTGATCTTCTGAAATCAAACACACTGTGAAATAACCCCAAAGCACCCAAACCACTTTGCAGCTGACTCCTCTGGGCCCCGGGGGAAGTGCCTGATGCACATGAGCTGGAAAGGGGGAAGGTGGTGGGAAGAAGCTGGGAGCCTCGCCCCAGTTTCCCTTGGAGATAATGCTAAAACCAAGCCTCTAAATGGATTCTGGAGCAACCGAACCCCCAAAAGGATGGTGCAAAATAACTTTCCAACTTAAGATCGCTCAGAAGGACTTCGCGAAAGCTCGGATGTAGAGGGGAGCACAGCTGGGGCAGATGGGGCCCGGTGGGAGGCTCTTGGCCACAGTACAGATCAGCAACTGAGGCCCCTGGTCCTGGCTCGGCCCCAGGTGACAGGCTCAAGTGTCCTAAACAAGGCCTTCTTACAGAGAGTTCAATGAATTAGCCGGACACAAAGGGATATGGGCTGGTGAGGAGTCCAGATATGAATGAACGGAGGGAAAATCCATTCTAAGAGTCAGGGTCCGACTCCCAAAAATGTCTTCATTTCCTTAGAGGGAAGATTCAGGGAGATTTTCCTGGGCAGTCAGGCAGCCCAATGCAGGGAGAGCTGGGCCGAGAGTCCAGAAGACCTTTGGAAGAAGAGGAAAATCCAGCCTGGGACACTCAGTTTCCTCATCTGTATAAGGGGATAATAACCCCAACGTCCCAGCATTATTGTGAGGATCAAAGGAGATGCTATTCGTAAAGCACAGAAGGCACTTCAGAAATGCTTTTTTGTCGATTATTATAATTATAATAATTCCTATTAATTATTCCTGAACTTCTTTCTGTTATCCCTGGCTGACTGAGAGACAGGAGGGGATGTGATATAAAGAGAACAGAATTCAGATGACCCAAGTTTGAATCTTACCTCAAATAATCAATTGTTTTGTGATCTTAAGGTCACCCCACTTGGGATCTGTTTCCCCACCTATAAAATAATGGGGTCACAGGACTAATACGCATGACTGCATATGGAGAATCACTATCACCCTGTTGACCTTCTTAAGGTGCGGGGAAGCCAGGGAGAGCAGAGGGAACTTGGAGCTCGAAAATCATTAAAAAAAAAAAAAAATGCTAAAAGGTTTTATGTGTACCTGAGAATCTGAGAAAAAAACAATTTTTTTAAAAAAAGAATTATTTAAAAAAACAAAGAGGGGATTAGATTCAAAGAGCTCTCCAATTCCTTCCCTTCTTATTCCATATCTTATGGGAAATCAGCATCACAAAAGTGAGAATAGCCAGCATTTAGTTTTCTTGCCTTAGATTGCTGTTGGGGTTTTCTGCACCCCCTGAATCCCCAACGAGTAACAAAGAACAACAGCGGAACATAGTCACTGCACAGCGCACCCCATCAGGCTGTCCCCACCCAGGAGCCCCCATGGCGCTCACTACCAACGATGAGGGACCATGACCAGGTGGGTCGGACAGGGAATGGTCCGGGTCCTGCAGCTCCAAGAAGGGGGGCTCTGGGAGGGAGAAGAACAAGTAGTTCTGCAAATCAACTGATGCTGCCTCTTAATTAGGTTTCCCAGGCTTCCTGGATGGAAGAATTGCCGGTTCAATGACACAAACCCAAGTGACTCAAAAAGCCACCCCTATTTTATGGAAGGTAAAGCTGTATTTTGTCTATTCACGCACACTGGGTGGGGACACGGAGGCCCAGCTATGCCATGAAAACTTAGAGACTCTGTGGGCTTCTGGGAAAGAAGCAGTCTTCTGGGCAAGTCCTGGGAGCCCGGCAGAGAGAAGGCAGCGACCTACAAGATGATGGGCTAAATGCGTCCTAGACAAGATAATGGCAAATAGATAATGACGCAAAGCAGCGTTAATTCTGAGCACGGGCTCTTCGGGTTCAATCCATTTTACACCAAAATAATTTTATGACACATAGAAGCAGATTTCTTTCTTTCTTTCTTTTTTTTCTTTTTGCTTCCCTTCAATATGAGTTCACAGTAGGGTCCAACAGCCAATTAATTTATAAGCATTACAGGGAAAAATATTAAAACATGATTTTGTTTCTGCACTAAGAACCCAATTCTGTGAAAGCTGAATCTCAGGATAGAAAGATCTGTTACGTTGTGGGGGGCTCTGAGAGCGCACCTTGGCCAAGGTGAAGCTGGTGTTCAGTAAGTCTGACTGGGATCCCAGTGGGGGTCTCCTGGCAGAGATGCTGGAGCAGTTCGGTGCTGCCTTCTCCAGCAATGAAGCTTCTCTCAGCATCAAGACTGCTTTTCCACTGAAATAATAAGTGCTTGGTCTGAAAGCTTGGATGGAGCTATGGAGGTGAGGCTATAAGAGGCAGCCTGGTGGGAACAGAGGGATGGGATTCAGAAGCAGAGGCAAGGGGAACTTAGCCTAACTTTGACACTACCTGCTCACTACCCACTCATTATCCACTCACTACCCACTCACGACCCACTCATTACCTGCTCACTCCCCACTCACTCCCTGCTCACTCCCCACTCACTCCTCACTCACTCCCCGATCACTACCCACTGTTTACCCACTCACTCCCAACTCACTCCCCACTCATTACCTGCTCATTACCCACTCTTTACCCACTCACTCCCCACTCACTACCTGCTCACTACCCACTCTTTACCCACTCACTACCCACTCTTTAGCTACTCATTAACCAATCGCTTCCCACCTGCTCCCTATGCAATGACGAACTTCTCCCATCCAGTCTCTTCATCTGAAATTGATGAGCAATGGAAGCTCCTTGAGGGCAGGATGGTCCATAAACTGAATATCCAACATATAATAGCACCCAATAAGGCTTACTAGCCAACTGATTGATAGTAAAACCTGAGGGGAGGATTAGAAATCTTCAGTTTCCTGCCTGTTCTCTGTCTATGAACCTCATTGGCCCCAAATCTAGTGGGGGAGCAGTTTATTAACTCAAGTATTAGGCCAGTTCATAGAATGTCTGTGGGTGCTTGTAATCCAAAGCCAGGTTACCCATCATCACTTTACGAGTATCCCAGGAATATGAAACATGGAATAGAAATAATTCTTAGAGACCCTCAGCATAACAGTAATAACAGTAAGAGCAACTAGCATTTATACAGGCTTGCAAAGCACTTCTCCTGTTATCTTCCCAACAATTCTGGGAGTGGGCGGTATTATTATTCTGATTTATGGATGACAAATCTGGGGCCGAGAAAGATCGGGACTTGTTCATGGTCACATGGCCTATGTGTGTTTGGAAGGTCAACTCAAGGATGAGGGTGGGAAGGGGGAAGTAGAACATGGGCCACAACCAAATAACAATGGCCTTTAATATACCATCAAACTTTGCCTATAAAATCACCCTTTTCATACTACTCCCTTTATCAGAACTAGAAGGAAGAATTTAGATTCAGTCACTAATTATTATTAAAGTTTTGGCAATCTAGCTTCTTCAACTATCACTAACAAATTTATAGCTTTTAATTGATTAATCACAAATATTTATTAAGCATCTAGTATGTTCTAGACACTCTATTAAACATTGGAGGAACAAACAAAATCAATGACTTAATCTCTTCTTTCATGAAAGACCCTCCTGTTGATGCTTCTTAAAACAAGTATAGCCACGCATTTCTGGCCAGTTGTGAGGGGCTGGAGAACGCAGGGTCAAGCTAGAATCCCATTTCCTCCCTGTACTTTCTATCTACCAGCCCACACCTTCTGGGCCCAATAGGAGGGCACAGGACTTCCCACTCTCTGACAATCTGGGATTCTTCCCTTTCAGTCCAAAGAGCTCCAGATGAATTTTCTATTTAAAGTGCTTCCTGCCTCTGGCCCAGAGTGTCAGACTACATAAAGAGATTTCAGATCAGAACAATCAAGATTGGAGGGGAGCAACTTTTGGAAGAATTCTGCTGGTTTTCTTCATTTGCCCCCTGGTTCTTTCCCCTCTCTAAGACTGAATTCCCTAACATAAAAAATATGCACAAAATTACTTTCCTCTCAGGGTGACTGGGAGGGAGCCATTTTGACAACATCAACGACCTCTCCAGCAATGATGACAACAGTGGTAAACATCAGAGAAAATCAGTGAGATTTGGGAAATAAAAAGTCCAGACTCACGACCTGTGTCTGACTGACATCAGCCAATTGATAACCCCATGCTCCTGGACAGTCTCAGGGACCAATGAGTTTTTCTTCAGTGAAGAACAAGTTTCTCTCCCAAGAGTTTTCCAAATCACTGAAGTCACTGGGTCACTCAAAACAAGAGTAGCAATAACCAAGATGGTCCTGACCTTGAGAAAAGATGCCTTATGTATGTTATACACAGTGTTTTATAGATCTTGTGTCTACAGCTAGAAGCCTTTAGGGGTCAAACTTCCAAGTATTATTATTATCTTGTTACAAGTGATAAAAGTGAGAATTATATGGGTAAAGAGATTCCTTACTCCCATCCCCAGCAATTAATGGTCAGGGGTAGACTTGAACTTGGTTCCCTCCAGATCCAAACTCAAGAGTGTGTTCCTATCTACCACACTGCCTCCAAAGAAACAGGTCTCAAAGTAAAATGTCAAAATCCATTCTGTTTCAACTACAATACTTTACCATCTTTACTTATGAATATAGTTGGTGAATATTTTATTCATTTTTGGAAGGAAGGAAGGAAGTTGGAAGTTGGAAGGAAGGAAAGGAGGGGGGGAGGGAAAGGAGGGAAGGAAGGAAGGAGGGGCAGAGGGATAGGAGGAAGGGAGGAAAGGAGGAAGGGAGGGAGAGAGTGAAGGAATGGAAGAAGGAAAGGAGGAAGGGAGGAGGGAAGAGTGGAAGGGAGAAACAAACAAAAACAAACATATGGCCAGGGTGGTTCCTAGATTTTTACTTGATCACACTTTAATTTGATATTTTTTTGTGAGTAGAGAATAAAATACACGGAAGAGGTATTAGAATGTAAACTCCTGGAGGGCAGGGACGGTTGGTTTTTTGCTCTCAGAACTGTCAGCACTTACACATAGCATACATTTAAAGAAAGCTTTTGGGATGAAATTATTTTTGAGTCTGTTTTTTGTACCCAAAGTAACTACATTCAAAGCCTTAGCATGTGAGCCATTTGTGAAGTCGACGGCAGTCTGAAAAGCTTGAGCATGAAATGGAAACCGTGGGAATGGGAATTCAAGACCACAGGACGGAAGATGCACGGTGGCTGCTGGCTTGATTAAAGAGAGAACCTTCCCCACTTACATCCCCCCTTGAGAAAGGGCCACACACAGTAAAAGGAAGCCTTACTATGGAAACCAGAGCTCCCCCAAAAAAAGGCAAAGCCGGCAGTGCACAAGATGGGCTCAATCTGGTCCAGATCCACGAAGGGGAGACAGCACAAGGAGCTGCTTCCTTTGTTGTTTGCAGGACTGGACGTCGGGCTGGGAATAATGCTATTTTGCCCACTAGCAAACACTTGCCCAAACATTCCCTTTAGGCAGTAAATTGAAACCGAGTCCAGACGTGAGCAGAGGCCACAGAGATCTGCTGGCTAGATAAGCCAAGAGTCTGGCCCATGGTCTTTTCACAGAAAAACAGAAGCCAAGTTTCAAACCCAAGCCCATTAAATTGAAAAAGAGGAAATGTGCCAACTGTTGAGATAAACAAGCATCAAGGTCTACTCCACACGGAACACTGATTCTTTCTTCCCCTTTGATATGAGTTATGTGAAATGCAGACACATTTCATGAGGGCAGAGGAGCTCTGGAAACAGGAATGAAGCAAAAGAAAGCAATAAAGCCTAAGTTCTACAAGTGACGGAGATAAATCAGTCCTGCTTTTCTACAAGTTCCTTCTTTGCTTCCTTCCCCCCCCCCCTTCCATCCTCCCTCTCGCCTCAGCAGACCACAGCTAGTCCCTACATTGGAAATTTCCAAAAAGTTCTGGGGATCCAAAACTCAACTCGCGCACTGGGTGAAAGGAACAAGAGCTGCTGAGAGCCCCACCATTGCTCCAGATTCTCCAGGAAATTGCCAGCCCCTGACGCGCGGCGGGTTTTTGCTTTGTACTTACTTATTCTGCATCATATTCATTATGATCCAGTCAGAAGGATAGACGTTCTTGCCAATGAGATTTTTAAACATGATGAATGTTTCCATTAGAAAGTCCTAAAACAAAAGGGAAAACTGTTTGAAAAGAGTCATCATCATAGAGATCTCAAGTGATACTAAATTGCTAAAAAAATTTACTTGATTAATGACTAGAATTTCAAAGAACTTGTCTCTTTTAGTTAAGTGAGAAACTCACAGAACACTAACAGAGATGTATTTTATGGGAATTCCAGATTCATTCTGCCGTGCTTTTCAAACAATTTCTCTCACATGGACAGATCTTTTCAAACATTTCTGAAATACATCATTGGGAAAGTTCTTTGATTCACTGAATCTGGGAGACAGAAGGGACCACATAGATAATACACAAAGTCCGTATCGTCTTTGCAATATTGTTGACGGGAAGCTAGCAGCCCTGCCGGGAGTCTGCTGGAAGGGATGGTGAACTGAGCACCCCAAGACCCAGGCCACTCCATTGAATTTCATCCCTTTGTAAAGGATTCATGTTTACAAAGAAGCCAACACAACTTTATAGCCTTTGGACTTCAACTCTAACTGTGCAAACATCACATCAAATACTAATAACATGGTTGAGTAATGCACAGTGAATACAAATGAATTTATAAGCTTGACTGATAATTATACTGGAAAGATGTAAAGTGGAAATAAGACGCCAACCTACCAGGATGAGATACGGCACCACGTACAGAGAGCGAGACCCTTCTCCAAGCAAAAGAACCATGGAGGCTGATGCGCCATGTCACCTTGCACTTTACTAATGTCAGCCCGGGTGTGATACGACTGCTTTACCACCAATAGCCCAGTGTTTCCCTCTGTCACTTAGCCCACCTTGTACAGCACCTTTATCCCTTCCTTATTTGCACTGACTCTCCTTTCACTGGAGTCTTCCCATCATGTTTCCCAGAATCCATCTCTTTATAAGTCAGCAATATTATTTTACAAGAACGTGCAATGTATGTATAAGCCAGGTACTTAATCAATCCCCAGTGAGAGTTCTACCTTCTTATCAAAATGACTTCATTAGAAGCATTTTGCTTTTATGCATCTCTTGCTGACAGTCACCCCCAGGAATGAGGTTCTGGTATGGAGATCTTGGAACCAAAGGGCAGAAACCAATTAGTTAATTTTCCAGAATAACTCAAGATTGCTTTGACAATGAGCCTATTTATAGTTGCACCAATGGAGCATTACTTTGCTCATCTACTTAAAGAATCCCTTCCAATGTTTTAAAATGTTGGCTAGTTTGGTGATTGCTTTCAATTACATTTCTCTATTATTGCTGATTCTGAAGACTTTGCCAAGTGGTTATCAATAGTTCATTTTTTCTTTTGAAAATTACTGATATGCTTTTGGCATTGGTTGACTGGGGAAAGGCTATGAATTTTAGGGATTTTCAAGCTAGAGTTTTATCAGTTATATATAATGTACTTCCTCTTGACCTTTTCTTCTGATTTTAAGTGTATCATTTTACAATTTTCCAATTTTTTTCTTGTAGAGAAGATAGAGAGATGTCATATAGAGATAAATTGATAGGATGGATGACCCAGCTTAAAGAGTGGTTATTAAGGATTTTATATCAGTGAGGCAGGAGGTCTCCAGGGGAATACACCAGAGATCTGCACTTGACCCAGTAGTGTGTCAGTTTGTATCAATGTCTTGGGTAAAGGCAGAGATTATATGTTGATAAAATTTGCAGAAAATACAAAACCTAGAAACCACATCGGAGGACAAGGGTCTTGACCATTCTGGAGATGAGATAAATCTAGTCAGAAGAAATACAGTTATGAAATGGAAGAGAAGTCAATGTTGGTCCAAGGTTAGGAAAAATTTCCTACTGATGAGAAGTCCCAAAGTGAGCCTGGCTGCCTCAGGAAGGGAGGGCTTTGAGCAGGTACAAATGAGCACGTGTTGGATTGTTGTCCTGGAGTCCATAGGTGAAATGACCCAGTCCCTGAGGTCCCTGAGATTCCAATTTGTTTATCCTCTGTTGATGAAAGTCTAATCCAATTCAAATACTTAAATAAATTAAAAAAAAAAAACAAAACAAAACAAAACAGTATATGATATAAGAGAAAATACGATATAAAGGCATTATGTTAAACATCATTGTTGAATCCTGTGCTGGATCCTCTTCTGGGTCTTTTGAGTTCAATCTATAGAAATTTTTTCCTTCTTTCAATTTTCTTGCTTCTGATCTTTGGTTTGATATTTCTCGTGGGAGTTCTGTGTGTTTGATTCCCATGACTTCCATTTACTTTGCATAGCTTTATACCCCTCCATTAAAAATGTCCAGTTTCTGCTTAAAACCATCAATTCTCTTTTCAAAAGCCCATCATATCTTGTACTTCATTTCTGTTCCCCTTTTCTCATGAAAAATCCTAAAATTTATTTATTCAATAAATGGAAAAACCTGGAATAATAACAATGTCTACCCTTAAATCTGGGTCACTCTCTCCCACCAAAGGGAAAAAGTGGCCACACAACTGAAACCATCAAGGAACACACATGGGGAGAGACCCAGGTGTCTGGAGCAATTCACAATTTGGGACAGCAAGCCTGAGGGTCCTCATTTGCCTTGGAGAACAGCCTGGACCACACATCACCATGTAAGCTCTTAAATTAGGCTGGGGCTCCTTGAGTGAATTCAACTTTCTTTTCTCAAGTTCTTCCTGCATGTGCTGGAGTGTCACAGTTAACTTCTGGAGACTTCTCTGGACAGTCTATTACCCTCTCCTATTTCTTCCCCAGATTGAGAGCCCTTTGTGTTGACTTATTTCTTCAGTCCCTCTGCTGGCTTGTCAGGGCCACTTTCTTTGTGAGGATTTATTTCCATTCTCCTGTTTTCTAATATTGTTCTTTTACTCTGCTTGGCGCATTTTCTGTCATTCCAAGATGCTGAAGGGAAATCTCGGCTTAGATCCGCCTTCTCCATCAACAATCTGGGCAAGTCTCTGGCTATTTTATTCAGAGTGGAGATAATAGGAATATTGGTTGAAATGGCCTGGTTTTTATTTATTTGTTGTTAACAATCTTCAAAAAACATGCTAAATCAAGAGAAGACCACTGCAATCTCTGAGAGGGTTTCTGGGCCACGGGGCACTGTTCGGGAGGGTTACAAGGATGACACAATTACATCATAGATAATAACAAAGTCAGGTGGGTTGATGAATAAATCATGGGATGTAAGTGAAGAAGATACAAGTTCAAATTTTGTGTCTAAACCTTAAAAACTGAGCTGGCTAAGTCATTGACCTTTTCCTCACCTCACCTCAATTTCTACAAATGGGCATAAATAACTCTTAGAGTTGTTCTGAACAGAAAAGCCTATCATTCACAGTTCTCCCCCCCCCCCCAGCTGTCCACCATGCTTGCAATGTTCTCTCTTTTCTGCTCTGACTACTGACCTTTCTGGCTTCCTTAAGTCCTCACTAAAATCCTACATTCTATAAGAATTTGTCTTAATTCCAGTTGTCCCCTTGGTTAATTATTTCCTTTTTATCCTGTGTAAAGCTGGATTGTATATATTTATCTATATGTTGTCTCCCTCCTTCCCCATCAGAAAGTAAGCTCCTTGAGGGCAGGGACTGCTTTAGCCTCCTTCTGAATCCCCAACACTTAGCGTAGAGCCTGGCTCACATTAGGCCCTCAAAAATGTTAATTAAATTGAATATGCTTTGAAAATCTTAAAGCAACATAGAAATGCTGGCTGTAACTGTGTCATCTACCAGAAGGCCCAATGAGCTACTTTAAATTATCTTTACGATTAAGACTGGGTTAAATCCTGCCCCTATCCAGCCAGCATCCGAGAGAAGGTGACAAAGGCTCTAGGTATTCCTCTCTGGGACAGAGCGATGCTGAGATGTCCACATATCACCCTGGCTAACATGAACCCAATGCCGTAGAAGCTCAATTTTCAGGAACCTGTTTTCTCACTGACAAATTAAAATGGAAAAAAGAGATACGCAACTTGGCATTGAAGGAACATGATCTGGAGCAGCTAGGGTGAATTTTCTCATTTTCTTAATCTCCTAAATCATAATTAGGCAGCAGGGCAGGAAAGCCCACAGCAGCACCTAGGAGAGCGGCACTTGAGAGAGCAGCACCTAGGAGAGAGGCGTCCAGTGGGAAGAAGCTGGAGCAGGCCTGGGTTGGAATGAGGTGAAATTTGAGGGAAGGGCTACAGAAGCTCCCAGCTCGCATGTTCCTTGGAAATGTCATGTCTTGCCTTGTTAGAGACCCTGGGAAGGATTTATTGTTACAACTAATGGCTCATTTTATTATATTTATCTTCTTTTTACAGCTCAGACAACGGGATTCTAGGAAAGCCAGGGAGCCAATCAGATTATTCTGTGCTGCCCAGGGCCTTAATTCTTGCCCTAAATGCTAGAATCCATCCAAAGTCACCAAGGACACATTCTTTAATGAAGGTATTTCATGGCTTCCTTTTTGTTTTTTAAGATTAATGAAGGCAATTGCTTTTGTTTTTCCAATTAAAAATTTATTTGGAACAGAGTTCATGTTTTAACAATTAGGCTGCACTTTTTACTGAGTCCCAGGATTCAGTTTGATTTTATTTACATGAAATTGGCTTTAGTGGTCATTTTTCAAAGATAAATATTCTACAAAGTGACATCAGCCCTCTGCATTTTCCAGAGCGAAGCATAAATCGCAGCTCAGGTTCTTCTCGACACTTTCAGTTCATATTCCTGGAGCTGTAACAAGCTGTACTTGTTTCTGCTTTTGTTCAGTTAATGTTTAATATAGTCTTAGAATTTCAGTGTTCTCATTAAATAAGTATCAGTTAAGTTGATTCCCATATTGCGCTGTGTGCTGACTTCCGGTGACAGCTTCACCAGAATTGTACAAACACTTGTCACATGAGACCTCAACATGCTCAGCGAGTGTCAGACGTGTCATCCTCCCTCCATGGTGGGGAGGGGGACCTTGGCCAAGACTGAGCGGCGGAACCTCTGAGAACATCCCACAATGGACCGGGTTTCTGTTCCCTCGACAACATGATCCCTTAATTACGAGAGGCTCATCCCTGGATTAGCGTTAGGGGATGAATGTCTTGCTCATGCTGGTTCGAGATCTCCTTGCACCAAGCTTTAATGTTCTGTGTGGTTTGTGGGAGCACGCTGCGCGTACATGCATCCCACACACAACGTGCACACATTCATCGACACTTCCAATAGCAGACTACAATGGTTCCCAACTAACCACATCACGGGGCTGCTTTTCTTTTTTTTAAACTTGTGGGAGAAAAACTGGCCAGACTCACATGAAATGCAGAAAAAAATAGATGAAACCAATGAAAAGGAAGACAACAATAAAATAAGAGGCAACAAAATGGGGCTAAAAAGAAGAGGCTAAGATGGCAGCATTTAGTCTTTCCTTTTTGCATCCAATGAGTGGATCACTCACCTTCAAAAATGTAAATTTCAATATGGATACTGGTTGGATTAGCTTAAAAAAAATTCAGGGAACGTACTCTGTAGAAGGTTTTATTTGAATGTGTGCTGGGAAGTTGGTGTTAAAAATAAAAAGATGTATCAAGAATTAACAAATATTGGGTGAATAAATTTTTAGAAAAACTAAAGAAAAAAGGAGGCCATAAACATTTTAGAATATCAAAACATTTAGAACACAGACCATTGAAAACTTCCAATTTATAACCTAACGTGTTTGGTATTTAACTTTTTTTAAAGCAAATTTCTGTGGTTAATGGATATGGACATATTCTACAAAGTTTTACACAGGATCAACTCCTATAAAAAGAGGTTAAAAATTTCATCTGCATAATTTGATGACATTCAAGACACAAATGTCAGTTGAAAATGGAAACGAAATTGTCTCCCTTTAATTGTTATTCAGGAGTACTCGGAGGAGAGAAACAATTCCCCTGGGAAATCAAGACCATATAAGTCCTAAATGCCAGATCCTTCGCCTTTGCCATCCATGTGCTCAAGGAAAGATTGCCATTAGCCTCCAGGAAATCAGATTAATTTTATTACCATCATTTTGCCTAATCCTTATCATAATAGACTAGGGCTGTCCAGGCCAACAATAACTCTCCAAAAGGTCCAGGGGAATTTTGTAAGAGATTGAGGTTTTTGGATCTGATTAAGTGACTCCCCTTTCATGAGACAAATGCTAAAATATCTAGGGCCTTGAGGGGGGAACACAGGCCTCTGTTTGGTATTTAAAACCCTTTACTGTTTGGCTTCCCTACCTTTCCATGACATTCTCCATTATCACTCTCCATGACACTCTGGCCTATTGGGAATTCCGGCTGTTTGTCCTATGGGAAGCAGCCCTTTCCCTCACATGAATCCCCCAGGACCTAGAGGAAAGGGACGTGAGGGTTGGTGCAAAGATATTCCTAAGACTTCTGACCTTGAAAAAACTTCAGTGTATGAAGAAGTCACGAGTGGGGAGAGGGAGATGGAGATGGAAAAAGGCCCAGAGCCAGGTCACTGTTTCTCCTGGCAAGGAAATAGGTTCAGAAACATTACAAAGAACCCCGGATTAAACCTGAAACAAAAGGGATGGGATGGCCCGATGAGATGAGGTACATACAACTGGACAGAACAGCTGGACCAGATGGGAAGGGGGGATCAGACTGAGCCCCCAAAGATCTGTGAAACAACTGGATCCAATTCACAATACATTGCTCACTCCTGATTCCCTGAAGCACTGCCTCCATTTATCTGTCTCGCCTTTTCTTCCTGGCTCCCCCCTGATCATGAAGACAAGGATTGCAGTGGGAGGTAAGGAGAGGGACAATACTGAACTCCCTCGCTTCTATTCATATTGCAGATTTTGGTAATTGGTTCTGTTATTTTATTTGAAAAGAAATGACTTTGTTTTTATTATATGAATCTAATAAAACATCAAGAAATATGAACATTTAAATATGCAGAGAAAAATTTTAAAGGGAAAACACTTAGAGAGGATGCTTTATTTTACCAGCCGCCAGTGGTTCTGGCGACCTGAATCTGCTATTAAGGTCTATGGCCACTGGAAATAATCCTGGTCCAAGATTATAGCTTTGAGGTTACAGTTTGAGAGAGGGGAGAAACTGTTCCAAGGAGAGGAGGTGACAAGGAGAGTTGTTCCAGTTATGGAAGGGAATTATCTACTAGAAGAAGTAGAGTCTGATGGGTTTGGAACACCAGCCCAGCCCCACCTGACCAGGGATTTCCCAGCACCCACCTTCATATCCTAGCGTTCTCTGTGGCTGAAGTGCAACCCCCCACTGCCCCCGACTCATCTCCACACCCCAGGATCCTTGTTCCTTGTCTTGCTGAGCTAAATTCGAGGGTCTTTTCCTATGGGAAGCCTTTTGTAATCTATCTAGTTAGCACTCACCCTCCCATCCCTAAAAGTACTTTAGAAGTGGTTCACCGGCAAACACTTTGCACCCCTCACCCCAAACCCCAGTGGAAGTGAATTAGGGCAAGGACCATGCTAACGTTTGTCTTGGAAACCCAGGTTCTGAAAGGCAGAGTAGCCAAATGGTTAGAGCTGGCCATCCAGCCAGGAATGAATAATTAATGTGTTTACTACGGGCACAAAATGGTACCAAGTGCAGGGAATACAAATAAGAAAGTGAGAGAGCTTCTTCACTCAAGGAGGCACATTCTGTTGGGAGAGACAAGACTCAGGGAGGGTTCTGGGGGCAATTCAGAGGGAAAGGTTCCAGGGTCCTGCGGGAGCTGTAACAGGACACAGGGGAGGTCTCTTCTTCCCCTTCTAATGCTGCACCCTCTGATAGTGTCTTGGGGACAAGAACTTTCTTTCCCGGGTCTTGAGTAACATTTACAGGTGGCCAGGCGGCTCACCAAGGGCTGATTCTCAGGACCACGGCTAGGGACCGAGGTTGTGCCCAAGCTGCTTGGGTTCCAGGTCTTAAGCCGTCTCCAATGGGGTCCAAGAGGAGAGGGTAGACAAGGACGGCCCTTCCCCTGGATGACGGCCATTGGGGGCTGTCCCTCCCAGGGCTGTTTGGGCTCTAGTTCCACTTCTGACACACTGGCTCTTTCCCTGGTGATATTCCACCATCTTTGAGCACTACAGGTAACTCTCTGTGAGTGTGACAGAGAGAGCTTCTCAGAGAGGAGCTTCCTCACGTGGATGTTCCATGGGGCTGATAAACCCATGGACCAATCCTTCTTCCCAGAAACTAGAACCATGCTTTGCACAGAGTAGCTCATTGGCTGGATCTTTTGTTGCTGGGATTTTGCCAGTCTAAAGCACACACACACACACACACACACACACACACACACACACACACACACAATCCCACAAAGAGAGATTTTCAACAAAAACCATACAGGTCTATTTTAGTTGGGGAGGGTGATACAAATCACACCGTGAATGCACCAGGAGGAGGAGCACTAAGGGAAAGCAATGAGCCACACCACTCCCTCCCTCCATGTAGTTAGGAGCCTTCTGCCCCTTCCAAGACAGAAGTCATGCATCAGAGGCAGGATCAGAAAGTGCGTGATGGGGCATCCAATGCCAGCCTTCTATGCACAGAACCCTTGTCTCCCTGTGGTCCTCCCAGGGTTAACCACTCAAAAGTCTCTCCAGTGGTGCCCTACATGCAGGCTTTCTAGCAGGGAGGAAAGGTCTTAGGCAGCAGGAGTCTCCCTTATTGTGCAGGCGAGCTTTGTTTTTCCATATGGCAAAACTCTCTGGTTCATTATGTCCACTGACCTAAATGTGATTCAGAGATCTGTTTGAAGATTAAGCCTGAATGATACAGAAATAAAATAAATCCTTCATTAATGGGAGGCTTTTGGGGGGAAGTGGGGGAGAGGAAGAGACAGCAAAAGACCTAAATGGAAATGAACAGTGAGTCATCAAAGGGATCTGTTCCTTGTGATTTGGTGTAAAGCAGATTGGGGGCAGCCTGGATCCTAGGGAATACTGGATGGGCACGCCACATACGCAGGCAGCCATGTGCAGCACAAGCACGCAGGCCGGCACGGGGCTGCTGAGCGCTGCCTGTCCCATTACTGCTCGTCCGAAGACAGGAGGTTAAAGAAGAAAAAATGGCCACTCTTTAAATAAATGGAAGGAAAATCCTGTAAAAGTAAACTCCAGCAGAGACAGCTGGATGGCCTTAGGGACAAAGTCCTGGACTTAAACTTGGAAAGAGCTGGCATGGAAACCGGTGGCAGTCACTTTTTGTAAGCTGCCAATGATGAGGATGACCATGTTTTGTGTGTGTCACTCATCTTTGTTCTTGGCTCTAAGAACTAGGAGCAGGGGGAGCCATCATGGGAGAAAAACGGCCTCAATATGAAGCAACGCTGCTGACGGAGAAAACTGTCAGACAATGGAGTGGGTCGCCACCCTTGGAGGCGGAAGACAAGACATCCTGAAGACGCCCAATGGGAAGGTGCGAATGGGACTCTTGGTCGGGCCAAAGTTCACCAGAACTAAGGCCCCTTCTGCCTCTGAGACTGTGCCATCTGATGAAAAAGATGGAGTCCCTTCGTACTCCCCAACCAAGTTGCTTTTACAGCAAGGAAATCTGACTGAAACGCTCCCCAAACGTCCTCTCCCGTTGGGACCAGGGCCCCACCTCGGAAGTCTCCTTAGCCAGGTGGAGGTCAGCACCTAATTGAAGGGAATGAGGCAACATGGTGGGTGGGTAATTTGCAAAAGGCGCTTGCCATATGGTGAAGCAATTCCCAGGTCATTAGGGAAGTAGCTATAAATCCCCCTCTATTACATAGTCCCTAATTAAGCTGTATCGTAGTTCTAGTGAGGACGACGAGAGAATAACAGCAAGAAATGGGGACGAGCTTCCATCTTTCCAGCTAATTAATAATCCAGGGCCATTTAAACCTGAAAATGCACTGGGGCTCCTTCCTACAATAGGAAACCACACACAAACTAATTACTAGCGACTTTTGATGTTAGCCCCTACTCTAATTAATTGTTTGATTTGTTTGCACCAAACCTTCTTCTCTTTTACTTTCCCTCCAGCTGAAAGAGAATCACTTTGCAATTCAGTCCTCTTCAGCCTTTCCTCCCAGAAGACTCCAGAGGTGGGCTCTGAATAAGCAGGGGCTTCACATCCAACTGATGGACTGTGTTATCCCCAAAAGAACTGGGATTAGGAACATCCAAGACAGGAGATGCAAGATGGAGCCATTTCAGGTTCCTGGAATAAACTGGTCGGAGTGATCTTGTAGTTTTGTAAGTGACAGAGCCACATTCAAATAGATATTTTTCCTAGGTTCACTAAAAACAGCAGCTCCTTGAGGGTGGAGACTGTTTGCTGGTTTTTATGTTGCCTTTGGACACGAGCTCTGGTACACAGTAGGGACGCAACAGATTCAAACAGGATTTTCCTCACTTGAATCCTTCTGCCAGATGACTTTCTGGACTCTGTGAGAGTGTGATGGATGAGCAGGGGCAAAGTCTGACAGGTCCCAAGTGAGTTTCTTCCAAGGGACAACATCATTTTCCAGAGTCCTAACCACAGTGGGATCTCCTTTGACCCGAGATTTCAGCCACATTTTTCAATACCCTCAATCTATATTTCAGTGAACTTGGAGACTGTTTCTGGTTTTAGGTCTGCTATTCTTCCCCCTCCAATGTTGTGAATACATGTTCACTCCTTTTTTCCCCCCCATTTCAATCAACTGCAATGGCCAAAGTTGTGTTTGGAGGCATTAATAAGCACATAGACCATCACTCCACCAACCCATCCAGGCAGCAGTGAACTCACCACCACGTCGGTCCTCATCTTGCCAAAAGTCTTGATCAGGTGAGCGTAGTGATAATCTTCCATCTGCCTTAGAATTGCTGTCATGCTCGCCACGAAGTTGCCCTGGGAAGGAAACAACCGAGAGAATGAAGTGAGATGAAGTGGAAGCTACCAAAGAAATCAACAGCAAAAGGGAACCAGCCACAAGCTTCAGTGGGCTTTAGGAGAAGAGTCCAATTCCAATGGATTAAGTTTCTCAGCTTCCATCTTAGAGAGTCCTTCAGCCCTATGGGGGAAGAGACTGGGAGGAAGATTACGGCCAAACAGGTTGGAATCTCGCTTCACCACTCCATGCCCATTTTTAAAGATGGAATGGCTTGTTTATAATGTCCAAGCATTCATGGACTTAGCCTTTCTGGCTCTGCAATACATGAGATGCTTTCAAAGACACAAATGAAGTAAAATGGATGAAGCACTTATTGGACATTCACTCTCATTCACCCCACAAATACGGAAAATGCGGCTAATCCTTGCAGAACACTGTGAAGGGCAGAGGCAGTGCTCACCTGATAGGTGATAAAAAGAGAATCAGTCAGCTAGCATGGAAGAGACACTCCCTGTGGGCCAAGCCCCAAACCGAGATTCAGAATGGATCCTTTGCCTTCACACCCAGTATTCTTCTGTTACACAATGGAAATTAAGACTGCGTCTTATTTATTTTTATGCCCCCCAATCCCAGCTCTGGCAAACTCAGCTCCAGTCTTGAAGGGAGCAGGGACTCTGACTAATATCCCGGACTGAATTTGTCACTTCCCTGCCTCCCATCCCTTTGACTCTTTTTTCATTCAGTTGCCACAGAACACAAGTCTTCTTCAAACCCCAAAAGTCACTTTTGAAACATACTGAACAAGTATATTTACACAGGTATATATAAGCAAGAGGGGCTGGGAGCAGGAAAAAGAGTCCGAGACTGGAGACCCAGAACCCTTAGAGGTCAGGCTCCCATTCTGACAGCACACGAGTGATCGCCGAAGCCTTCACTCTAAGCATTGAACATCTTATCTATAAAATGAGGTGAAAATCTGCAAGTGCCCTTCTCCTCAGGAAGAAACTGCCTGTACAAACCATAATGGGCTATAGATGTCTGAAGGATTATTTGTATTATCCTGGTCATTGGTGTCACTATCCAAATCAGGTGAGAAGAATTGAACTCATTTTTCATTTTTTTGAAAGACTTGCCATCCAGATGAGCGAATGTGCCAGATCCCTGTTCTCAGCAGTGGGCTAAAAAAGAGATGCCTTTTATTTCAAAAAAAAATCTACATTTATCCTCTTTAGGCCAATCTAATAACCTTCAGTGTTACCTCAAAATGAGGAACATTTCACTTCTCCCTAAGAAAAAGATAGATAACCAGAATCTGCCCTCATCAAAATGTAAAGTAGGAGAAAATGGAGATCTGTCAGCCTGAGAAAAGCAGGAAAAAAGGAAAATGGAACAAGAACAGTAGGGGGAAAAAAGAAAAGTTCCGGCCCGGAGAGGGAATGGTGGGGATGTCAATCAGACTTGGTGATTGTTCTCACCAAGGAAAATATTTGAATATTCCCATTCTAGCAACAGGAACCCCACCTTTGGCTTCGTGCTCCTTACCTGCCCTACATCAGGGGTCGGGTTTCGCCAACATGAAGCGTGGAGACTTTGGGGTTTCCAATGTTTGTCAACAGAGCCCAAGTCTACTCTCAAAAACTCCAAACCCAATTGTTTCCCCTTCGATTCGCTTCTGAATTGCCAGTTCTTCTCTAACTCTGCTTTAATAAATAGCAAATTTCAATGCTCAGTGACTTGTCTTAATAACAGGGAATATTCTTGTCAGGAAGGTATTTAAAACCAAACACTGTTCTAGCTACTTTGTCTCTATATAACACGCAACTTGATGCCCTATCATTCCTCAAAGGAGTCATCAAGAAAATGGAAAATAGCAATAATCATAATGCTGGCTCATCACATGACAGACTCAGAAATGGAAACCATTTAAGAAAGATGATGGCAACGGAGCGCGAGACTCCAAGTAAACGTTCAGGGCCGCGGCTCTCGGATGCACTGAAAGTGAGCCTTGGAGATCCATACAAAGCATGGAAAGCTCCAATAAAGCTTAAGGGATCCAACTTGAAGCCTTTATGCCCCTTATTCCTGAATATTTAGACAAATGATCTCCTTGGCAGTAAATGCAAATAATCTCTTTTACTCCAATAACTGTAATGAGTTAGGGAATATTTCACTTAGAAAATGGCCAGAAAAGGAACCTCAGAGATCACCTAACCACATATCTTCATTTTACAGATGAGGGAAATTGAGGCAAAGGATCATCTCTAAGAGGGGAAAAGTTCAGGGCAAGGCCCCAGGTATCCTGACTTCCATTTCATTGTCTCCATATGCTGCGTGTTTAACTATGTTTCTTTTAAAGTTGAGAGTAGCAAATAGGAAATATCCTACATCCTCAATAGGAGGATAGAAATCTATCTTACCCTGCAGGAAAATAGGAGGGAAAGGGGATATGGGAAGGGGTGGGTGGGTGGGTGATAAAAAAGAGCTTGTATTGGGGGAGGGAGTGCTTAGTAGTAAAACACTTTTGAGGAAGGACAGGGTGAAAGGAGAAAGAGAATAAATGGAAGAAAAATACAATTAGCAATAATTGTAAGAAAAATTTTTGAAGCAAGTTGCTCTACTGGAATATTATTGTTCTCTGGGAAATGATGAGCAGGATGCTCTCAGGAAAAAAAAATTGCAAAAGTTCTTCATGAACAAAGTGAAATATACTGTATGCAAAGTGAGCAATGTTCTGGGATGACCAGCTGTAAATGACTTTGTTATTCTCAGGAGGACAATCATCCACAACTACTCTTAAGGACTTGTGATGAAAAAAATCTATCCATGCAGAGAAGAAACTGATTGTGTCTGAATCCAGAAGGAATGATTCTCTATTTTTCTCTCTATCTTGCTGTTGATTTTTAACTTAATTTTTCTGAAGGGTTTTCTTTCACAATTTGACTTTTATAGAAATGTTTTGCATACCTTCACATGTGATTCCTTAATTGTGGGTGGGGATAAGAAGGAGAACCTAGAACTCAAAAATCTTAAAAACAAATGTAAATAAAAAATTGTTTTGAAAGTAACTGATATAAAAAATAAAATTAAATTAAAAAAAGAAGAGAAAGTAACTGGTGAAAATTATTAAATAAATAAATAAATCTAAAATTAAGAAAAAAATTGAGAGCATATTGCTGTATCAAATAAAATAATGGCCAATGGACACACATTGAAAATTGGTGAAGGATGATATTTAAATTGCCAGTAACCAGTTCATAGTTTACAAGCATTCATTAAGCACCTACTGTGTGCCAGTTATTGTGTGCTAAGTATTGGATAACAATATGCACTATTTAGATAATACTCTAAAGAAAGAAGCTTTACAAATATTATGACAGAACATCTATACTGCAAAGTAAGTGCCTTCAGTATCCTCATTTTACAGATGAGGAAATAGACACAGATAGAAGCTGACTTGCCCAGGATCACGAATCTAGTTAAGTGTCTGATGTCAAAGTTTAAATTTGAACTCATTTCGTTCTCACTCCAGAGCAAAGATTCTGTCTACTGTGCTAATACCCATTCTCTGGGGAAACAAGCTTTGCATTATTGTTTAAAATAAAAATTATAGGTCCGTTTACTCTTTTGTAGATATGGAGAAACTTCTCCCCCCCCCCCAGAGAACCCAAATTATACATAAGTTTTTCCAATGTGTCAATTAGCTTTCCTAA
>JAJPUD010001531.1:134334-153958 GCA_023553655.1 Myrmecobius fasciatus | reverse complement strand
GCGATCCCCCAGAGCCCCTAATTCCCTTTGCCCTCTTTCCGAGTTCCTGAGGATGTGGCTCCCCAGACCCCAAGATTAAAAGTCCCCGAGGCCAGAGGAGGACCACAGGTCTCTCTCTTTTTTCTTGAAAGCGCTTTGGAGCAGCTCTGTGGCCCAGGGGATAGAAGGCTGGGCCTGGAACCGGGAAGAGTTCAAATCCGGCCTCAGACCTGTGTGACTCTGAGCAAGTCACTTAATCCTGCTTATTAATCGGTGACGTTATTTCTTGAAAATATCATAAAGCAAAAAGAAAAAGAAAAAAAGAAAAAAAAAGAAAAAATCATAAAGCAGCAATGACCATAAGAACGTGAAATTTCATACCAGTCTAAGGCCTGCTTAGTATTTATCCCATGAAAGTCTTTGGTGACAGGGCACAAGGAGCTGCGTGAGCCCATTTTGCAGAGGAGAAAACCAAGGCTGCATGTGGCCATCCAGGGGTCACGTGCTTAGTCAGGTTCTGATACTGGTCAGTCTCCTGACAGGAAGCCATGGGCTCTCAAGCTGGGGGAAGCTGGACCTGGAGACATCACACACGGGCCTGGACAAGATTGTAAGGGAGGAGTGACCTCCGCTGGAATCGAGTCAGATTTGTGGCGTTCCCTAGGAAGCAGCTCACCCTCATCAGAAGGACCAGTGTCTGCATCCAAGGAAATATGGTACTAAGAGGTTGTCTGCCCGGAGAAGTTAATTTTTCACTGTTGACAACCATTGTGCTGTATGTTGTGAAATAATGAAGTATTTATTTAAGAAGACACTTAAAATGGACATGTCCATGTGTAAGATGATGCTCTGATGAGCATCAAGATCACACTTGTACATTGTGGGCCACGGAAGGCCAAGTTGCATTCGGAGGGGTCTGGCGTCTCCTGGGCAGCTACGGCGCCACATTGCATACGGCATTGGGTCTGGAGTCTGGAAGACCCACCCTCCAGAGTATAATCTGGCTCCGGACATTAGCTGTTTGTCTCAGTTTCCTCCCTGGGTAAATGGCAAACCACTCCAGTATCTCTGCCAAGAAACCCCCAAAGGGGGTCAGAGAGAGTTGGGCGTGACCAAGACATCACAAAACAACAACGATGTTTCCTATCACCAAGGAACCACAAAGCAAGAAATCACTTTCTATTTTTCTACTGAGGCAATTGTAGGCAATTGTTTACATAAGAATAGGTCAAAGGGGAAAATCTGCCCTACTGTTCCCCCTTTACAGTTATTTTTATTGATCTTATTCCACAGAATAGCAATAATCCACACAACATCTCTGGGCATTCCTATGTGGGGGTCCAAAGAACTGGGCCAAGGAGACTCCAGCAATGGCTCACTGGGGACAGGGGCAAACCACACCCTGCCTGCAATTTCTTAATGTAATTTATTCAGAGCACAAGATAAACAAGCAGGAATGCTCAAAAATTAATCTTCCTTTAAAAATCAATGAAAGAGGCAAGAGGATGGCCCGAGAAAGCTTATGATTTTCCAACTCTTATTTCATGATGCATTGTTTGTAACTGTATCTTAATAGAAATGAGAGTAATTCAGTTCTAATAAACTCAGTATCAAAGCCCAGATCAATATGTCGAGGTTGATTTCTGTTACTGTCCAGGTAATAGACTGTATATGAAATTCTCTTTGGGATAGAATGAAATTTCGGGACAGGACTCAGAAAGACATTCCATTTTCTCAATTATTTTCACTATTTTAGAGGGGGGAAATCTAAGAATTGCTTTTATGTAAATAAAATTAATGTAAAGCCTGAAACTCTTCTATTATATAATATTGCAAAGTAACTAACCCAGAAGGAGAATAATTCACTCATCAAGCACTTATTAAGTAACTTCCTGTGTGCCAGGATACTTGTTGAGATATAAACAGAATGAAAAAGGGCTTATTCTCAAGAAATTTACATTCTATTTTGAAAAACATAAGCCAATTTTTAAAAAATACCAAAAAAAAAAAAAGTCAGTACCATTTGTGTCATTTCACTCATCAGAGTTTCTGAAGGCTTTCCCCTAGACAATGTGATGTTCATTGTCTAAATGATTCTCCTGTTCTGTTCAATTTGCCCTGTCTTTGATACAAGTCTTTCCTGGGTACATCTAAATGATCATCATTTCTTATAGCTCAAGACTCTTCCATTGTATTCACGTACAATAATGTGCTCATCTGCTCCAGAACTGGTGGCCCTTCCCTAGTTTTTAGGTCTTTGATACATAAAATAGCATTGCTATAATTTTATTTTGTTCAATTGACAAGGGAAGCATTCTTTCTGTCCCTGAACTCTTTGCATTACTGGGCCAAGCAGTGAGCATGGTTTAATGACTCTGGATGCAGAATTCCAAATTACTTTCCCAAATGACCGGACAATTCCCTGCTCTACCAATAGAGTGTCCGGCCAACTGTAACCCCTACAATGTTCTTTATCCTTTTATCTCATGGTAGCTAATACAATATGTATGTTAGTGTATGGTAAAACCTGCAATATGTTGAAATTTCTAGTTCTCGTTTTTAGTGATTCACATTATTTTTTCTTATGATTCTTGATAGTTTCTTTTAAGAACTAACTATTCATATCTTTGATCTTTTTATCCACTGGAAAATAGTAAGCAATAGATTTTGCCGGGCAGGATAATGGAATAGTCAGATTTGTGCATTAGGCAGATGATCCTGGCAGCAGATTACTGGAGAAGCGAAATATGTGAAGCAGGTAAAAGAATTAGGAGGCTACGGCAGTAATGCAGGTGAGAAGGGATGGATACCAGCATTAGGTTAGAAAGAAGGGGCTGGAGGCAAAATCTTGTTGGGCAGAATTGTTGAAATTTGGCATTTCACTGCATATGGAGGTGGGAAGAGTCAAGGATGACTCTAAGGGTGGGAGACAAGATGACTGGGAAGGCAGTCATATTCTCCCCCCCCCCAAAAAAAAATGCCCAAATATGGAAACTGCCAGGGAAATGTGGAAATAGGCAATTTGCATTTTCTTCACCTTGGGGAAGTATGGAGAAAGAAAACCACTTTTCCTCCAGTGGTCAATGACCTGTGGTGTGGCAGTGGACCACCTGCTTGGACAGAACAGAGGGACCTTATATGAGCTATTCCTCCATTGGTTTCCTTGTCTGTAAAATTGGGGAATTAGACAAAATGAGCTCCAAAGACCCTCCCAACATTGGAGCTCAATGATTCTTTGAATAATACAGATTTATCCTGAAGACGCTGAACAACTGTGACATGAGCCTGGTATGCTGAGGGGAGGTGAAGAGGGAATGAGGAGAAAGGCGTTCTCTGGTTCTCTTCCTTTAGGAAATGAGTAAATCTGCCTCTAGAACCAACTCAAGAACAAAGGTCAACTGCATAGGTTAAATAGAATAAGTGCAAGAGGGGGAAATTAGTTTTCTCACAATTCTTCAAAATGGAATAAGTGGAAAATTATGAAGATAGTGTTAACAAAATTTAATAAGGAAGTGTTTGACATTTTATAGGAAACTAAATATAACCTACTGGGTTTTCTGGTGCAGTTTTTCAAGTATTGCTTTTATTCAACCTAGGAGGGAGACAGATTTTGTCTGCTAATGGGAAATCTACATTTCACTGCAAAGACAGAATTTTATAAAGTAATCTATCTGTGCCTTAGTAATTCTCCAGAGAGGCTGGCTTTTTTCTGTATGCTATACCTAAGAGACAGGGAAATGAACAAATCCTCCCAAATTTATTTTAGGCATGAAAGCCTGGAGTCCTCCATCCACATGGAGCGAGGAATCTGACAAACTGAATAGCTGCTGCCATTCGATGCCCAAAAAAGGAAAATGGGAGGAGCTGGAGCACACACTTCCTGTCTTGCCATCCAAAATCTCATGGAAAAGAGCAAAAAGGGACAGTTGGGAAACAAGAGTTTATGTGACTGAAAGCGTTGGAAAAGGCGGACTCGGTGTCCAAAAAGCACAACTTACGCAGCATGAGGCTGCACCCACAAAGACTTGTGATCATTGAAAAGAAAGGGATGCTCCAACATGATCCTCAGCATTTAATTATTTCCATAATTTTATTTAATAACAGATGGTGAGAATGGTGCCAGTAATGAAGAAAAAGTGGAGTATTTGTGTATATTCTGGAGTATTTGTGTGGAAATCAGTGCTCAAAGAGAGCACTGGCAGATTAATTGCAAAAACTGAACATGATAATGGTGAAAAACCTGGTAATTAGAGGGAGACTGGGGATGGGGGATGGGGGGTGGGAGGGAAATGTCCCAAACTTACAGCAATGGGAAAGTCAAGAACTGCAAATGTATGTTTCCAAGGTTGCAGACCACCACAATGAACGAACATATTGGCTACTGCCCCTTAAATAAATAGGGGTGGATGTGCTCAAAATGGAATCAGCTCGTCCATGGACAGGATTAAGTACTTCCATCCAGCAATTCTCCATGGCAGACGTGCCCTTCCCTTCTCCCGCTCATTTTACAGAGGAGGAATCTGGGGCCAATCTGTGTGATCTGCTCAAGAGTCTGAGACTGGATCTGAACCGGGGGAGCTGAATCTTCCTAATTCCAAGCCCAGTGCTCAGTCCGGGAGCTACATGGGCCCATGAGAGCACCCAGGTGAAGTGACCAAACGGACACAGAGTCGTCTACGACCAGGGTCTTCTCTGGAGTCTGTCTTGGAGAGTTTGAGGATTCTGCCCCAGTCCTGGGACTGCTGCCATTTCTAGTCTCGGGCCACATGGAAACCTGGGCATGGCAGTGGAATCTCCAGGGTCCCGACACCCGCCCCCAACTCCTTCTCTTTACTCCTCCTCATAAAGTAGCAGGCGCTCTCCTCCAGGAGGATGGATGCTCTTGAGGGTGAGACTGGTTCAGTCCAGTCTTCAGATCCACAGCGGCTTTCCCAATATGTGGTCCATGGAGGGACTTTGACCTGAGTTTGCCAAATGGAACTGGCAGCACGTGGGGGGCTGGAGGGCTCAGCCCGACACCTCTCACCCTGAAGTTCTGTCCGGCTCCCCACCCATAGGTGTCCTTAGGAGAGAGGCTTACAACATGTATAAGAAAATACATCTCCAAATTCACACAATAATGGAGAATTTTAATTACTTCCCAGAATCAGTGCTTGTTTTCAGCTTTCAGCATATTTTTCACAGGCTAATTACCTGGTTAGATAATTAAAATGTTGGGAGATGGAAAGTTCCTCTTTTATGCACCAATGGAAAGGATAAGGCCTAATGAAGTCCACTGGCTCTGAATTTCAATCAGGGGCAGCATCCGTCCGGACGACCGGGGCCCAAAGAGTCAAGGTGATCCTTGGACTCGGCCAGACGGCTCACGTTCACACGGTGTCAGCAGCCTCCGCTTTTGCGCCTCGGAGGAATGAACTGAAAGGAAGGCTGGGGGGGGGGGGCAGTGGTGATCTCAGCTCATAGGGGACGGCGGGAGAGAGGAACAGGAAGCCCAAAGGGATGGTTCCCCCTAAACCTGAAGGGCAATTTATGGAGAGAAAATATGAATAGGTTTCTGATAGAAACAGGAAAACAACATGGAACGCTGGAGAGCTCAGTATTCACAGCAGAAATACTCCTCTGAACAACGAGGGAGACAAACTAAAAACAGGCTAATACCAGCTGGGGAGACCGTCTCTAAGCAAGGGGCCACGAGGAGGCCGGGAAGCACAGACTGGGAGGCAGCTAAGGGCAGGGGCTGAGAGCAGCTCAGGAAGGCCCAGCTCCGGCCCGGCCTACCCTGGACACTTGGCAAGCCCATCCCTCTGGGGCTCCCGCCTCTCAGGAGATGCAGGGGCCGACTTACGGAGGCCCAACGGACTCAGATTTGGGGCCCAAAGATTAAGGACCCACGTGTGCTTTTCATTTCCTAGCGCCACGGGCCTGGACCGGTCACTTACCAAGCCCCAGCCTCCATGAGCTAAAGAGCCCCACGGGGGCAAGAATGACCGATCTGGCAACATTGTTCTAAGGAACGAATACTACGAACGAGATGCCGAGCAACCCTGACGATCCCGTGCCGGCCTCTGCGGGGCCTGGCCTTGCAGCCCGGAAACGTGTAATGCTGATGACAGCTGGAGATGAGCCTGGGGACCAGGAGGGCCTGGTCACCCCTTAGACACCGGAGCAATTCAAGAAACAAAATACGTCCAAGACCCAGGGAACCCACCCCCTTCTCCAGAGAGTTCTGCCTGATTGATCGTTTTCAGAGGAAAAAGTAGTCCAGCAGGGGGTGGGGAGAGGGGCAAGGGGGGGGGGGGTGCTTTTTCTAATTCTGAACCCAAAGGAGACTTCAGCATTCTGCTCACTATGGAGGCCGCTTCTCCAGGATTTCTTTATTCAAATCCTTCTGAAGAAGTCTTTGCTGAATGAAAGGCAGGCATTTTAGAGAAGGGAATTAAAGGCCTGGGGAGGGAGGGGGCTTAAGGTCACATGGTGGGGGGGGTCAATAGCAAAGAAAGGATTTGAATCCTTGGACAGGGTCCTATCCAGGACCCATCCCCGACCCTCACCAAGCCACAGGATCCTAAACAGGAGAGTAAAGAAGGACTGTGTCTTATAAACCACATCCCCAGGGCAGGAACACGATGACCAAAGGGGCAACAACCAGAAAAGGGACCATGCGGGGAGCAAGAAGGGCAGGAGCTAGAGAGTCCATGGCCTGTGGGACTCGCACCTGCTCCCTGCCCAGTCCCTCTGGCCGGAAGGGACAGTTCCTCCCAGGAAAGTGCTGACAGATGACAAATCACCGGCAAATCGCCCACCCTCCTCCTAAACACAAGGAGTTTGGATGCTCCCAGCACCAGCCCCACAGGGTGAGCCTCCGGCTTTCTCAGCATCTGCTTAATTCTGCCTCCATTTTCCCCATTTCCAAAGGGGAAATCTTCCTATAAGGGCAGAGACAGGACCTTGGTGCAAGGAGAGGAAAGGAGTCTTAGCGGCAGCACTGGATGGGTAAGAGCCAGAGCTTCCTGGGAAACAAAGGAAACACACAAGTCTCTGACAAATGAGAAGCAGCAGGAGGGAGCAAGGAGAAAGCCGGACCCAAACCCCGGCATCGCCTGAGTAACTGAGGCAAAGTGCTTCGGCTCTCACCCTCCATTTGTCCATCTGTAAAACGGGGAGAATGACACTTATTATAAGGGGGTAGCTACCCTCTAATTTAAGGCACAGATGAGATCCTGGATGCAAAAGCAGTGCACAGATGCTCATCATCATACTGCAATTATCTGCCTTCTCTTCGGCTTATTCAATAGGGTTTTGATAGAAATGGTGAGAGAGAGAGAGAGAGGGAGAGAAAGACAGATGAGAGAGAGACAGAGACAGAGACAGAGACAGAGAGAGAGAGAGAGAAAGAGAGAGAGAGAGACAGACAGAGACAGAGACAGAGACAGAGAGAGACAGAGACAGAGAATGAGAATTAATGTAATGGTAAAAAGACACTGATTCCTCGTCTTCTCATCTAGGCTCAGGGAAAGCACCCTCAGTGTAACAGGGATGATGTGTATATAGTCAGATACAGATCCGTCTCCAGCTCTTGAGAGCCTGTAACACAGTGTTTAATAAATGTTGACGACTAATTGAATAGGAGTATTCCACGTAGAAGCATTGACTAGAAACACTGTTCATGGTTGATAAAAAGGGGGCTCTCGGCTCAACCACAGAAGGAAAAACCTTCTCCTTGTATCCCCAGCTTCTAGCAGTCACTGTATGTAGTAGGTGCTTAATGCATGCACACTCGTGGACCCAAGGATTATGGGTATGGCCTAAGAAGGCCTCTACTTCAGATCCTCTTCACTGACAGGAAGGGAAGGAGGGGAGAAGTGCATTTTGGGGCTCTTGGGCTCTAGTCCTCCTATTTTCTCACTTCCTCGGCCCCTTGCCCAGGGCCTGCCCCCATGAAGAAGTGAAGAGTTTGCATCTCACATGCAGCTCACACAGGTGCAAACATCACTTAGAGCCGTCATGCTTTGCCCGGAGGGTCCTTAACGGACAGGTGAGCTCCCACCTTGCAGACTCGGGCGGGTGCCCAGGGAGCACCGTGGGCAGTCCCCGTGGCCGTCCTGACGCTGAGCTTGTCTAGCAAACACTCTGTCTCAGTAACACAGAGATAACCTCCATCCAGTCCCTGCTCCAGAGGGTCCAAGTCCTGAATTAATGAGGTCTCGGTATATTTGTATTCCTCTATCGGCTCCTGTTGAGTGTTTGAGAGTCAAAAATCTGTCCTCTAATGACTAAAGAAGGATGTTAAAGGGATGAGATCAATAAATTGGAGGAAGGCCTCCCTGACCCGGGAGTCCCAGGGGTCCCAACCAACAAATGGGCCAAAGATTTCCCCGGGAGGCGCAATGGGGAGAAACGGAGAGTTGGGGTGTGAGCTGAGGCAGAGCTGGACCGGTCAGTGGGAGGAAGGGCTGGGGAGGGCGAGGCCCCCGCTCATCTTCAGTGGCAGAGGCCAGGCCAGCTCCTCCCAGGGAGACGGCCATAAGCCCGTGATGCTCTGTGCTTAGGGCACGTGGGCTCGCGCCCCTGGATCCGGCCGAGGGCTTGCCACAGGGCGGCCAGGAATAAAGGCCCACGGCTTCGAGCTCAAAGCCAGACAGGGACCATTCTGAGCAGGTCCAAAGCAGGGGGGCTGAGGGGCTCCCAGAACGACGTGAGTCTGACACATGAGTCAGAAGCAAGGGGGCTGTTGAGAAAACTCTGGGATGAAAATGGCCCATCAGTGAACGAGTGAATGGCAGAAAGTCCAAAGAGGAGGGTCCTTAGGCCTTCCCAGCTCCCTCCAGTGCAGGGGGGCCCGGCCTGCGGCCCTGACCTTGGGAAGGGTGTGCCGTCTTAGGGCTTTCATCTCTCAGGGCAGGTGTGTCTATGATAAGGAGTTGTCTGGAAGGCTCCAGAGGAGTCCAGGATGGGAGATGCTTCCCCTCCAGAGAAAGCCCAGATCAGCTGGAGAAGGGGAGGTCTGGGATTTAATTAGAATAGGAAGTCACAGGGACAGGAACACCTTGTACTAAGGCAGGTGAGCAGCTTCAAGTCTTAGAGAACTGTCCTAACAAATGAGCAGGTCATTAAACTCTTTATGTGACTCAGTTTCTTTATCTGTAAAATGGGTATAACAATAACACCTGTCCCACAAGATTGTGGTGAGGATCAATTCAGCCTTTTTATCAGCCATTTTCAGTGCTTTGTGAGGCCATTTGGGGATTTCTTGGAAAAATTTACTGGAATGGTCTGCATTTCCTCCTCTAGCTCCTTTACAGATGAAGGAAACAGGCTTAAGTGACTCGACCAGGGTCACACAGCTAATCTCACAAAGGCAAGTCTTCCTGATTTCAGGAGAGGTGCTCTGTCCACTATTGTGAAGAACCAATCAGATATTTTCAAACACTCTTCAGACCTCCAAATCTCTAATATAAATGTCAGCTACTATTATTATATTATTCATTATAATACTACATTGGTGTTTTACTGATTAAAAGGTCAATAATTTGTTTTCTATTTCCTCACCAGTAGGGGAAAAAAATGGCGTTTTAGAAAACTAATCTTAAGGGAGTAGGTGCTTTTGACTCCTTCTGCAATTTGCCTCTTGATATTTTCCGCCATTTCTTTTATGTCCCATTCTCATTATTAGAATGTAAACTTCTTGAAGGGAGAAACTATTAATGTTCTTCGCTTATATCTGTCTCCACGGTCTCTACCTATCATTTCTATGCAATCATGTTCTTTAGAATTGGTCTCTCTTGGTCTCCTGATGCTAGCCCCCTAAGAGAATCTGAACTAATGTGGCCCAATAAGCCCATTTAGATGAAATTAAATAAGAAATGGAATTCTTTCTTAATTACTTAATTGGTGAATCAAGGAAAGAAAGTGATTTCACAGAAAAAAGAGTGTAGCAAATACATGAGGGTTTCCAATGGAGAACAGGAGCCTAAGTGAGGCAGGAAGGTAGTTTTGAAGCCAAAACTTAAGAAAACATCCATTTATTGTTATTAGTTTCAAATGGACAAGTTTGTTTACTAGGTTAAATAGCAGAAATGCAACAGCTTGTAAAGGAATGAAACTCAAGCAAAGTGTGTGACTATTAACAATGATTTCCTCTGGTTTTATGGACAAGAGTTGTCAAGTTAATCCACAGAAAGATTGTTTCCCGTCTAGCATTTACCAAGGACCTATTCTAGGGGATGTATAATGAGCTGCTAGATTTAAGCATCTGAAGAGTAGACAGAGCCCTTGGCAGGAGGGATCCATCCCTCCCAGAGAGCTGGGCTCGGCTCACAGATACGCTCAGCACTCCTCATGGGGCTCTGGATTTTTTTTTAGCAATCAGTAAAACTCCAAGACTATAATCCTGGAAGCAGGAATGGCTTTAGAAAGAAAGAAAAACAAAAGAAAATAAGATGGCAAGACAGCCATGATCCCCATGAGGTGGGTGAGGGGGAGTACAACCAATCAATAGAGTTCTCTCCCATCCACAGGTTCTCATCCTGTGCTTTACTAACCTTTGTTCTTGCAAACACCAGATTGCAGAATCTCCAAGCTGCAAAGGGCTTTGGAGTCAACCCGATCATACGTCGGCCAAAGAACGTTTGCTGATCACGTTCCATGGGCTTGGGCGCTAGAGACGTAAGGAAAGGAAAAAGTCCCCGAAATCAAGGAAACGGGAGAGACAGCACGCAAACAGCGATGTACCAACAAGATCTAGATGGGCTAGAGGGGACATGAGCAGGAGAGGGATGGCACTTCCACTAAGGACTGGGACTAGAAGGAAGCCAGAGAAGCTGGGAGTCAGAGAGGGAGAAGGGGGAGCATTCCAAGCACAGGACACCCCAGGGAAAATGCCTGGAACTTGAGTGGGGTGCTTGGGTTAGGAGCACAGAAGATCGGGGTCACAGACTGCCCATCTGCAATAAACCCAACTAGAGGCCAGTCAGCTGGGACGCATCTCACCAATCAGGGCAAGTCTTCCCTACCTTGGGCTCCATATATACCCCCCACCTGCATACACGTATGTGTATGTATACATATATAATGTGCACTAAGCTGAGAGAACATAGCAAAATTCAATATATAATTCTCTCATGCCTCTGAAAAGGTTTAAGAAATAAAGGTCTCCAAGACTCAATTTGATAATTTAAAATTCTAAAATAAGAGCTTTGAAAACATCAGGTAACAGATTAAGGCACTGTTTAAAAGAAAAAAAAAAGTTGCTTGCAATAGTTAACTACCTTTAAGACAAAACTACAGCACAGACTTTTTTTTTTTTAAGGATAAACCTGTAAAATAAGCAAGTACTCACAAATTATTAAAAAGAACTCTAAAGTATAAAACCATCCATCGGGACACAGTTTATAAAGGTGAAGATCTCTTACCAGTCAGAATTTTTAGAAGAGAATGACTGCTACTATGAGGGGAGATGGGGCAGAGACAGAGTGAGACAGAGAGAGGAGGGAGAGAGGGAGGAAGAGAAGAGAGAGGGAAGGAGGAAGGGAGAGAGAGGGAGGGAGAGAGAGAGGAAGAAAAGGAGATGGAGGGAGGGAGAGAGGATTGAGTTTAAGGTCATAGTAGAATGAAATCTGTTAAAAGACTATATAAGGGGCAGCTAGGAGGCACAGTGGATAGAGCACCAACCCTGAAGTCAGGAGGCCCTGAGTTCAAATCTGGTCTCAGACACTTAACACGTCCTAGCTGTGTGACCCTAGGCAAGTCACTTAACCCCAATTGCCTCAGCAAAAAAAAAAAAAAAAAAATACATAAAACAAAAATAAAATAAAATAAAAGACTATATAAACTCTAATTCAATGATTTCATACTTAGAAGATACCAATTCAATGAGGTCATTTCCCTTTTACTAAGAGCCTACTGTTCATGGTTCTAGGAGAAGTCCTGTCACTGGATCATCAAGTAAACAAATAATCGAAGATTATTTAATTTTATACTAGGTAATTCCAAGGGAGAACACAAGCAAAGGAAAGAATAAAGTCAGCAGAGACAAAGACAAACAGCTCAAAAACCATGTTAAGTGTGTTTTTACATTTTTCCAGAATTGTGTCTCTGAAGCTGATAAATAGCAGTCACTTTGTTAGGATTACTGGCAAGGGAATTTATTTTTCAGAGTTTGTTGAAGAGATACTGATGACAATAAAGGTGATTAAGTAAACTAATTAAGCAATTGACTTTAACAGGTCATTAGTAAGCTTTGATGATAATTAAAAATAAATGCCTCAAAATTCAAGGCACATAAAACGCCCTATTTGTATCATGGCTGCTCAGTGCCAGGGCTCTGCCTCCCATCATTGTAGTGTCCCACTTGGGCCACCACCCACATCTAATGCATAAAGCAGGGATTTGTCGGCCATGATATCTCAGAGACAGAAGGAAATGAACAATGCTATTAAAAGTGCATTTCAGTGGTAGAATTTCATTAAATTAAAGAGGTCCCTGTCAAACACAGTCCCTCTAATAGGACTTTGTTAGGCAGTCAGACAATCTGCAATGTTGAAAATAACCTTATTTCCCATTTGTAGTGGATGGATTTCATCATTTTTTTTTTCAGATGAGAAACATCAAGTATCAAAGGACACAGAAGCATTTTTCCCTCCAAACAGTTAGCTGTAAAACTGTGTTAAATGAAATACAACTAAATACTTTATTAAATTAAAGGAATAATTGGAGAATAGAGGAAAGATAAGAAATAATTTGCTGGTTAGGAGCAAAGGGGCCATTTCAAACCAGGAGATTACAGAAAGGCTAAACTCTTGACCAGATGAGAAATGTTCACCTCAACTTCCCTCAGATGAGGAAAAGAGTCAGAGAAAGAAACAATTACATGAGCTTCCATAATCCCCCTCTGGAAAATGGCAGAGGAAACTCTGGGTCATTTATCAGATTCAATCCAGTCGTGAGATTTTGCATTAACAAACCGGCTAGCACATGGAACCAATACTGACCCCCAACAGGAACCTCATTTTTAATGACTAGGTCTATTCCAAGAACCAGCTACTTCAGATATGAGTTGCCTACTAAGTACCAGCCATTGCATATTTTAACTCACACGGCAATTTAATGTAATAAAAGGGGAATAAAATGAGGGAAGATCAAGAGAGGGGGCATTTACAGCAATAATAATGGGCTAAGTGAGGGATGGAGAAATGGAATTTAAAACTACAGTTTAAAATCTCTCTACTGCTCTCTTGCCAGCTGCCTGGACTCCTAGATCAGAGAACACTCCTTGGAGGACAAAACATCTTCTCTGGGAGTGCTGCCATCTTGATTGGTGAAATCAGATTTTGGGCACATCTCATTTTATTCCCAGGCCACCTTCTCCCCCCAAAAATCCAAACTCTGATTTTCCTTCCCTACTCTCCCATTAAGGAATACCAACCAAACCAATAATGCCAGTACTATAGAGACAATGTAGCAAGATAATGCCCTACAGTGCCATGTGGTCAGTGAGATGGCACAGAGTGCTGGGCTTGGAGTGAGGGAGATCTGATCACAGATCTGACCTCATGTATTTCCTGGCTGTGTGTGACCCTGGGCATTTAACACTGTCTGCCTCAGTTTCTTCATCTGTAAAATGAGCTGGAGAAGGAAACAGCAAACCACTCCAGTCTTTGCCAAGAAAACCTTAAATGGGGTCGCAAAGTATCAGGCATGGTTGAGATGGATAAACAATAGTAATCACTTAAAAATACTTTTGCGATAATTTTATTTTTTTCATTCAAGGTAAGTAAAATTAGAAGGACTAAATCTCAAATTATGCAAAAACATTTCTCTTATTAAGAAAAACAATATAAAAATAAACTAGGAGCAATTCAAAGAAGGAGCCCCAAAGACTCATTTTTCCTCCTTAAAAAGTCAGGGAATGGTCAATGAATTCAATCAGAAAATCAGTTTGAATTCTATTTCTCTGCTTATTATCTGGAGAGGGAAGAAATTAATTATATAATACCTACTAAGTGCCAATGCTTTACAAATGCTATCGGGATGTGGGAAAACTGGAAGATTGTTGATGGAGTCGTGAAATGATCCAACCATTCTGAAGAGTAATTTGGAATTACACCTAAAGGGCTATTAAACAGTGCATTCCCTTTGATCTCTTCTGGGTCTGTATCCCAAAGAGATCATAAAAGAGGAAAAGAACCATAGGTGCAAAAATGTTGATAGCAGCTCTTTTTATGGTGGCAAGGAAGTGGAAACTGAGTGGATGCCCATCAGTTAGAGAATGGCGAAGTAAGTTTTGGTATATGAATTTAATGGAATATTAATATCCTAAAAGAAATAAAGAGCAGGCTTATTTCAGAAAAGCCTGGAGGGACTCACATGAACTGATGCTGAGGGAAGTGAGCAGAACCAGAAGAACATTGTACCCAGTAACAAAAAGATTATGTGATGATGGACTTGGTTCTTCTCAACAATGAGTGATTCAAGGCAATTCCAATAGAGTTGTGATGGAAAAAGTCATCCACATCCAGAGAGAGAACTACAGAGACTGAAGGTGGATCGAAGCAGAGCATTTTCACCTATTTTTGAGTTGTCTATCCCGGGTTATGAGAAGGCAACGCATGAGTCCTGGGGGGAGGGCCTGAGGAACAAAACACATTCTGCCGGTTGGGGGAATTGAGACACAGGAAGGACAGATGGGATAAAACATACTTTCACTGATCAAGGGAATCCCAGCGTGAGGAATTCTCTCCCGATGCAAGTCAGCACCTCCCACACGTACAGAAAAATTGCCTGGAACACTGGAAGTCTACTCACTTGCCAAGGCCAGGATAGGTAAATTTTCCTGATGCTGAGCCCGGGTCCCTCTGGACACTGTGTTACACCATGTTCTTCTCCATAATATGTAGAAAAAGCTAATCCAGATGTAGTTTTACCCCAAATCACTTTTCCCAACACACACACACACACACACACACACAGTATCTTGGTATAGTTGGTACTCCCTCAAAAGACAGAAACTGTAAGCCTCCTAGATCTTGAAAAACTTGGGTTTTTTATTTGCTGAGACAGGAAACAACTACCAGAAAACCTACATTGATCACCTGGCTACAGCTGGAAGTGGCCTTCAGTCCAGTCTCTAATTTCAGAAAAGGAGAAGACAATCCCATTACCTGAAGTGATGGGCTAAGATAAGAACTCAGGCCCTGAACTGTGGTCACCCTGGTGACTAGTTAAGGAGAAAACAAGGTGGGCCCTGGATGAGACAAAAACAGCCTGGACCATGGCAGGCAGACTCCCGGACATGGTGGAAGGACACCCAGGGGCGTGCTTTCTAGCCCAGGCCTTCAGAAGCTCAGGGCCCCCCCTCTGGGCAGATGCTGGTGGGAGACTTTACCGAAGGTCCGATCACAGAAATCAGTCAAACCCCTTCCTGAAACTCAGCAGGAATACCTGGATCAGAAAAGGCAAAGTGGTCTCTAGGACCACACAAGTGCTCCCCACTAATAGTCCTCCCCACCAGCAGAGCTCCCCACCAAGGCAGAGACTCCTATGGTGTGGAGAACTTGCACTTCTGCAAAATGGCCTGCTGCGCCACAGAAGAAATGAGATATCTCGCAGGCGAGTCAAAGTAATTATAAATTGGAATTTTCACGTCTCACCAGAGGTATTTCCCGAATGGCAGTTTTGGGGAAGGGAAGAAAAAAGGGAAAGGAGATAAATGATTCCACAACATGTGAAAACTTTATCCTCCAATGTGTGTGAAAATGTTCAGTCGACTTCCATCTCAGAATACAATTACATTTATGACTTTGAAGACTGATTGTCCCATTATTTCAGAGTTACTTTCCAAGCAGATAAGGGAATATGCTAAGAAGAATTACATTAGGAAAACCAGAAATACATATTAAGAAAAATATGTATATGCACATTGATCTATTGGGGAGCAAGTTGGACAGTTATTATAGAAACTGAAGCAACATTTGGCTTTCTGTTTTCTTTTTTAAAACACAAAACGGGAGTTTTTAAATGCTATTTCTGGGTGATGCATTCTTTCTGGGTTCCGGCTGATCTGACTTGCCAGGATCTCAACTAATTGAGTTTGCCCCTAGTAAGAGACAAAGATCTCGATCTAGAATCAGGATTTAGCCTTAAATCTTACATTCTATCTGTGGGTCTATGGGAAAATCATTTGAGTTTAGTTTTTTCCCCAGTGAAATATGGATAGGAATATCCCACACAAGGTTCAAACATGGACAGCTAGTGGTGACAGAGTGCATAGAACATCGGACCTGGTCAGGAAGACTCCTTCCAGAGTTCAAATGAAGCCTTGGACACTTCCTAGTTCTATGACTTCACCCTCAGTTTCCTCATCTGTAAAAGGGGGAAACCACTCCAGTGTCTCTGTGAAGAAAACCCCAAATGGGGTCACAAAGCGTGGGACATGACTGAACAACACCAAAGGTTCAAATGAGCAAACACTAAAATCCTCTATAAATGGTTATTACCTACATCTTTCTTCTCACTATTATTAGTTTTTTAATTGAACCTCTCGTAAATTCACTTCTAGCACAGAAAAGCTCCATTTATTTTTGCCTTTTAATATGTGGCAAATACTCATCTGTCCCAGAGTTAAAAAACGACTTATTAATACAAACACAGGTTGAACGTAGGAGGTGAGGATTTCCATCAGGGTCACAAGAAGTTGGTCCTTTTCCTCCCCCTCCTTCACTCGATGCAAGGAGTCCCCAGACATGGCCCGGGAAAGGAGGGAGACGTGTAGCCCCCATTTTTGATCAAGAACGCTCATCAAGCCAGCCATCAAAGCAAATACAGGGCCAGGGAAAGCACTAAGGAGCAGAAAGAACAGACCTGGGCCACTCAGCAGATCTGGTTTGGAAAGATTACCGGGGAGGAAGTAACGCCAGTCATAGATTTATAAGAGCATTCAGCCGAGGGATCCTGACTTCTCATTACGGCCAGTTTTCCCCAGGCAGCCCCCACTGGCAGGGAGGTCACCCTGAATTCTGAAGGCTTTGCCAACAGAGCCCGAGTCCTGGCGAGGGTTTCCAATGCGAGGAGACTCCTGGAGAGTCTCTGAGTGACCCAGCCGATTAAATCATAGACCACAGGAATTATCGAAGGAATTGTCAATATTAGTGAAATTTTATAGCACTGATTCAATATCACTGTCAAATCATTATTGCATTTGATGGTCAAAGACCTATGAGAAAGGTATCATAGTCATCCTCATTTTACGGAAGTGGAAACTGAGGCTCGTGCTTTCTCTGCCCTTCGAGTCTTACCGAGCTGCCTGCGGTCTCATGACATTCAGTGACGTGCCTAAGATCACGGGAGACACCGACGCATTTCTCCTACTCTGGTCTTTTTGCACCTGAGGCTGTGAGCCAGGTCACATCCCGCCCATTTCTATGTCACCGACACTTCACTTTCGGCCTCACGTCACCTCTCTGCATGAGCCACCTGAGCACTTCCATTAGATAAAACCAGGCGCTGCAACAATTGTCCACAGACCGTCTCCGTGGAGGCCGTAAAACAAGATCTCCTCGTCGGAGGAACATTATTACGCCTAATGTCCCGGGACATACAGGTTAGCTCCGAGAGGTGGCAGAGGGGGCAGTGCTTGCCATTCAGCCAGCTTCCAAACAAGGACAACTATCAGCTTCAGACACTGGGGGTAAGGGGATGGGAAAGGAGAAGGGAATCAGCATGTAGGGCCTACTCGGTACCGGGCTCACTCGGACCCCTAACATCATCATTGTCCCCTTTCTACAGCGGAGGAAACTGAGACAAATAGATGCACACAGCTAGGAAGTCTCTCAGGTCTTCTGCATCCAGGCCCGAGACTCTATCCAGTGCAGCACTACTGCCCCTCAGTTAGCACCTTCTCTAGTTATACACGGTAACCTGGCGTCCATCATCTCTTAATTTTCTCTTCTGCAAAGTACATTAAAATCAAGGAGGATGGCTGAGGGGGGCATTCACACATGTATATGCCTGCACACTCACAAATTTTATTTTCATCTCTTATTGAGCCTGGAAAGGGTTCACGTACATCCATGACCTAATGGGGGCAATGTGAATCTATTAAAGAACAATGCACTGAAAAAAACGCACATTTTCCCAAGCTCACCTGTGATTTCAAAGGAAGACATTAAAAAAGATTCCGTCTTCGAAGGCTGCTGAATACTCGCCCCCTGGAAGACAATCTCATTCACCAATTCCCCAACCAGTCACTTCCCAGGCTCCCAGGGATCAGGGATTCGATTACCTTCAATCCTGCTACATAAATCCTCCTGTCAAGGTTGAGATGCATTTACTCCAGAGAGACATTTCCCTGCGCCTACATCCACATACAAAGGAACCACTGAACTATTTGGTTATTGGAAAGTCAAATGAATATTCAGAATAGACTGGCTCAGTAGGAGAAGAAGAATGGTTCTGTCTGCTGGAGGGAGATGCTAGAAATGAGGGAGTCATTCTCAACGCTTGATTCAAGGGTCCATGCTTTGCTAATGGATTTTGTGTTTGAGTCACCCCGGAGATTTCCATATATAATGCTCTGCCACTTCCCTCTATGTCCAACATATTTTGGCACATTTTCTCCCTAAACCGATGTCGTGAAAGCGTAATGGAGCTGGACCATCTGCACTTAAGCCGGGTGACCATCAGCTAAAAAGGATCCTCAAAGCGGTCGTGGTTTTTCCAATATCCAATAAAGCCAGAAAGAGGAGCCATCGTCATGTAGCAGAAGGGAGTCTAATTGCCGAGGTCGAGGCGGGGAGTCAGCCGGACTCCCCACAGCTGAGACATAGATGACATTGTGGAGAACAGAGTGCGGAGGGCCTGCGATAGACACAGGGAAGAAGGCGCGCTCGAGGAGGGCACTCCATCAACGTCACAGAGAAATGATTGCAAGGGGACACAGGAAGCAAATGAAAGGATGACCTGACCCCTCAAACAAGACTCCGATCAAAGACTATGTCTGGGGCTTTGCAAGCCTTACAGAAACACTGCAATAAAGCAACCCTGCTCGTGTTCTTGATGCTGGTTTTCTTAAACGTGCGGGACTCACAGTTAAGAAATTCTCTGACCAGCACGGCTCGGCACCGGGTCAGAGGCGTCCAAGAGCACTCAGTTCAGTGACATCCTCAGGGACACAGAGTGGGTGGAGTGCAGAATGTTGGAGTCAGGATGACATGGGTAGAAATTCTCCCTCCAACACTCATCATCAGCATGACCTTGGCAAGTCACCTAGCTTCTGACTCAGTTTCTCCAAATGCAAAGTGAGGACGATAACCCCTGTCTCCCAGAGTGGGTGAAAAATAAGATATTTGTAAACTGCTTCACAAACTTTAAACAAATTTTATCACTATTATTTAGTATGTCAGAGACAGTATTTGAACTCAGGCCTTCTAACTCCCCGTTGTTAAGTAAAGAGGGCAAATCTCTATCCACTAAATCACTATTATTATGGCGGCTACTGCTGCTGCTACTAGTAGTAGTACTAGTAGTAGTCGTAGTAATAGTAGTACTACTACTGCTACTATTGTTAATTACTACTACTACTACGACTACTACTACTGTTACTGCTACTGCTACTACTAATGCTACTACTACTACTAATGCTACTACTACT
>JAJPUD010001531.1:107960-134324 GCA_023553655.1 Myrmecobius fasciatus | reverse complement strand
TACTACTGCTGCTGCTACTAGTAGTAGTACTACTACTGCTACTACTACTATTGTTAATTACTACTACTACTACAACTACTGCTACTGCTACTACTACTACTACTACTACTGCTGCTGCTGCTGCTACTGCTACTACTACTACTAATGCTACTACTACTACTACCACTACTATTACTACTACTACTGTTGCTGCTGCTCCTACTGTTACTACTATTACTACTGCTGCTACTACTAGCAGTGGTACCACTAGTACCAAAACCACCCTTACCATAAGTTTCCAAATGGACAGAAGCTTACAATGAGGAATTATGCAGGAGGAGAGCATCAAGGATATCATTAAAGAGATGTACAAACAGAAAGAAAGAAAAATGGTCTCCTTCTGGGGCCAAGAACAAAGTATAATTCACATAAAACACAGGAATCAAAGTTATGTCCAAAGGAAGGGAGGAGGGCCCTCGAGAGCTTCAGGTGGCTAGACCTGGATAAAATGTGCTCTTTTTCACAAGTGCAAATGTCCATATTGACAGGGGTTCAATTTGATTGGAATAATGAATTAGAATATTCAATCTCCTTTGTCGAGAACCAGAGAGTCACGAATCCAAAGGCAAACAAAAGAGGAGAAAAACAAAGGAAATAGGCAAGTTTGAGTGAGGAGTTTCAGGAAACTATAGTCTTTGAGTTTTTGAGCAAATGGGAAATATTGTATTGAATGCAGTGGGGTGGATTATAAATGAATCAGATAAAAAGACTTGAGCTCTAAGAGATGCTGTGGGAAGCTAAGGTGAGAAATGGGAGAGTGATCAGAAAGGAGTTTGCCCTGAAGATAGAAAGGGAAAGAGTTTGGGGCAGGGCAGATTCTGGGCAATCATGCCCAACAAGTCCTTAGCTCTCCCACATCACCTGTACCCCCTGACCTTTCTGGCTTCCTTCGAGTTTCAGCTAAAATCCTGCTTCCTGAAAAAACCTTTCCCAATCCTCCTTAATGCTGCCTCCTTGTTTTTGGTAGTTTTCTCCAAAATCACCCTATTATATGTGTGCATACATGTCCCAACATGTGTGAGAATATACTTATGTGTATGCAATCAATAAACACATGGAATATATATGTATGTATATTTATATAAATAAGAATTTGAACGGAGAAGATCGCATTATCCCTCCCAAATGGGTTATGAGATCTTGGAGGGCAGGACTGGTTTTGCCTTTCTTTGTATTCAAACACTTAGTAAAATGCCTGACTTGACTGAACTGAATAAAACAATGGGGGCAGCAGCATCACCACCACCACCACCATCATCATCATCATCATCATCATCATCATCATCATCACCATCATCATGTAGCATTTACATAGTAAGTTCTATAAGTTTTAAGTTGTAAAACACTTTATAATTATTATCTCTTATTACCTTTATCATTATTACAGGTTTTGCTTTCCTGTTTTGCTCTAACATTTCCATAGTCCTTTTATTATCTGACAAAAGCCCAACTTCCCGGACTAGATTTTGGGGACCCATGAAAAGATTTCAAGCTTTAAACATTTCCCTATTTATCTTTCCACATGTAAATCAGGAAGCTTCTTTCTATTTTTGAATCCCATACTAGAATATAAATGCCGAAGGCTGCTAATTTTTTGGTGAACCTGTGAAGTACACCGGCGTCATCCCCATGAAACAAAACCTCTTATTTTCAGGGCAGCTGTACGAGAAGATGTCTTTCACGGTATTCCAAATGATATTGATCTGTTTAGAACAACAAGCCTAATCCTCTGGTGTGGACAGAATTCGAGAACAGAATGAGCCACCACATGTCACGTTCAGAACGGCTGCTGAAATCCCTGACACCCATGGGAACGCCATGGAAATTCTACTTTCACCATGGGAAAACGCACATGGATACATCAGAATGAAGGATAATTAGAACTGCTAGAAAACACTTGGGGAAGAGAGAGGACTCAGGAAAAAAGGGAAATAGAAAGATATTTAATGTATGGAAACTTGTTTCTTCCATATACACATCAAGACGCCTAAATGAAGAAACTGAGTCTTTGAGTTATTGAAAGTAAATGGCAGCAAAATTATTGAAGTAAGGAGTTTTATGAATTATTGACAGAAAGGGAACACATCTCAGCACTGGAGCTCTCAAAATCACAAACGCTGAAACCTTTCTGAAAATACAACTCAGATCTGAGGCCCATAACTAGAAGGAAGCCAGAACTCATTGGGAACATACACAAGTGATGATATATAAAGGCATTGCCTCAACCAAACTGAGACCTGTTTAAGACCTTAGCTCAGAAAGGCTTCGACTGCATCCAAGGCCATCTCCAGTCGTTCTGATCTAGACCTGGCCACTTGGACCTGGATGACTCTGGAGGGGAAAGTGAGGCAGGTGACCTTGCCCAGCCCCCCCTACTTAAATCCAATTCCCTAGGACGTCATGGCTTCCCCTCCCTGACGTCACGGTCTTTGAAAAGCAAGGACAAAGAACAGCACCTGTTAGAGCAGGGTTCTAGGGCCATGAACTATTTTGACAACTGTATCTTTCTTTTATGATCCTACATATTTTATTTTATCCATTTAATAACACAAATCTGACAAGGGATCCACAGGCTTCATCAGATGCCCAAAGAGCTGTTGAACCACCTAAAAAAAGTTTGCCAAACAGAAAAAACACTGTATTTTTTCAATAAAAAGAAATATCTGATTGAAGAATACACTAGGTATTGTACAAATGCACACAACGCCCCAACTTGGGTATCCATGGCTGGCAAGAATTCAGGACAAGTGAGAATTCAGAGTAACAAGTTGGCAGACATTTCTTCCTGAAGGATACTATTGATGTTTGATTGGGAAAATAACTCCATGCAAAAGGTTTCAAAGGCCAAGAGGATGAGCATGAAGTACTTTTACCAATTTAGTTAGGCAGACATGACTTTGCGTTCAACGTACTCTGCACCAATTGGCACAGATTGTGTGATTAAAAAAAAAATTAAAAATTAAAAATTAAAAAAAAACAGATTGTGTGATAAAACTCTATAGGGGATTTTATAATTTGTTCATGTGATTATCAAAAGATGCTGGAAACTAAGCTGATACAATCAGTTGAAAAATCAACTCATAGGAGATATTATTGATGAAAAATTGTGACAATTATATTTTAATGATAACTGAAATGTATGCTATCAAAGCAATTAATAACACATTATAATGCCTCTCTATTTCTGCTATACATACACACTAAATTGCCATTATTATTTAAATTATTATGACTATTGGTTAATTCCCCAAAGTACATTTCTTTAAAAGGCATAAGATAATACGATACTAAGGAAATATTGCTTTATTGCACACACATACACACTTCCATTTACTGCTATTCTGACAGTAAATAAGTTACTTAACACTTTTTTCACTTGCAAAGGGAGGGTCTTAGATCAGATGGCCTCTATAGTTCCTATAAATCTCTGATACAAAAAAAACCCTATTTTAATATCTCTCCTATATGCCCCCTTCTCTCCTGAATGGTAACAGGTTATGGGAGAGCAGTTCAGAATGTGAACAATTCACAAGTGTTAATCTTAATCATAGGGTACTCTTTATTAACGTGAAAAAGCTCGCGGCCAAAATCAAAAATGATTTTAGCAATGAGCAGTAAATGAAGGGGCTTTTTATAGGTCAGAGGGTAAGGAGAAATAAGAGAGGGATCCAAGGGGTTGGGAGGGTTTTAGTTGAGAACAAAGCAAGAGAGTCTCAGGAACTAGACCACCTTAGTGTGCAATAAGAGGAATAGTATGGGCTTGGCCTCCTCAACTCATAAATGGACTGCCTGCCCCTAGGCTCTGCCCAGTCCAGGCCATCCTCCCCTCAGCTGCCAAATTAGTTGCCCAAAAATTCAATCTAGACTATAGAAAACCTCCTATTTAAGAAAGTCCAGGGGTTCCCTCTAGAAGCAAAAATAAAATTCTTTATTTAGAATTCAAAACCCTTCACAAGCTGACCTCCCTGTACGTTTCCAGTGTTTGCAGAGTCTGGTCAGTGGTCTCCTTGCTGGATCTCAGTCACAAACAATCCCTTCCTCCTGCTCACTTCATGCATGTCTCCTCTCCTCTGCCTCCTGGCTTTCTCACCGTCTCAGTCTTTCCCTGTCTCCTCTCCAAATTATTCCATCTGTGGATATACACAAATGTACACGTGCTTGCACATATGTGTACTGGTTACACGTTGTCTTTCCCAAGACTGACTTTTGCCTTTCTTTGTCTACTGGCACTTAGCACCACGGTCTAGAACAGACTAGATATTTAATAAAAAGCCATTTTAGACTCCATTAAAGGATCAAATTCAAATCTGTGAAATTTACATCATTTAAAAATATAGGATTTGGGACTTTAGAATCAAAGAATTGATATTTGCAGTTACTTTAGTGGTCCTGTGTCACAACCCATTCCTGCTACATTAAGGAATACTGGGACTTAGGGAGGAGAACATGAGATCACACAAATTAAGTTACCAGATTCCTCTGACAATAAATCTAGGCTTATCCCATAGAATTACCATGTTGTCTCCAGTCAACGCCTGTCAAAACTGATGGCTTTTAATCTTAGATTAAAAATAAACAAATTCCTTATACAAAGCTTAATTCCTATACAAAGACTAATAACTTACTTCTCAATAGAGCTTTAAGGCTCACAAAGTACTCACTTTACAACACCCTGGTGATTATAATAATTTGATTTCACATGTAAAGGAAACAGGTTCCGAAATGTAAATTATGTCACCTAATAGCATCCAAGCTAAGATCCAGATCATAGTGATTTAGTTTCTAGCATTCATTTCTCTATTCACTATTTCCCTAATAAAAATGGCCAGGTATCTGGAACAAAGGCAATTACAACTCCCTAAGGAGATGGAAATGCTACCGTGGGTACTGATATCTAAGGTCCCTTTGAGCTCTGTAGCTTATGGTCCTAGATGACTAATCCACGGACACCTCGGAGAACCCATCCTTAGTTGTGTCTGCATCTCACCTCTCCACTTAGAATGCAAGTCCCACCGGGACCCTTGTTACCCTGGTCCCCTCAGCACAGTCCTGGGCACACAGCAGGCCCATCTGGGACCATCGATGAGGATGGCACTCAGACTGCATGAGACCACTTCACCTCCAGACAGTACAAAGAGAGACTTTGCAGCAGCAGGTCTAGATTTTAGTCTCTGCACTCTAAGGTGGTTCTAGGAGAAATTCACCTTGCTCCCCCATGCCAGACTGTGCAGACCTGGGAAGATCCAAGGGGCAAACAAGAGAAAACAAGCCACAGCAGGAGTAGGAAAGCCTCAGTGACCTGGAGGGCACTGACGCTGCCTCTCCAGTTGGCCTTTTGTGCTCCTACCATCAGGGATCTACAAGAGATTTGGGATAAATAGCTCTGGAAAATATTAAAGGTCACCGATTATTTGACATACACAAGAATTCAGCCCAGAAATTTCCTTACAGTGCTAGGATTTCAGAAATGTGAGCCATGTGATAATGCAGGGGAAAGGAGGAAACATGCTATAAACTTGGGATTAAGGAAGATTCCCTGGGGGAAAAATTCAGCAGAGAAAGGGGAGAGGGGAGGAAAAGGAGAAGGAGAGAAAAAGAGAGAGAGAAATAGAGACACAAAGACAGACAGACAGACAGTCAGGCAGGCAGGCAGGCAGAGATTCAGAGAGGCAGAGACAGAGAAATAGAGACAGGGAGAGAGAGGAGAGAGAGAGAGAGAGAGAGAGAGAGAGAGAGAGAGAGAGAGAGAGAAAGGAGATGGAGGAAGGAAGAAGGAATCAGCAGAGGTATTGTCCTCTGGCTTCTGGCCTGGAAGGTTGTACTGTAACAACAGCAAACCCCTCTGTGTCCTTATGTCACCATCCTCTGCTTCCACAGTGGGGACAGTAGCAGTGGAAGTCCCAAGCAGTCCCAGCCCAAATTTCACATGAAAGGAGGCAGAGGAGAAATGAGCAGAAACCACAGAGTTTTCAGAATCCATACATTATTTAAATTGACCAGGACTTTTTCAGAGAAGATGGAGGATGAGTGTCATTTTGAAGCCATGTTAGGGGCCCAAAGCCCAGCTGTGGGGCCCAGGCTTTTCCACCATGCTGTCTCCTAGAGAACTTTCTTTACTGCCTTTGGACTCCTTGTCACCGCATGGGGTTTCAAAAGTACTGGGAGTACTCTTATTATAGATCTACAGAATACCCAGCTGACCCAACGTCCCATCTATGACACATTTAGCCTATGGATGTACAATCTCATATTATCTAGAGAAAGACACTCAAATTTATCTCCTCTATGTAAAGCGCCGGGGGGTCCCCTCCACACAAGATTTCCTTCTGAAAGCAGAAGTTGTCTGGAGGTGGGAAGCAATCTCTTTCTTGGTTGACAACAGAAATAGCCATCATGTAGAGTCAAAATGTGTCCAAATGACCATAAAAGGAAAGTTTCCAAGTCTATGATGTATTATCACTGGCTTTGATTTTGCTTAACCTCAGTCTCGATCTTTCAGATCAAGCCCTTCGCTGTTCTTTGTGAGCAGAAATGGAATAGAAGGAAAATGAGACTCAGAAATCTCATTAAACAGACACGAGGAGATTCTGAGGGGTTCAGGAGCATTAGGCCTCCAAGCAGCATGAGAGTTTCTGTGCTCTCAACCTCAGGGTCAAGCAGATACTGAGATTAAATATAATGGGCAGCTCATTAAAGAGCAGCTTTTGGAATCCAACTATAATAAAAATAATCATTAAAAACGGATTAGCTCAAGCAACTGAAAAAGTGAATATTCATTCATCCATTCATCTAATCAACAACCATTTATAGAGCACCTGATGTATGCAAGAAACCATGGAGAAACTCTCCTTCTAGAATGGAAGGGGTTAGATAAAAACATTCCTTCTGCAAGAAGACTTTCCCAGGCTGCTGCCTTAATCTTAGTATCTTCATGCTAAAATGAACCCAGATTCTCCCTGTATAAATCCCATTTGTACACTGTTGGTTACGTGATATCTTTGCTTTTTTTTTAATTAAAGCTTTTTTTTTTTAATTTTCAAAACATGCACAGATAATTTTTCAACACTGACCCTTGCAAAACCTTGTGTTTCAAATTTCCCCCTCCTTCCTCCAACTCCCTCTCCTAGATGGCAAGCAATCCAATATATGTTATACATGCTAAAATATATGTTAAATCCAATATATGGAAACAAATTTATACAATTAACCTGATAGCAACTGTGAGTTCCATGACAGTATCAACTGGTTTTTGTTTTTCTTTGGTTTAGCACAGTACCTGAGACCAAGAAGTTGTCTAATAATGCTAGATGACTATATATATATATATATATATATATATATATATATATATATATATATATGTGTGTGTGTATATATATATATATATATATATATATATAGATACACATACACACATTATATATATATATATTTTTTTTTTCCCCTCCTCCCTAGAACACAGGATTTTCTGGCTCCGATTCCTTTCCCCCAAACAGCAAATTTTCCCTTTTGGTAGAGAAAAACAGTTAATCAAATCCATTGGACAGGTGATACTGCCTGACAGAGCATGTAAAATGTTACATATGTGTTGTGATATCACTGAAACTGTTTCTCATCATCTTCTCTGGCCATTCTCATTAGAAAGCTTTAGTGTTCTTAACCTTTCTCTTAGACAAACACAATTCAGATCAATTGTCATTCAGCAATTTGATAATATTCTCAATTGTTTTAACAAACTTGTCTGGTTTATGGCTAAAATGAGAATTCTAGGATGTCCTAATTGTTTTCTCCCATCCAGGTTTTGTGAAGCTCAGGAGATGGGTTTGTTTTGATAGGGTATTTGCCACTGGACTTGCTGCTGAGAATGCTTTTTCTCACTGATGACTTTTCCATCTTTCGTTTCAAAATGAAAGACTTCCCTTCAGAATACAAAGAAAAAAGGCTTCAGACCATGATGGTTCCGTGTTCTAGAATCATCAAGCACATTGTGAGTCAAGAATGAGATGGACTATATGGCTTTTGGTGGTCTGGGCTGTCCTTGATAGGGACCCTCTCCCCAGTCAAGCCTTCTCATCTTGTACAAAGCGCCTCCATGCTCTCCCAAAGCCCCCAGAGGAGCTCCTCAAGGGAGTAAAGTCCTTCCAGGTTGCTCATGCTTTTTGGACCAAGGAAACACAAACCCACCTCTCACTCCAAGAGCCCCTTGCTTTTTTTGCTTGTACATTTCCTGGATGATGTTCCTTATGCAATTTCTTGTACTAAGGTCCCATTTAGTAATAGGCTACCCCATCACACACACTTCCACTTTGATGTTCATTTGTGATTTCCTAGTTTACAACTTGAAAAACTTAGCAAGGATGGGACTGAAAAGTCCAAAATCAGCTAGGAATTGGTGGAACCACTCTGCCATCCCTCCAAAGCAGGCCATTGCATTTTCTCATGCCTATGGTCATTGTCTGCCCGCTGTGTCTGCTCCACGTATGGGAAACAATGGGTGAACTCAACAGGTTCTCCACTCAAATTCACGTCATCCGTAATCTCTGTTGTTCATCGGTTTCAGACGTGTTTCAATGGGTAAATCAAATCCTCCATGCACCAGCTCTTCATGATCCCACCTGGGGTTTCTTGGCTGAGATTCATTTTACAGAGAAGGAAACGGAGGCAAGCGGGGTTAAGTGACTGGCCCAGAGTCATGCAATTAGTGTCTCAGGCTAGATTCCCGGCCTGGCTGCCCCATTTATTGTCTTGGTTTTCCATATGTGACCTGGGAGGCCAGCTTCTCTTAAATGTTTACAGACCCCCACAGGACAGGAACTGGTATTCCAGCAATCAACCTGTTGCTATCTGCAAACATACATTCAGGGGAAGAACCTTACTAACTAAATGGAACAACCCATTTTATCTAACACCTAAATATCCTATAAAATAAGAATCAATGCATCTTCACATGTCACGAGAAGTACACGATTTCCTGTGGGTCCCCATCCTTCAGAATATAAATTCCAACTGAGTCACATCCACTGTAGGTTTGGATACACTAGGAACACTGACGAACTTGGAGTCTAGAAGACCAGGTTTTGAATTAGTTGGATAACCATGGGCCATCAAATCCTCATGTGCCTCAGTTTCCTCATCTGTAAAATGTGGAGAATAGTACAACTCACATGGGATTGTGATGAGGCTCTAATGGGATCAGGGAGGGGATACTGTAAGTAAACAGACTTTCAAAGGCTTAAACCACCAGCAGCATGTATTCTGATGATTATCATAACTGGTAGGAGTATGGCTGCTGTCGTTCCCGGCTCGGCTCCTTGCCCTCTCGTGTCTCAGCCTCCAAGGTGACTCGGTAGGATTTTTCCCATTTGGAATGGCATGTGTGTATGTTTGTTTTTTAAGAAAATTAAAGTGAAGGCCTAAAACCCTGGTGATTTTTTTAATCTAGTAGGCAATCATGCTCCGCTCATAAGTTAAACAATGCTATTCGTCAAATTAAACCTCAGAGGGAAGGGGAATGAAAGCCAGTTCCTGAAGCACTGCTCCTTGCCAGTTGAATTAAAGCCTTGCACTAAAATATTGCCTCCGGATATCGGGAGAACCTTGAGTGTGGCTAGTCATCCAGTGCGTAGGTAAATGTAAGGAGACTTTCCTCCACTAAAAAGGCTTCAGAAAAGTTGGGTTTGGATTGCACATGTCTTCACCCATCAACAGAAAAAGAAGAAAAAATACAGAGAGCGCTTTTTTTTCCCTTTTTTTTTCCCATCACTTGTGAAGTGACATTGGGCCACCAATGGATGATGGCAGCTCTGAACATTAAAAACAAACAACAAACAAAAAACCATTAAAAAACAAAAAAAAAGGGAGGGGGGCAGCTAGGTGGTGCAGTGGTTAGAGCACCAGCCCTGAAGTCAGGAGGACCTGAGTTCAAATCTGGCCTCAGACACTTAACATTTCCTAGCTGTGTGACCATGGGCAAGTCACTTAACCCCAATTGCCTCAGCAAAAAGCAAAAAGAAAACAAAAAACAAACAAAAAAAGTTATGATGACAATATATCCTAATAAAGACAGTCTGAGCTGGAGGGGAAGGATCACAAGGATTGCAGCCAGAAGTCTGGGTTCAAATCCTGCCCTTGATATTAACCAGCACAATGTGGGGTACATAGAAGTACTTCACCAATGTTTGTCCAACTATATCTCTACTTGAATCTGCTGTGAGACTCAGTTAATATCTCTGAAAAAGAGGGATTACGGAATTATATCAGCTAACTCATGTCTCATTTTGAAGAAAGCACCCTAAAATTCTTATTACTAAGAATAATTCTTGCTAATTAAGACTCCATTTTGCAGAATAGCATTAGGATTAAGAATAGTATCAAAGGAGCACTGTTCTCAGCTAGCTAGTCCCATCTGCCCATTTTACAGATGAGGAAGTTGAGGAAAAGTGATTTAGCCAACGTCATTCGGTGAGGAGGCAGCAGCAGAGTTGAAAAGTCAGTCTCAAGAGTCTGACCCTAATCCAGGTCTCTTCCCACTCCTAGCTCCTACTGGGACTGTTTTCCTTTGATAAATATTTGAGGATTTTTAAGCAGTGACCCATCATCATGAATCTGTCTCACATGTTCCCCTTCCCATATTAATTCATTCAGGATCAGACAGAGAAATGGGAGCACTCCCTGAGACCCCAAAACCCAAGTCCTTTACTTAAAGATACAGAGAAGATGAGGAAGTAGCCAACAACTCTACCAACGTCCCATCGGGAGCCGCAGTGGAGTCTAACTTTGGGGTCCTTGACCCACACAAGGGTTCCCCTGACAACACCATCAAACAACCTGTTCTAAGCTGCCTCAGATGCGAGCACTGAGAAGGACAATCCTGACACGGGCCCTTGTTTTGAGACAGGATCTGCTTTCAGGCCGTAATTTCACGGCCCCTGCAGGGGCCAAGAACAGTTAGAAAAGGGTAAGGGAGCCTCCCTCCAAAGGCACCACAGGGGCTTCTGGGCCATCTGCCTCCTATGCAAACCCTCCCTTCTCTCATGTTAAGCTCACAAATAAATCAGAGAAAAATAAAAATCCAACATCAACCGTCCGGCCTTGGCTCCCGATCAGGCGCCTCGGGGCGGCCCGGCAGAGCGGAGAGGGGAAGCGGGTCCCGCTTTCCATTAGTGGCAAGCACCGGTGTCGGGGGGGGGGGGCAGCAGAAGGAAAAGGTCTGAGGCAGCAGCCCGGGCGGGAGCGGGGGGGACGGAGGAGACAGAGCGAGCCCCAGAGCCCCGTGTGCTGCTCCCAGAACCCCAGGAGAGGCTTCGGACTCCCAGGGAGCTTTGCAAAGTTTCCTGCTTCATGGCAGCCACAAGATGCTGACATACCCGGCAAGCAATGGCGGACAGCCCTGGCGCCAAGCAGAAAGCCGACCCTAAAGGAAGCCTAAGCACGGAAGGCTGGGCCGAGCAGCACCAGCTCACACAGCCCGGCTCCGGGCCCAGAGCTGGGCTGTCCCAGCCTGTCCGACCGGTGCCTGTGAATGCAGAAATCAGGAGCTGCCACCGGGAAAGTAACAGCGGGCCCAGCTCATCTACAAAGTTACCCTTCCCTTCTTCAGCTCCACAAAGAGAGGACAGGGGCCAGACTGGGAGGCGGGACCGGAGCTGGGGCAGCACGGGCCCACCCTGGGTGATCCACCCGGCCCTCCTCTACAACGGCCCTCCCAGGCTGCTCTTTCTAACCAGTCAGAGGGCATCCACATATTAATGGGGGGGGGGTGTTAGCAGAAACTCTGGTAGGAGATGGTGCATGATCTAGGGTGGAGAAGAACCCTGGGGCGTCTTTAAGCAGTGAGGAGGAGGAACAGGAGAGGAGGGGGAGCAAGGGAGGAGGAGGAGGAGGAAGAGAGGAGGAGGAGAAAAAGGAGAAAGGAGGAGGAGGAGGAAAAGGAGGAGGAAAGGAGGGAGGAGGAACAAGGGAAGAGGAGGAGGGGGGGAGGAAGGAAGGGAGGAGGAGGAACAACAAGGGAGGAGGAGGAAAAGGAGGAGAAGAAAAAAGAGGAGAAAAAAGAGGAGGAGAAGGAAGAGGAGGAGGAGGAAAAGAGGATGAGGAGAAAAAGGAGAAGGAGGAGGAAGAGGAAAAGAAGAGGAGAAGAAGGAAGAGGAGAAGGAGGAGGAGGAAAAGAGGAGGAGTGTATGAGATATAGAAGGAAGCTGCAACAAAAGGGAGAGTAGGAGATATGATGCCATAGATGACAAGTAGCAAAAAAAAAGCTGAGTTTGACTGGAAAGCTCATCCCTCACCCCCAGACATCATGGTCCCTGTATGATGAATTCAGTATTGCCTTCATTTGGGATTTAAACAAGCTATGATAGTCATTAGGAGTCCTCTTGGCTGGTGTGGGCTGGAATTGATTCCTCAAGCCCCACACAACACCTTGATTTAGGGCCAATGAGAAGTCCCATTTTCAGACTCAGAGGCAGAAGATAAAAATGGTTATAGGATAATATATATAAGATGAATTGAGTCCAGTTTCCTCCTTAGTAAATATCCCTCAGCCTAATAATTAATAATAAAAGACCAATTCCTCTCCTCTCTTTTTAAGGATTATTCACCAGATGCACATCTTTCCATGTGCCAAATCATATTTCATGAGCAAATTAACAACCCAATCAAGTTCACTGTTGCATAAAGGTGACCCTGGGCTCACAAGGGCTGTGTCATGGAGTTCGAGCACTGGTCAGCCAAAGATGGGGTCAGTGCCTGACTGGCACATGGGAAGTGCCAATCGATGGACAAGGGGAAGGGCCTAGCCCTTAAAAGTAGGTCCCAGCAAGGAAGATTAATGAAACCATGAAACCAGTAACAATTTTACTGGAGAACAATAATGATCCTGAAATGATAGATCTTTGGAAGAATCAATGGGCAGGAGTTGTTCTCCTCCCCCTGTCTTTTTTGGTACACAAGAGGTACTGAGAAACTAATGACAGACACTAATAATCTACTGTATAATTATGTTTAGGAGAGGGACTAACTAGACCAGACCAGCCCATAAGATACCATTATCCTAACTGGACTTGGTCTAGTATACTACATCACACTATAATTAGCTGTCCTATAGAGCTTTTATTATTATATTATAAAATAAAATTATTAGATCAAATGCTACATATATAGCATATACACTATATATATGCATAGACATAATGCTACATAATATTACATATATATATTATTATTATATACAATGCTACCGATAATGTCTAAAATATCTGCACTATATAAATCTGTTGGTATAGTCTATTTAGTAATCTAAGCTTTGCTCTATTATGCTATACTTAACCCATGCATCGCTTAGGAATATTGCAGATTCAGTTCTAGATCATCGCAATAAAGTAAATATTGCAATAAAGCAAGTCACACCACTTTTTGGTTTTTTAGCGAATATAAAGTTTTAGTTTATAGCATCATCTCTAATATATGTATATGTATACATGTTGATTTTTAATAAAAATTCTTTATTGCTAAAAAAAAAAGCATTAAACATCATCTGAGCCTTCAGCAAATTATAATCTTTTTGTAGGTGGAAGGTGTCCCCTTGATACTGCTAATTACTGAAGGTTGGGATGGTTGTGACAATTTCTTAAAATAAGAAAACAATAAGATTTGCCACATCGATTGAGACTGTGATACACTTGAATACTTAAGAGGCCATGGTAGAGTTATTAACTGGTCTAATTTCAATGTTGTGGCTCAGGGAATAGGGAGGCCCGGGGAGAGGGAAAGGGATGGGGAACTTGGAGGAGCCCTCAGAACACAATAATAGTTATTAAGTTCACTGTCTTATATGGATATGATTTGTGACACCACAAAACAATTATGATCCCGACATTAAAGATCCCTGATCACAAATCACCATAACAGGTATAATGGCCAAGTTTGAAATGCTGGGAGAATTATCAAAATGTTACACAGAAACACATTATGAGCACATACTAGAGGGAAAAAGGCAATGAAAGTCTAGTTCAATGAAAGGTGGCCACAGACCTTCAATTTGTAAGCAACACAGTCTCTGGAAAGCCCAATAAAATGTGGCACAAAGGAGAGAGTTACAGCCATGCTGTAAACAAGACAGACTTGTGTATCTGACCAGGGGAGACAACCAGATGTGAGTTGGGTGGTAGGCGAGGAGAGAAATCATGAGGAAATAAGGAATTGCCTCCTAATTTGTCAGATAAGATTCAGAAACACAAGGTATCCTTCATATGGATTCTCTGCTTACAACATTATGGGTTGACATCAATCGCTTAGTATTTAAATGCATTGAACCTACATCTCTGTTGAGAATTAAAATCTTCCTAATAACAGGGAAGTCTCTGAAATCAATGTCAGGGCCATTTGAATCAACAGAGACGATATTCCTCTTTTGGAAAATAGAAATTTCTTTGAGATAAGCGTAGATGAATGGCAAACTAAATTTAATTCAATATAACAAGTATTCACTCAGCGCCTACTGTACCAGGCACCAAACTCAGCACTGCCTATTAGAAAACAATTATCACAATCATTATTCACACAGACCCACCCACCCACCCACCAACATTATATATTTAAATCTGGCAGTATCTGAAAATTTTAATTTAAAAAAAAAAACATTCTTCCGTAAAAATCCAGCAACCTCGAGAAAGAATCAAGTGAAAGCATAAAGGGCCAATGGCCACTGCCCTCTGCTCCCCCTAAAAATCCTTAAATGGGAGCATACTTATGCAAAACTGGTTCCATTTTGCATTTCTCCTAACTCCCACAAGGGGCCCACCAGGCCTGTAAACAAAGCTACCTAATGATGCAAACACAGGCCAGTTCACATTTCCAGTTCAGAGATGGACTTTCGGATGTCGGTCAATGGCCTGGCTAAGAGCATCCCTCCCTTATCTATTACCTCCAACATGAAGCACTCCATCATTTCCTAGGCTTCTCTTCTTAAATTTTCCCTTGGAGGTTCCTTGTATTTATTAGCTTTCTGTTTCACACCACATCTGCCCAGGAGAAGACTAATTTCACAGGCAGGGAAAGCAGAGGGCCAGAGCCCACTCCAATGGCCTTAAACACAGTAGGTACTTAATAACTGCTGAAGGCAATTGCTGACACAAGGGGCCAACTATAAGACAGGGTACCAGAACATTCCTTGAACTAGCATCTCGAATCCCAAATGATGTTGAACAATATTCTGTTCACTCCACACTGTTTTCCCAAGAAGAAAGGGCTATATAGGTGAAAATGTTCATTAACACCCTATGCCTAAAAAAGAAGGCGCCAATAACTTATGATTTGGAAGGTGAAAATGCTGGCTGATGACTATTTTCACAGCGTGAATGAATCATGAGCCAGTTTTTAGATGTAATCTGAAGCGTCACCAGAATTCTCAGGAGACAACATTTCCCCCACTTGCAGAAAACCTGGAGATGCATTTTCATACGTTGATCCAGCAGGGAAAACAAATCATTGATGAATTCCCCTTCATGTTACACGGTCAAAGGGGGAGTGCGAACGGCCAAGATGTCCTCATCAAATTGGAATTTGGTACTTTCTGCTACAGAACCAATAGACAGAGGATGAGTGATCTGTATTTGGATAGACACAGAGGATTTCCAAAAATGAAAGAGAAAGAAGGTTTGGGAAGACACAAATCATCTCTAATGATGACAATCTCAACTGCCTTTCAAATGGGACCCTGAGGTAGTAATTCTGGACTTCATTCACTCTCCATTCATCTGACTGATAGACATTTCCTAGCTGTACCTAGCACCAGTATCACAGAACCGACATGCTGGTGATTTGCTCATGTGGGGACCACTCACAACATCAGCATTTCTACAGCCCCTACATGGGGGGCGTTTTCACAAGTGGCTTCCCCGTCGATAAATTTCCACCCATTCTGTTTCCAAATTCAAACCTCAAGTTTCACAGTAAAGGAGAAAATTAACAGACAATTTCCTCCTGTCACAACCAAAAAAAAAAAAATACATAATTTAATTCGTGTAGAGTAGAAAGGTGAGTGTGAACTGATACATATATCATCCTCCCTTGCTCCCAAACACGACTCAGAAGGCATCTGCTGAATGAGTCCCCCAATATTAGCATTCTCCCCTTCCAAAATTACTTTGTGGATTCTTTACTTTAGTGATCTGGTGACCAACTGCAGCCCGGCACTGGTAGTATACTCTCAAGTAGGATGTAAGCTGCTCAAGAGAAAGGACTTATTTATTTTCATTCTTGTACACTTTCCACTGTGAGTGATTAATAAATGACATAATTCATTAAGAAAATGAAAAGATGGATGGATGGGCTGGATTGGCTATGCACCATATTTATTTTGACTGAGCAAAAATCATGGTAAAATGCTGTCTCTGAAGGTCAAGTTGAAGCCTGTTATTTGATAAATAAGGATCTAAAGAACACTACAGTACATGGCAGAATCAGATTTGAATCCATGTCATCCAAAACTAGTATCTTTGCTTGTCACCTAAGGCCTGATTTAATGATTACTCTGGTGAAATGGTTAGAAATCAGCCAGATTTTAAAAAGCAGACAACTAACTTAGGCTGCACCTAAATGAGAATATCATGATTAAGATCACTGAGACTTTGACTGTATTTGGCTAGAAAAGGCAGGGAAAGACAATTTTTCAGACCAACCCTCCCCACCCACCCACCCAGGATCAGCTGCCATTGGTACACGGAGGAGCAAACCAGCATGGATCACATCAGTGATGTGATCATGGGGACAATGTGTTTTTCTCTTTCCACCCTAAAATACCCATCATCCTTGATCCAGATTAGGAAGCACATAGGCAGTTGCCAAGAAGAAAACCTCAACAGAAACAAGCTTCATAAACTGAGCTTTATAGGGTAACATCAAGAGCAGGTGAAATAGAGATGACCTTGAGGTTGGGGGTAATTAGGCCCCAAAGGCATAGGTCTATCCCACCATTGTTGCTCTGTTTCCAAGACTGGGTTAAATATTGGAACCAAATATTAGCCTGCTTAAGTCAAGGCAGGGAAATGTTAATGTCATGTCAGTATACTGCAGAGAAGAAGAATGGAAAAGACAGAATTGGTATCCAGTAGGTCACAGGGTAGTACTGGGAGGTATTTGTTCAACCTACAGGAGGACAAAATTATATATATATATGTATATATATATATGTACATATATATATATATATGTGTGTATATATACACATATATATATATACATACACATATATATATACATACACACACAGGGATTTAATAAGGAATATATATGCACATATATGTATACATACATATATTCAGCCCGTCAATAAACATTTATTAAGCCCCTACTATGTGGCAGGCACTGTGGTAAGTACAATAAAGCCTACAAAACTCTGATGGGTGTGGTCATTCCATGGTGCATTTGGGACCTCTTCCACGCACAAGGTCCTCTTACAAAGACTTGTGACACTGAGTTCCTGAAGGTTTTGCCAGGGGAGTCCAAGTGGGAAGACTTTGAAAATGGCCCCAGATGCTGTCACTTTAAAAGCATAATACATAATGACTACTCTCTGATATCTTATAGATCTGAAAATTCAGGGAGCTAAAAATCTTGCAATTATCTATGTGACTGGATGGATACAAAAGCATGCTAGAGCTAATCCCTTCCTTCAGTAAATAAGAAGGCTGAAGCAGAACATCACTGAGATCTCTTTGGCTCTAAGTCCACTGATCTGATATCTCCTTCAATAATACCTTCTACATATAAATTTGACTTAATATAGTATGTTAGACCAGTAGTAATAGAAGTAATAATAGTAATAGTAGTAGCAATAGAAGAGGTGGTAGTAGTAAAAGCAGAATTAGTAATAGTAGTAGTAGTAGAAGTATAGTAGTATAAATAGTAGTAGTAGTGATAGTAAACATATAGAAGTAGAAATACTAGTTGTAATAGTAGTAGTAGTAGAAATAGTAATAGTAGCAGAAGTATAGAATAGTAGTAGAAGTAATTGAAGCAATAGTAGCAGAAGTGTAGAAGTAGTAGGAGTAAAAATAATACTAGTAATAGTAGAAGGAGAAGTAGTAGCAGTAGTAATAGAAAAAGAAGAGGAACATTAAAAGTAATAGTAGGAGAAGGAAAAGTAGCAGTAATAATAGAAGTACAAGGAGGAGGAAGAGGAGCAGTAGCAGAAGTATTGTAGTAGTAGTAGTAGTAGTAGTAGTAGTAGTAGTAGTAGTAGTAGTAATAGTAGTAGAAGAAGGAGAAGAAGGAGGAGGAGGAGAAGGAGGAGGAGGAGGAGGAATAGTAGAATAAATATAGAAGTAGTAGTATTAGAAGTAAAGTAGCAATAGTAGTAGTAGTAATAGTAGCAGAAGTAATAGCAGTAGAAGGAGGAGGACGAACAGTAATACAAGTAAAAAAAGCAGTAGATATAATAGAAGTAGAAGGAGGAAGAGAAACAGTAGTAGTAGAAGTATACAAGTAGTAGTAGGAGAAGTAGTAATAGCGGTAGTAGTAGTGGTAATAGAAATAAAAGGAAGAGGAATAGTAGTAATAGAAGTATAAAAGGAGGAGGAAGAGAAATAGGAGGAGGAAGAAAATAAATAATAGAAGTAGTAGTAATGGCAGTAGTAATAGCAGTAGAACTAGTAGTAAAAATAGAAAAAAGAGGAGGAGGAAGGGAAATAAAGTACTTATATAATATTTTAAGGTTTACAAAGCACTCACAAATATTTCATTTGATTCTCACATCAATTCCAAGAAGAAGCTATTATCATCTCCATTTTACAAATGGGGAAACCAAGGCAAATGGAGTTTTTTTTTAAAGGTCAATTGGATGGGTTCACACAACTAGTATCTAAGATTGAATTTGAACGGGGGTCCTCCAAGTTCTAGGTCCAGAGTTCTGTGCACTATAGTGCCACCTAGTGGCTAGAAGCTACCCCAACACTGCTCAATTATATAGGTTTAATGGCTTAATAATCCTGGAAGTTTACCTATATGGTAATGACAAAGAGTTTAAGGAGTCCCTATACCTTTTCAAATTAAATTAAACCAAATGAGCAAATAACAGCATTTCTCAAAGTCACTTTATCATCAATGCTTTAGCCTTAAACAAGTGTTGGGGATAGATTTGGGGGCGGGGGACACCCAAGAAGAAAAGAATAGATTTTTTCCCTCTTTCTTTTTTCATCACAACTAGGTGACACTGATTTAAGGAACTTAAAGGGACAGGGGAGGAGGAATGAATGAAGAGAAGCCAGGAGTTAGAATGGCTTTAAAAGTCAGGTATGGGGTCAAGAAGACCTGAATTTGAAAGGCTTTTTCAGCTTTTTCCTAAAGACTTGTTCCTTGGCATTCAATTAACTAGTATTTATTAATTACTCCATATGAAGCACTGGGGTACCTGTGAGAAAATAAACATAATGAATGAAACAATCCCTACTCACAAGGATTTTTACATAATTTCTTTAATCCTCAGTTTCCTCGTCTGTAAAATGGGGACAATAGAAGCACCTATGTGACAGTTTTGTGAGAACCGGTGGGGATAAAACATATAAAAAGCTCTGCATAGCTGTAAGTGCTATTAAAGTACTAGCTAGTGGTAGAAAGCACAAGATACTGTGAAGCACCATCACCCCCTCAGAAGTTACAAAATAAATGAGACACACCCTTCGCACCTCCAACCTGCACAAGGTGGACCACGTGCTCTAGTCCAACGGTTCTGACCTGTCATGTCATGTCCCAAAATATTAGTCATGGCAAAATACTCCATGGTCTTGAGAATAAGGGAGAATATTTTCATGTTCCTCTATGAAACATCAAGAGTTTTCTAAAAGATGTTTCTGGGCTTAATTATATTGAGATGTCACCTTTTAGAAGGTGTGCTGATCATCTACTTCATTATAACTGACATTTACACAGCACTTAACAGTTTACAAAAGGCTTTATTGCCATCACCTCCTTGCATCCCCCTAATAATTGGCGTGGGAGACAGGTAGCAAGGGTATGATTACAGGGAAGGGAGGAGCCTTCCTTTGGTTCACAAAGGCAGGTATCAGCTAAGTCAGGATTCAAACCCACAGCTCTTGGCTTTCACCATCTCATTTCGCCTCTATAGGTCTATCTTTTTTCCCCTGAGGCAATTGGGGTTAAGTGACTTGCCCAGGGTCACCCAGCCAGGAAGTGCTAAGTGTCTGAGGTCAGTCAGGTCCTCCTGACTTCAGAGCCGGTGCTCTATCCATTGGGCCACCTATCTGGCCCAGGTCTATCTCTTTTTAAAATTAGGACTTAGCAATGGTCAAGCTGGAAGCTGATCTCGGTGGGAATAAAAGGGCATTCACCATCTGGCTTGTTAAAATGTTGACTAGAGGAGCTTGGAGTTGAATAAGCACCCACTCCTTCCAACTAATCAGTGTGGTCAGAGGCAACAAAGGCCATAACTCACTTCCTTGGGAATAAACACCCCTAAAAAAGGGGAGAAAGACATTTAAAAGGGAGGCAAAGATAGGCCCATTAGTGGTCATTTCCTCCCCCACTTCCACCCCTACCTTATGCCCATAAGGATAGTAGGAAAAGGGGCAAGGTCAGTGGGACCATTCCTCTCCAGCATCCTCATGGGAAGGCAGAAAATCTTGCCTTGGGGAGGACAAGAGGCAAACTCCTGGTGGTCAGGGACTATTTGCCCGCCTGGCTTTCATCAATGCTCACTGCAGACTGGGAGGTTATTCCCATATTCATTAAGCACTGACAGGATCACAAGAGAAAACTGAAGGTCCAAGATCTAAGTGGCCTGCAGGTAGTCACACAGTCAGGAAACGAATAGGGGTCCCCCACACGGTGCCAAACATAGGATTCGGCCCATGTCAATTCATTCAACAAGCCTTTATTAAGCAACTACTGTGTGCCAGGCATTGGGGAGCCAGGCCCAGCCTCAAGGGGCTTACTTTAAATAGTGGGGATGCAAAGGACAACATGTACACAAGACAGAACAGCTAAGAGGCCAGCCAAGAACAGTCTCCAAGTGCTCTGGAGAGAAGGCTCTGGCAGAGGATCAGGACCCTGGACAAGGGACTAGAAGGAGAAAATTAACCCAGGAGCTGCCAGAGCTTTAACTGGGGACTTTCCAAAGAAAAAGGGGGAACACTGTGGAGTTCCTGTGATCAAGCCTCTTGATCATGGAAGATACAATCAGAAGGAGCAGAAAGGGCAAGAAGAACGTGAACCCAAGTTATCTGATTCCAGCACTTTACTGGGGGAGGTTCTGCATCCTCCTCAAAAATACAAGGCTGGTTAGCACATCCTTGTGAGCCTCAGTTTGTCTAGCTGTGACTAAAGTTGTGGCCCTGAGTTGCACATGACAATGAGGAACAATTGCATGAGAATTGTGAAAGGGAGCATGGTCCAAAGACCAAGCCCTGGTCCTGCAGATGGGGAGATTTGATTCAATAGCGGCTTCACAGACTTACCGGATGCATGTCTTCCTGGACCTCGGCTTCCTTCTTGGCAAAATGAGGTTCCTATGTCCCCAGAACCCAGTAAACTGCTGGGAAACCCTGAATTGAGGGCCACTGACTAAGGGCCAAATGAGAAAAATTGCCCATTTGGAAATGGAAATGGAATCACATTCATCCAAAAGCAATAGGAAAAAACAAAGATATCAAAACAGAGTTGGAAATCCTAAATATTCAAATCCAGTCAATTATTATCTGCATCAGTTTCCTCACCTGTAAAATAGGATGATAACAGCCCCTGACTCAGAGGATTGTGGTGAGGATCAAATGAGATCCTATTTGTAAGTGTTTAGTACAGTTCCCAACAGTAGCAGGTGCTGAATAAATACTTATTTCTCTCTTTTCCCTCTTACTGTTTTCCAGTGAGCTTACCCTGCCTCAGCTGGTTCCACAGTTTGGAGGAAATAATACTTGGAGAAAATAAAACGAGCAAACAGAAAAAGATGGATGAGAGGCTGGAGTCCACACAGTCTCCTGAAATCACTGAAGGTCTTATCATCTTAAATCTTCTCCTGAAGAAACCAAACAAGGCCACGTATGACTGCTCATCCTTGGCAGTGAACTAGCACAGAGTCCTCCCACAAATGCCGGGGAGACACAGCCTAAGTGGGTCTGGGAGACTCTGACCAGAGACAGCTAGGAGGAAGAACAGCAGCAGGATGACCTAGTTCCAGCCCACACATGTGGATGGGCTCTCTCCCACCTGAAACTACTTGGCATCCATTTGTCCATGGACGATGCTCTCTTCTACCTAACCTGCTCCAGCCCTGGGGGACAGGAACAGTGGGATTGGATCTTGGATCTTGGGCCCTAACTCAGTGCCCTGGATGTCACAGGTCAGGAAGACTGAGTGAAATGGGGTGAAGGTTTCTGTGAGAATGGGATGTGTTTACAAACAGGCTCATCAATATAAAGAATAAGTAAAATCAAATAAACTGAGGCCCATGAGTCAGCGAGGCATCCAAGGAGCCCAGATGTAGTCAAGCTTTACTGTCAGTCCTAAACCCCATGAGACATAAACAAATGAGGGATTTCCAGATCATGGGAACAAACGGAGTGAAGCTCAGGCAGCTAGATCACAGAGCAGATGGACCACTGGACCCAATCAGGAAGATCTGAGTTCAAACAGAGCCCTAGACACTCCTAGCTGAGAGATGCTGACAAAGTCACTTAACCCCATCCCTATTTCCTTAGATACAAAATGGCCATGATGATGATAGCATCAAGATGCTAGAGTTGGCCTGAGGATCAAATGGGATCGAATGAACATGTAGAAATGATCCTTATCCCCCTTGATGAAGTGTCCAGGGCTCAAGGGTAAGCTCAGGTCCTGCACTCTCTTTGGGGACATGAATGGTTCTGCTTGGGGACCAGCCTACCAAGCTCCTCAGAGTGCTTTTCTATTATTCATGTCCCCCAAATTATAGATCTGAAAAGACTTACTTAAAAGTCAACCTATGGAACTTTCTACCTTGCTATTTGGCTTTTTTATTTTCCACTTTTTTTCTTAAAAGCATTAAATTTGCTGGTCTTAAGTGGCACTTTGCTTGTTTGTCTGCCCTCCTCTCAGGACCCCATGGGGCTCGCCTTTAGGCTGGGGTGTGAACATGCGTGGAGATTTTTATGTTTGCACACACAAGCGCGGAAAATGGAGTTCACCATTGTTACCAAGTATAATTTCCATCTTTCCTTGGCAGGGTTATTTATAGTGACATGTTTAAGAGAGATGGAAGGCAGATTTAGATTTTATGGATTAGCAATAAAGTAAGATTTACAGAAAGGCCCCCAAACCACTGGGAGAATTATGGGAACAAACAGGCTCAACATCCCATCCTAATCCATGAGAACCAGGTAGAGGAGCCTGAGATAGACCGTGCCCCCGGCTGGATCAGTTCGAAGGGGTCGGACAACAGCTGCCACTTAGCCTGCTACAATGCAGAACCTATGATGGTGGGGCTGAGGACTCGCTTAGGAAGAGCAGGCCAAAGAATGGTAACTCTAGAAGGGAGTTTAGAGAGACTCCTTCATTTTATAGAGAAATAAAAAGAGTCCTGGGGAGAAAAAGGACCCAGACTAAGAATTAGTGACTTGTCCAAAGTCACCAAGGTCTAAGTGGCAGCAGAACCAGGAGTCACCTCCAAGCCCCATGACTATGACTCCAGACTCCTCCCCAGAACACCATAAGGAAGGGGTCAGCTTAGGGGAGGCAGCCCCTCAAAATCAGCAACAAGCATCATTATCACTGGTTAAAAAAAAAAAGGTGGGGGGGGGGAATGTAGCCACAAATGCTCAGAGGCTAATGTCCCCAATCAAGCCAGAAGTTTGCCATCTGTTGTTGTGGTTGTTGTTGTTGGATGGTGCAGTTGGTTGAGTCCCCAGGGATTCCCTGGCCAAGTCCAAGGACATATAATGTCACAAATCTGAGAAACCTCCAGACTCCTGCAGACCAGCTTTTACCTAAGATAGGCATCTGTGTGTGGGCAGCGAGGTGACAGTGCTGGCCAAAGGCACTAGCTGTGTGACCCTGGGTAAGCCCCTTCCCTGTTTGCCTCAGTTTCCTCATCTATAAAACAAACTGGAGAAGCAAATAGCAAAGTATGTTGGATTTTTGCCAAGAAAACCTCAGAGAAGTTCCCGACTGATAGGACTCAGCAATAACAACAACAATGTATATGTGCATACAAGTGTGAGTCCAGGCTCCTTTGTCCAAACCCTCAAACCTCTCCCAGGACAAACAAAAGATACCCACGGTAGGGAGAAGCAACAAGCCGAGAATTCTTATCAGGAAGAACGTGGGGCTGAAGAAACCTGGGCTCAGCATTATTCCTGCTGGGCCTGAGGCTGCTGAGAGTCCGTGTGTGGCCCGTCCTAGCTCTTGTGACTGTGGAGCAACTCAAGTCAAGGCTTTAAAGCCACATTCCCTCGGCTGGAAAAGAGGGGTTGGGACTGAGGGCAAACCCCTGTGAGGCCTTCGAGGATTTACATGGAATCATTTGCAAATACCCAGATGCTCTTTCAGCTTGCAGCTGGGAGCAGGAAAGTGGGCAGTGGGTTTCTGGAACAAACCATCCTGAGCATGGGAGGGGAAGACAGAGAAGGAAAACCAGAGATGACTTCTTCCCCCCTGGTCTTTGGGGAGCACTAGAGATCCAAGGGGGCCCAACTTGATTTTCTTTGGGTTATTTGATTATGAGGAAGGGCCACAAGAGACTCTCCAGTGCTGCCCCATGTCTTCATTTCATAACCTCACTTCAAAACATCCTTTATTAAGTGTTTACTCTGCCCAAGGCCTGTTAGGCCAGAAGGATGCAAAGAAAAAAGGAAGAGGCAGTCAGGACACTGGAGGGAGGGAGCCCAGCCCCAGGTGCACAAGGAGAGGGGGGGTCTCTGCTACTTAATATTCCTTTTGGGTTTAATTATTTTTTTAAAAAGATGATAAACTTGATTTTACTTAGTAAGCTAATTCTAATATATGTTTTCATTATATTTAACATTTGGAACTCAAACTCTATCCCTCCTTCTCTCCCTCCTCTTTGAGACAGTAAGCAATGACATGTGAAACTCGGTAAAGCATTTCCATATTAATCATTTTGCTACATACCATTCTTAATCTCTATAGACCTCAGTTTCTTCTTCTGTAATATGAAATTGGGATGGACAGGATGATCCCTAAGGCTCTTCAGATATGCAGTTCTAATTTGATCATTAGTTTCCTGTTCTCCTAGAACATACATTCTATTGCTGCAGGTAGGTTGGGGGGGGGGGGGAGAAGGGGGTGAAGAAAGGACAGGATAGATTATGGGAACAGAACAATAAATGCTTTAGAGGAAAATAGCCACAAATGGGGGAGGAGGGGTCATCTAGGAAAGGCTGAATCTCAGCTGAGCCTCTAAGACAGGGGTCGTCCTCAGATCTGGTTGAGCTCCTGGGACTATGGATAGCAGCTCAATCCAGCTCTCGGGGGGGCTCCGGGACCTCAACTGGAAAACTGGGATCAGATCAGTACTGAGGACTTAGACCCCTCCCAAGACCTGGAGAAACCAACGGATTCCTTCTTGGAAGGCTTTAAATACATAAAATATCATACAAAGGATTACAAAAGAAACAAATTTCATTCAAATAAGGATTGTCAAAATATAGTCCAAAAGGATAGAAACTGACTGCTGAGGGTCAGAGGGATGAGGAGAGGTCCTTGCCCTAGAGGGAAGGAAGTAAGGTGAACAGACCCTGGGAAAAAAGTCAAGAGCCAGACTGGAGAAAATGGAGGCCCAGAGAGCTGGGAGAAAAGCTAAGTGCTTCAGCTCTAGAAGCAAGCTAGCCAAGAGAGGGTGAGCCCTGGGACTGTGACTAAACCCAGCAGTCCAAGAGGTGACAGGGATAAGAGTCTAATCCTCCCCGAAAAGGTGTATTTACTTCCAGAAATACTGAGGATTGGGGGCTCCCGGCAGCCAGTTTGGAGTCCCCTCCTCCCCTTGAAAAACAAGAGTCGGAGAAATCCCTGCAGCCAATGGCTCCCTCTCCCAAAGAGAAGGCTTTGGGGGGACGGTGAGCTCTTCCGGGCCTGATCCCCAAACTGGGGCCTGCCAGGGAAAGAGGATCCAGAGGCAGGGGACTGCCACCTGCAGGGAGCACTCAACAAGTTCCAGGGCCAAAGCACAACATCGGAGGAAACTCCACAACTCTCCCTAGCGGAGGAAGAGCGACCAATGGTGGAGGCATAGGCTCGGCAGCTGGCCGGGGCCACGCGCACCATTGCCCAGCTGCCGGAGAGACCAAGGGAGCCAGAGCGGAACAGCAGGGAGGCTTGGTGAGG
>JAJPUD010001531.1:71739-107239 GCA_023553655.1 Myrmecobius fasciatus | reverse complement strand
GCGTAGTATTCGGTAGGGGCCACTGCGCGCCTTGGAGTGGAGCGGCTGGGCGGGCATCCCGTTTGGAAGCGGAGCCCGGAGCCCGAACCGGCGTGGGGGGCGCATAAATGCAGCAGCGGCGGCGGCGGCGGTAGCGGCAGCAGCAGCAGCCGATGGGGGCATCTCCAACCAAAGTCATGCGAAGCAGAGGCTGGAGCGCTGCATCTTGCAGCTTCTTAGGGAGGAGGGCTCCCCCAGGGAGCGAACCCTCCCCTGTGACCTTAGCTGGCATCCAGATGCCACGGGGAACTGGCCTGGGGCACCACAGCGGGTGGGGAGGAGCACAGGACAGATGGACGGCCCGGCCAAGGGAGCCTGGCTACTGGGGCTTTAGGAGGAGAGATGGCTGGGTCTTGGGCTGGCTCCAGGGAGCTAGCTATTTACACTTTGCCAGCCAGGGGGGCTAGCCCACAAGAAGGAGCTGCGGCTCTGCCCCCACCCCCCAAACAACGAAACACTTTAATTTGACCTTGTCTACTTAAACAGCCCCAATTCTGCAGAAGCATCGAGGAGAGAAAATTAACTCATTGGCAACTGGCAGCAGCAACTTTGAGAGGGCTTTTCCTGGGCTTTCCACAGAAAAGCCAATTCCATAAGCAAAACTCAGAAAAAAAAGCAGGGCACAGAAAGAACCATGTCAGAAGCAATTTGAAGGCTCCTACGAGTTTTTTAAAAAAGAAAGAAAGGAAAAGCAAAGCTTGCTTGGTTCTGGGGCCAGTTAGCCAATTTCAGCAAAGATGTAACCCTCAAGGTTAAAAATTGGGAGAGGCCCAACTAATGACCAACTAAATCACATGACCAGGGACTCTCCTAATCAGGACCACACATCATCCAGATTCATTGAACTTTAAGCCATGGAACTGACCCTAAGGAACGAGGCAGATATGGAGGTGTATTTCCCTTTGCAGAACACTGCTCACCGCTGGGCCTTGTGGGGGTCTGCTCCCCAGCCCAGGGACCTTATGCTCCTGGGGGACTAAAATTAGTTTCTGAAGAAAAGTTCCTATTTATCTTTCTGTTCCTTTTCCTAAGAGCCCTGAACACAAATAGCTCGGAGAAAAATGAGAGTCCTGTCAGCCGCATGCCCCACTAGTTATTAATAATTCACTCTCTATGTTTACTACGTACATTAGATGGCACTGCTCCTCGTGATGGTTTTATTAAAGGCATATTTTGAAAATGTCTAATCTAGCTGTTACTAATTGCAAGATTTTGCTTAGATTATTTGTCACATCCAAGGCAAGCCTCCTGTCACTTCACTACATTCATCTCTTCCTGGGAAAGGCAAAATAATAATAATAATAATAACAATAATAATAAAGAACTCAGGTGGACTTCATTTCTCTAATGAAAAAACTAATACCCCACCATGTCCTTGAAAAAGAGAGCATATTCTTTAAACCTCTAGTTAGCCTTCTATGCTTTTATTTGTCTTTAATGACAGAGAGAGAGAGAGAGAGAGAGAGAGAGAATGAATTAGGACTATTTCGAGAAAATATGGGCAAAGACAAGATATCTAAGTGAGGCGTTCGAGAAAACAATATGTGGGCAGGAACCAAGGCCAGTTCCCTAGGCTAACCAGCTTGAATTTAAAAGAGACCATCTCCAGGTGTTGCTGTGTCCCTACTGCATGGATGAGGGACCCTGGCCTTCCATTTAGCAGTGGCAAAAGTGATAATGGTACTGTGAAGGGCATCATCAGGACCTAAAGAAGGTACGGCTTATTAAAATGAGCATAAAAAGCCAAAGTGCTCTGGGAAGAAGAGGCCTATGAAATGGGAGCTGGCAGTTTTTAGCGATGAGCTTATCCTGACATTTCTATAGCTACTGAGATCCTCCTGGTCATTGCTCCATTTGGCTATTGCTTGCTTTTCGTTATTGTTTTGTTTTAAGAAAAAATAAAAAATAAACATCTCCAAGGAAGCAGGGGAAAAAATCAGGGTAGGGAAAAGAATCTGGTCTAAAGGCAGTGGGACAATTGCATCCCAGAATAGGGGCTCCTATTCAATCAGGCCTGAGATCAATGTTGTCATGAAATACATTATGCTGCCAGCTTTTTTTTTTTTTCCCCAAACCGAGGACAAGCCCACTGAGAACTGGGCTGTGAAATCCTGAGGTGCTTACTGTACAGCTTAGAGGGGAGCTCTTAGCTCAAGTAATCATAGCCTCTAACTGCTGGAGAATCAGAGATCAGAAGGCAGGACTCCCCAGGTAAAGCTGGATTACTTAAAATCTCACTGATTTCAGGACATTGAAAAGTCTGGATTGGGAGGCCCTCAAAGTCCATACAGAGTATTCAGAAATCCCTCTCCCCCAAGTTTAGTTGTCATAACTATTCATTCCAGAGGATAAACTGTCCCTATCTAACAAAGCTGATTTTTTAACAATCTCTTTATAAATTTGATTTTAATATTTCACAATATCATGGTGCTAATTTAAATATTTTAAACTAAAACTTAATGACTTTAATCTATCTCATGACAACACAGTAAACATTACCCAAAAAGTCATATCCAGACAGTAGGATGCAATTTTAAATTCATTATTAATCGTAGAAACTATGATCATCAGATGAACTGTCTTAACTGAGTGAGGATTTGCAACTTTTAAATCTGCTTCTTGCAAAAACACATTTTTCCCCCCTTTTAAAATGAGGATTGAAGCTAGGGATTGCCCCCAGCTAATGGATTTCAACTGGACAGATGAGTCATCCCCCATTCACTGTAAAATGTAATATCCTTTGGGGTTGTCACTGGAAACTGTAGCATTTCCCTTCTAAACAGGGACCACAGGGGCCAGAAAGAGCTAATGCAGCCTTAGCAGGAGAAGCTCACTAACCAAGAAAATGAGGGGGAAATGTGGGGAAGCAGGCTTCCCCAGAGCCCAAGTTTGGGTAGGCTAGCAGGCATTAAGCACAGAAGCTCCGAGAATACCAGAAGATGAGCTGGAGCCATTTGGCAAAAGGACATTGGCCAAAGGGAATGAGCTGAGGACAGCTGAGATGTGTTCAGGTATCATCCACGGACGAAGCACCAAAATAAATAAAAACAAAATATGCTAAGCCTGTACTTGCCGTCTCTCTCTGCTGCCTGCAGACTTCCCAACTCTAATGGGATCTGACAGAAAATTAGCACCCAAATATGAAAGTTGATGCAAGGAACAAAGAGAGATCAGTACATCTTCTTAATACTCCGGAACGACGGGACCAAAGCTCCCTTTCTGGTTCAGACAACAATTCTGGAGAATACTAACCTAGACAGCCTTAGCAGGCTTGATGACAATAATGATAATCTAAGGATTATTAAGTAAAAAGTACTTACAAAATATCGATTGGTTCCAAAGCTATTTCTATCTGAATTCTGCCCAGAAAATAAAAAGGAAAGGAAAAGAAAAGATAAGAAAAAAGGAGGGAGGGAGAGAATAAAGGATGGAAGGAAGGATGGAATGAAGGAGGGAAGGAAGGAAGGAAAGAGGGAAGGAAGGAGGGAAGGAAGGAAGGAAGGAAGGAAGGAAGGAAGGAAGGAAGGAAGGAAGGAAGGAAGGAAGGAAGGAAGGAAGGAAGGAAGGAAGGAAGGAAGGAAAGAAAATGATAGTGTGTAAGCTTATTGAGACTTATTTGTTTTGTCATGGTCTTTAACATACAGCATAGAACATTGTACTTAAATATTTGGTGCATGAATGAATGAATGATAACAGCTCCCTTCTTTTGTCACATTTGCCATGCATTTTACCTGTAATAATCCAAGCAGGAAGAGAGTATACTACGCAGTTCATACTACATAGTACATACTCCTCTTATTTGAAAATGAGCAAAAATGAGGTTCTCCCTGTTTTAAGTTATAGTCTTTCTCTAGAACCTGAGAAGAAATATATAATACACTGATATAATCATGCTTTTATACCTTAAGGAAGCATATACATACTGCTGTAATCTCTTGAGGGTAGAAGTTCATTTTATTTCAGTGTTGTATCTTGGCCAGCACCTAGCACAGTGCAGGAATTGGAGGGAATTAATAAGTTAGCTGGTTATCATTAGGTCTCACTGAATGGATACAAAGCAGGGACCAAATCCAGAGCCGCCATCTTTATCTCTCAGACGCCTTCTCTTAGTGAGAATAGTGGCCCAAGAAACGACTTGAGGTATCACTGATGAAGGGTTCACATACCCGTGTAGACAAGGGACCCTAAGGATGAATGAACTGCACAAGTAATAAACAGCACGGCCAAATGCTAGTTGAAGTTTATATTGCAGTTACTATGGAAAAATCCAATTTAATCCTTAATAATGTGGTCCTGGGTGTAGCATTAAAAGCAGTAAACTATAGGCCACGACAGAAATGATAAGCAGGCCACAGGATGAGGAAGAAAGGAAGAGCAGACCCGCCGAGAGAGAGCAGCACCCCCTTTGCACACTCAGTATTCATGGTGGAGAAGGAGCAGTCATTGCTGTCTCATCCCATAAACATCACAACCGAGGGGGATCTAGCTGAGAGTCCTGGAACTTCTCTCGCCAGAGTCTCTGCCTAGAAATCATCGCCTCCATTTGCCAAGGGGGCTCCTTTACGGTACCCTCGGCTACACACACCAAGATTCACCTTGAGGAAATTCATCTGATCAGAACTACGGTAACAATAGTGATAGCTAATATTTCTACAGCACTTCAATATTTGGGAGACTCTTTCTATCTCACACGATCCTCACAGCATCCTGGTGAGGAAGGGGCTATTAGGATGCTCGTTGAATAGGTGAGGAAACTGAGGCTGGTTTGTGGTTTACACAGCTGCTGGGTGTTTCAATCAGGATTTGGACAGGTCTGCTTATCCCCAAACAGACCCCCTTTCCCCCTTATCTCCTCGGCAATGACTAATTTCCTAAAGTGTGGCCACTGTGCTTATCGCTTAGGTTGCTGAGACCCTCTTCTATCTGCAGTCATTCCCACAACAAGGCTCGATGTACAAGCCTAGGAGGGAGCAGGTGCCAGGACCTGGAGATGCTCGCAGAGAGCAGCCTCTACTCCCTAGGAAATCCAGCTTCCCTGGCTGCCGTAGTCCTGACTGGCCTGGCTGCTACCTGTTATTTCTGAGGGGAACAGCATTTGGTCCTGTGTGGCTTGGAAGGGCACAAGCTCACTAAGCCACTGATGGGGTGTTTTCCCCATAAGTAGATTCAAACTCCCTCCATTCAGGGTTGCACAAATTTCACAGATCTGAGAACGGGAAGGGTCCCTCCTCCCTGCCTCAGATCGTACAAGCCAAAGCTGATTCAGAGAGGCGAGAATCCAGGCCTGAAGCTGCCACTTCCATGCCCTCTTGTGTTTAGGCTACTTTTCCTTCCCACCCAGTGATTCTTCAGGGCTGAAAAGTTACTAAAAAAAAAAAAAAAAAATGGAGAGAAGGATTCCCAACTGAAGAATCTTGTTGCCAGAAATAAGGGAACTCTACCCACTCTGAGAATGCTTATTATCTAGATGAGAAGGGATGAGGGGATCAGAGATTTGGGACACCATGGCCATCTGGTCAAAAAGATACAAGTTACGGGAAACTGTGGCCAAGGATGGGCAGAGGGACCCCCTAAGAGTTGCAAAAAATGAAGCACTGGAATGTGGGTATTCTGATTTGTCTACTTCCCCCAAGACACTGATCAAGTACTTCCTAATAACAACTTAAGGATGAAATCAAGATGCAACCAATAATTGCCATTTGAAAAATGATGATGATGGAGACGACAATGACAGTGATAACTGGTGCCTTGGCGCTTCTGAGGTTACCAAGCATTTCCCATACATTATTACATTTAAACTTCTTAATGACAGTGGAGACCAATATTCTCTCTCTCTGTACACACACACACACACACAGAGATAAATATAGGATATAGATAGAGAATATATATATATTCTCTTTCTATCTACCTATCTAGCTATAATCATCTCCATTCTCTAGTTACTAAAACTGAGGCCCAAAGAGATTAAGCAATTTTACTCTGATCACATAATTTATAAGTTTTGGAGGAGAAAATCAGACATGTTTTGCTATGACCATCAGACCACCCAGCCTATGCAGATTCTCAGAGGGACAAAAATAATGATATGGATAAAGAGATAGGATAAAGAGTTAGGTTAGATTTTAAATCTCAACAAGGTAGAATTATCAAGACTGGGAAAATCAATGGAAAAACTGGGGGTAGAATTAAAACAAAACCAGTTAGGACAAAGTAATGAAGATAAGTTATTGCTTTTTCCATTCCAGCCTCCTTTAGACCCTCCAAGATAGTATAAGGATAGGACAGTTGGCATTTTGTTTTCTGACCTGTAAAACTGGAAGGTGCTGGCCACCATATCTAGCTGTAAGCTTGCTTCAGGGGAAATGATTTATAAGGTTTTTTTTAAAAACAAGTATTTCTATTTAAAGCTGCTGCTAATAGATCAGGGGGGAAAAAAAAGCAGCTAATAAGAGAGAAAAAATCCTGACCTACCTTTACCACATCTGGCATTTGAATGAGATACTTTGGTGATGGGAGAAAGCAGGAGCACCCTGAAGGGCCCTGCAAATGTCTCTGCATATAACATATACCACAAATATATGTACTTCACATATACAAGCACTACACACACACACACACACACACACATATATATACATAGGCACATGTGTATATATATACTCATAATATATACATACATATATACACACATGTAGATATAAATACATAAACACATATGCATGCACAGTCATCTGACTGTCCATGCATATGTGTTTATGTATTTATATACTGTCACAACTCCTTTAAGATGGAGGCCATTATTATTTCCATTTTATGGATGAGGAAACTAAGGCAGGCAGGAAGTACGGTACATGCTAGAGGCAGAATTTAAGCTCAGTTCTTCCTAGCTGTATGTGTTACTCTCTGTGCTACCCAGTTATACGACAGACAAAAAAAGGGGTCAAAGACAAAGGCATTGGGGCAGGGTCAGATAGGAAACATTTTTTCCCAAGTGCCACTGGGTCCTATTTTTCAATGATCTTGGTCTAGGGAAGTAGCAGAAACCTCTCTAATAAAGAAAATACTTTCATGGAAGATCACTGCAAATTAATTTAAAAGATTATAATTGATTTTATTTAAAAATCTTTGTTCCAGGAACAAATGTTTCAGCGGTATATTTGAGGAGAGGGTCATGGTGACAGGAAGGAGGAGTAGTTGATATCCAAATGAGAGATAATCCTCCAGGAAAAAGGGATCCACTAAATCAAGGCTGAAATACTGTTTTTTGGGGTTTTTTTGTTTTGTTTTTTTTTTTAACTAAAATTATCTGAAATAGACCAGTGTATCAGGATGTCAGTAGTCAGCAAGAGTCCATGGGGAGCAGCTAGTCCAGACCTTTTCCTTTACATGTAAGGACAGGGGGCAATCAGTAACTAGAGCAAGGAAGTAGCATTCAAACTCTGAACCCAGGCGTCTGAACTCCCCAATTTACTGTCTCACTGTCATTCTACTGACATCCACATTGCTATGGAAGTGAACATGTTAATTCTGTGGTAAATGTTAAGTTCATGTAGAAAGAAAAGCTCAATGTTTAGGACTCACAAGCAAAAAGATCAAAGGATAGAGACCACCAGAAATGCTGGCAGCTTTTCACTTGGAATTCACCTTGAAAAGCTTGAAAATGGCTGCCTAGATATCCATTCCATCACCATTTCTAATTGAAATTACTCCACACTTCTCCAAATTTAGCTTCATGTCCTTAGACAACAGATGCCCAGGCTATGACTGGGCCCTGATTTGAAGCTTTTTTTCATAATGACCCTGATAATTTGGCTTTGTTATTGTCCCCATTTTACAGACAAGGAAACCTTCCCTGAAGGAAGTTACAATTAAGCAATAAACCCTCATCGCATACCAATAGAATTTTTCAATAGATGAAAAGGCCGTCCCTTGCCCTACATCATGTAAACTGAGAAAACCCTAGTATCCAGCTGCCTCATCTGTCAAATGGTGATAATAATAGCATCTAATTTCCAGGGTTGTTGTGAGGGTAAAATAAAATAATATTTGAAAAGTGCTTTGCAAACCTTAACATGCTATATACATTTAAAAATCATTATTGTGTTGCTGTCCATGGTGCTGCTGTTTTTTTTTTTAATTGTTTCTTAGTAATGGCTCCAAGTTTATGTGAATCAGCTGTGACTATCTGGGTTAGCATTAAACATATGTATATACACACACACACTGAACTTATGCAGGTGTTTCCTCCATCTACAATCAAGCAAAGTGACACAGTCCAATGGAGAGAGCAAGCACCTTAGAGATGCTGCAGGACCCCCATGTTCCAACCCTGTTTCTGTCTCACAAAAACTGGGAGATCTTACACCATTTCATTAACCTCTGCAGGGTTTCAGCTCCCTCATCGGGAGAGTGCTTCAGAAATTGTTCAGAGCCACACAAAACACAGCTGTTTATGGAAAAACTTTATTGATCTGCGAGAAGACACAGCCCTAGTCAGTTTCAGCATCTACTCAATAAAGTTCAACTTTAAGGTACATTTATGCTACTGACAAGAAGATCCATATGGAGAATTGGATTAGGATTTTAAAAACCCAAAAGGCCATTTCATGAAATGTCAGTAATTTTTCTCATCTGCAATATGATTTTCTTTCCATAATTAATAAAATCCCATGATTTCCCATCCCTGGGAAACAAGAAACCACCCCATATTTTTTACTAGTTACTACTCCAGCCCCTTCCCCAAAAGTTAGGCCCATTATGGCACAGCTTCCAAAGGTCAGCTCATGTCAACTTGGAAACCCTGCAATGGGGAGGAGGCTTTTGGCTCCCCAAGCAGCCATCTCCACTTCTGGGCAGCGCTAATGGTTAATAAAGTTTTCTGTACATCCTGTACCTGAGGTCTCATGACCCTCTTGGATGCAATGGCCCATCCATTACTTGATGATAGCAATCACATCCCCTTCACTTCTCAAAATGTCTTCTAATTCCTCATTTTGGCAAGACTGTGAGCTCAGAAGAATTAAGATGAAGCAACGGAAAGATGAACAATGGCCACAAGCAGCTTACAACCTGTTACCAACGATCAAAGTAAAAAGAAATCTTCAAGGATGTGGGAGACCGCCGAGTCCACCATGAACCACACAGACCAGAACATGAAGAAGAAGTCCATAAGATCAGCGGGCCCAGATAAACCAAAGCAGATAGGACACAATGACTCCATTAGGCAGCCAGACTACTAAGGTTCCTGATTTTCAAACTCATTCAGTTTGGGGAGAAGCGCCACAGTGGAAGTAGATTCAAAGGGTCACGCAGAGGTGCTGATTACAGGCCGAAGCTCCTAGCCAAGGAGTGGACAGACCACAGCTATGACCACTCCTGATGACCACATACTCATCACAGGCCTTGGCTGGCTGGTTTTGGTTCTGTGTTTTAAACTCACTAGCTGGGCTCTGACCCCTCCCCACAACATCAGTGTTACTGCAGGCCCTTCAAAGAGAAAAACTAGGCTGTGAACTCTGAGCTTTGAAAAAGATTGATTACAAACTTGATTAAGTGCCTACTATGCACAAGGCTCTCTCTTAAGCACCAGGGATGCAAAGACAAAAGAGAGCAGTCCATATCCTTCAGAAATGTCTTTCATGATGAGATAAATTATATTGAAAGATAAGAAAATAGATAGAGGGATCAGCTATTGGAGTAAGTGCTTAATGAATGGTGGCAGGGGAGGCGAGCCTTGGATGAGAAGGGGAAAGGCGAGGGTAGAGAGGATCTCAGACAAGGGACAGATGGAGAAAAGCCATGGAGATGGAGAGGAAATGTCCTTTATGGAAGGTGGTGGATGGGATAGCAGAGAAGACAAGGTGGAGCCAGACTGGGAAGGGCTTGAAATGCCCAGTCACATTTATACTTTATCCCAGAGGTAGCAGGGAGTTACTGAAGCTTTGGCAGGAGAAGGGGGTCAAACATTTATGCATCATAACAATCAGTCTGCAAGCTTGGTCCCTTGGACAAAAGGACTCCTCTAAACTACGGATCATCGGGTCTTGAATTGGGTTGAGAGGGAGAGAAGAGATGGGACAGAAGAACTGAGCAGACTCAGCCAAAGACTAGAGGGAGGCAGGGAGTCAAGGCCCAAATGGCAAGCCCAGGTGAGTGGGAGGCTGAGGGGGTCCGTGGAAGAGACTGGCCAGAGGAGGTGTTTATGGAGAAAGGGGAGGTCTCCTTTGGACATGTTCAGCTGGAAATGCCTCTGGAGCCTCCACTGGGAGAAAGAAAAGGGGCTCTGGTTCTCTGAACGCACACAGGAACTGCGCACAGTAGGAGCTTTACCAAAGTGTGTTGAATAGAATGAAATCGCCAACCTCAGGGAGATATTCTCAGCCCGTACAGGAAAGGGCAGCATACTGACTGATCCAATGGGGCATGGTGTGGCTGTCAGGCCATCGAGCCTGTGACCCATTGGTCACTTGGGATTTTTAGTGACAGCCAAACGCACCACTTCTTGTCACCCTCCAGGGACACTGTCTTTTTTAAGGCACCCAGGAAAGGGGCACAGCCCGGCATCTGCCCAGCATCCTTTCTGTCCAGACAGAATTGAGTGTTTTATAAATGCTGTCCATTAATTTTAAACGGCAACTTCCCATTTCTTAAACACCGACACCGTGAGCAAAAACGGAGAGGATCCAGAAAAAAAAATCCCCAGAAAGGGCATTTGGGTTAGGGTTCAAGATTCCTTTTGTTCTCCTTCCAATCAGGAGAATTGGGATTTTAGGCCTTCCCTGGAAAGCCTGAAATGCTTCTAAGCCATCAGACCCACCCTTGCGGCAAGTATCTAGCGCACAGATCCCCACAACTACTCTGCAAGGGAGCTGGTACAACCATCAGCATACCCATCTTGCAGATAGAAAACTGAGGCTGGGAGATGGGAAGGGACTAATTGGTACTTACTACAGGTTCAGATCCAGACTGTCACTTTTCCTTCTTCCTGCCTAGTTTTTTCACCTGTAGAATGCAGAGAATACTGTTTCCATCTCCAAGTCTGGGGGCTGCTTTCTCCTGCTTTCCACCTTAAGCCAGGTTGCCCAGGTTTATTTTCCTCCACGGTAAGAGGAGAAAATGCCCCAGGATTTGACAAGATTGCCTGCAGGGGTCCGCGTTCTCATGCCCTTGTCTCTTCCCTCCCCTCTAGGCTAGGTGAAGGCCAAGTCTGGTCTGGCTCTCCCATTGGGACGGGCCCTTCTCCAGGCTTCAAACCCCACCGGACACTGATGAGGAGGTTCCGAGGGGAACTTGGACTAGCGGCTGTCAGGCTGTGGAGCAGGAAGCAAGTCACCCGAGCAGCCTAAATGGGCTAATGCTCGCTTGGGAACCTCCTGCTCCTCCATCTGCCCACTGCGTCTCCTCTGGCCCACCGTCCTCCTGGCCTTGTTCTCCCCTGACTGGTCTCCCAAGGAAGCGGGGGCCATATGTCTAACTGTTTGTTCTGTTTATTGAGGAAATGTGAAAATCCTTTTTTCAGATTTTCAGATCCCTTTGAATCGACAACTTTGTTTCTTTGCTTAATTCAACTCAGTTCATTATTAAGGAGCGAATGTGTCCGTCATTGTACTAGACTCCCCAAAAACAAAACAAAAAGGAACTCTGAGTAAAACTTCTATTCTCTTTTAGCTGGAAACCACTCAGACTGACCCACAGTCACCCACACGTAATGTGGAGAAGCTCCAAACCTCTTAATAACATAACTGTCACAACCAAATGTGACTCTCAGACTTCTGTGAATAAAAAACGATATGTCACCCTGTTAGGCAGTAAGGTCCAGTAGCAAACTTTGGACTACAATACAATTTTTTAATCTTAAAAATGCTCCATGGACAATTCTCTTCCCCATCAACTTTACCAATTTGAGTGAACAAGCATTATTAAATGCCTACTATGTGCTAACTATGGGAAATAAGCTCCAAGCTAGCTCTGTGTCAGGACTTTGTGCCCGAGGCTCATTTTTCAGAGCGCCTTTTTAATATTTCCCCTGTCATCCTGCCCACCTTGGGGCTACCTCCCTTCACCCCCACTGTAATGAGGACAAACTACCTTCATTGCAAATTAAGCAGATCACCCATAGTATGGCAACCCTCCACAACCCACTGACATCTAATTTCTTTTAATGGCTCGGGGGCCGACACTGCTCCTATGACCTGGGTTATCCTCCTCTCTTGCATTAGAAGAGCTGGCCTGTGATTTGTGTTCCTGTGCTAGTCACATGACCTTGAAGCCTCCAGGGACGATTTCCTTGGCTCACAGTCTCAAAATAAACATGGCCCTTGGGCCCAAGCGCCTCTTGGCCAGCCCTGCCCGACTTGCTCCTTTGCTGAGTGGCAGGTATTATTCCCACTTAGGTTTTGAGGCCCAACTGAAGTCTTACTTTTGCCATGAAGCTTTTCCAGCCCCCCAGCCCCAGATCTGAGCTTTCCTCAGTCTGAATTTTCATAGCATTAAATGCCAAATGATTGGCAGAGACTTTAATATAACATATTTATATATTAATATAATATAATATATAATACTTTAATATATATTGGGTATGCAAAATGCATTTGGGATTACCTTGGGCACAAGAAATCAACCCCCTCCCTCCCCACTAAAGTCACTCAAAAACATCCAATTCTTCTTAGTTAATAGGCTGGCAAACCTCTTGGCTTTGGGGGAGCGAGTCCGCTGTGGGAAAAGGCCCGGCCATTCTCTGGTCCACAATCCCTTGGTGACCTCATCCCCTCCATGACACAGGTTTTTTCAAGTGCAAAATGAAGAAATTGGTCCCCGTGGCCTTGAAGGTCCCTCCTCATTCTGAGGAGATTGGGGGCCCAAATGTGCTGGTGCTCCCAGGCCCAGGCGAAGCAGAGGAATTGGATCCTCTTCCAAAACAACTGGATGCTCTGCCTTCGAATGAGAAATAGTGAACGTCCAGCCTTGCTTGGGCTCACGGGGACGATTCAGAGGGAACTTCAGCCCAAGCCTGGCCACAGACGGCCATCAAGAGACGGAGGCCAAAATGAGCAAATAAAAAGAAAATGGTAACGCTCCAAATCAAAGCATTTTCCAACTTATTTCCCTTGAATTTTCCAGAATTGGGACTAAGGAAGGGAAGATCTGATATCTGCCAAGGGAAAACCAAGGTTCTGTGCTTCAGACACATCCACATCCACACAGATTTCAAGCTGGGATAAGCCAATATGACAGGAATGGATGACAACACTAAAGCTGATGGGAGATTCAGAAAACATGTTTTTAAGGAATTATATGGAATGGCTTATGGACATCACTGATAAAACATACCCAGAGCCCAAACCATGAAAACTGAAAGCTAAGAACTCACTATGGGGATGTCCATCCTTGAGGGCATCGAGGGCACAGGATCCCACTGGCTCCATCATGCCCTTCACCAATGTTATTCCAGAGAAAAACAAAAACCTATCACCTTCTGGTGATGAACGAACGCCTGGGGACTTCCAGAAGCTGGTTTCCATGCACATGGGAGACAGTGTCCATGACCAGGCCTGAGTATGAAGCACTGCCAACCTGGCTCACTGTGCCCCACATTTCCAGAGTCCTGGCCACAGGGTGGGCAGAGGACATCAAGACCCAACACGTCCCAATAATCTTTCCTTTTTCCTTTGCTTTCCTTTCCTCTCCTTTTTTCTTTCCTCATCCCCGGGATGAGCCTTCTGCAAACATGTCCTCCTCCAATGCCCTGCACCTCCAATCTTCAGCAAGGGCACTCAGCACATTTCCAACATTTCCTTTGCTCTATTTATCTCTGTTTCCTTCAGTTACACTAATCTCAGCATGACTGTTAGCAAAAGCTCTAGAAGGGAAACTGAGTCAGGATGTGTCCTTCTGGCAGGATTAAGGGAAAGAAGGCCACAAGGCATCTGGCTGCTGTGGAAGCATCCGCTTTATGAAGGTTTCCCCCTGGGAAATGTTTTCTACACAGCCTACTGTCCAATGGGGGTGTGTCATTCTTTCCTTATGGCTACCCCCCTCAGCAGGAGTCAGCCTTTGGGCCGGCTGAGTGGAGAAGGCCCTTGGGATGCCTCTCGGGCCATATCTCACTGCCACCCCAATGAAAAATACTGAGCGAGCCCTAGCACCAGGGTGACATATAGGGGCCTGCATGGCCTTGCCAGAAAGACAGATGAGGCTGGGAGTCCAGAGGACTGCATGGGCAGGAAATGGTTACCTCAAAGCAGAACTCCACCGGAGACTCTCAATTCTGGCAGAGGGACAAGTGCGGACCCTCCCCCACAGGTTGTATACTGGGAGTGTGTGGTCAAAACTGTAGCTACGTGTCCTCGACCCGGCTCAGGAGGAAACTGCTGGGGACAAGGGGATCAGCCTTCAAGGTGGGTCATCACCTGGGAACAGAACCTTTCCTTCCTTGGGCCTCAAGAGTTCTCATGTGTAAAATGAAAGGATGGGATTCCATGAGCCCCGAGTGGGAGCGAGAAGAAGGGACAGAGTCAGGAAGTCAGGAGCCCAAATGTGCCCAGGAACAAGATGCCCTGAATGGGTGCCTGGGGCTGCCTCCGTTAAATGGAGATATGGGACCACAGTTCCACATGATCCTATCAATCCCAGATAGAACGCTCCACTGCAGGGCCCATTGAGTCTGTCTACCTCAGTTTCACTGAACTCAGGTCCTTGAACCTAATCCCCTCTCCAAAGAACCAAGCTGCTTCCATGACAGACTCCTTTCCTGCATAGCAAGTTAAATTTCATTGTTTAATTGATTAGTATTGTTCAAACTCTCTCTCTGTCTCCCTCTTCCTCTGTCTCTCTGTTCTCTCTCTCTCCTTCTCTCTGTCTCTCCTCTCCTCTGTCTCTATCTCTGTCTATCTCTGTCTTTCTCTCTGTCTCTTGCTTTCCATCTTCCTCCCCTCTGTCTCTGTCTCTGTCTCTCTCTTTCTCTGTCTTTCTGTCTCTGTCTCTCTCTCTCACTCTCTCTCTTTTCCTCCTCTGTGTCTCTCTGTCTGACAGAAGAGTGGCCTTGAGAAGGAAGTAGAGCGGTACATATGTCAAACCTCACCTCCAAGACTTTTTTCTCTAAGAAGAACATACTCTGTCAAAGTTTTCTCCTCTGTAAAATGAGGGGGGTGGGCTCAGCTTGTGAGGGCTCTTCCAGCTTTAGAACTGAGCCCCCGAGCCAACGGAAATGAGACTTAGGCTCTTGGGTAACAGAAATCCCCAGTTGGTGAAAGACCAGACCCAATGGCTCTCTCAGCTGATGGAATAATAAACAAGCAGACGAAGGTGGCTATTTTCTAGTCAGATTTCTCCTTATTCATCATAAGAGGCTGACCCTTCACAAACATCGACTCACAGCTATGCCCACAAAGGGACGGTAAACAGAAAACTTCCGACTCCTCCAGGCTCAGACACACGCTGGTACTGGGCACTGAGAGCCCTATAGAGATGTGCTCTGCCTCCAGGTCCCATATCTTACACTTGACTCATTTCCACTAACAAGTCCCCCCATACCCCTGGCCTGGAATTGTCCCCCTTCTCAGCTACCCCTCCTGGGGCTCTTGGCTGCCCCCAGAGACTGGTCTCAAAGGCCCCTTCTGCCATTGGTCCCTTCCCTTGGGCAGCCATCTTCCATCTTCCTTGCTGTCTCCCCCCTGCACTTGCTTCCTCCATCAACCAGTCCAGTTCCTCCTGAGTGCCGAGCAGCCTCAGAGAAAAACCTCCTGCTTTGAAGAAGTTTGCATCCATCCCTCCCTAGCTGCTGACCCAAATATAGGTCTAGACATACAGACAGATGTAGACAGATGCCGTCCACACATGAGGCAGGTCTGGGAGGGAATCAGGACCGAGTGAGATATGAGATGGGAAATCCCTGACGTGCTTTCCACAGGCAAGACGCCCATTATTTTTATGATCAGCAGCGGCCCAGAGGCAGGGAATCCCAAGCACCCATTTCAATTACAAGAGAATGGTCCGGCAGCTAATGGAAAAAGGAAGTCCGAGGAGTCAGCCAGGTGATGTAGATGGGCTGATCTGAAAATCCCCACCGAACATGCCCTAGAGTGACCATCAACCCAATTCACTTTTACAAATGTCGCCTAAAGTGGCTTTAAATGGGGAGTAAGACCTCATTAATTTGGTGCCCCCAACTAGAGAATTCACTATAATTGGGACACAGTTTACCTTCACCTGGGGGTACAGGGAACAGGATAGGATGCATAGGGAAGGCATGGAGCTGCTGATAAGGGATCATCAGATGCTCTCAGACCCATTTTAACCGCTCAGATATAATTGCAGTTAATTATTTTGATTTGTATGCATCCCTTAGAGTTGATCCAGTAGAATCATAGTTAAGACTGATCAGAAAACAGTATTTACTTTTAAAATGCAAATTTTTACCTAATTCAACCTGACCTTTGAGTTATTATAAACCTGTATCTTTTGCTCTATTCTCCTTGTCACAACAAGCAAAAAGCCCAAATACCTGCATTGTGACCCAGGGGGAAGCTCCTGATTTATTGGCTCAGCTTCCCCCACCCCCAATTTATCAGTTCTTTATTCAAGAACATATCAGCCATTGGATTTACTCTGTTACCTTGTCCTTTGGGGGCCATAAAAATGTTAATCAGTGACCTCCATTCAAGGGAACAGATATTTCCAAAAATCCCTATTCATTGTATGAGTAGATTAGGCTGGATAATCAACTTAGCCACTACTAGACTAGCTGTGATTTGTGCCCAGAGAAAAAGGACAGCTCCGTTTTTGAACAATCAAGGGGCGCCAATGAAGCTGATTTCAGAATTAACTCTTTCTGAGCCCACAGGAAATCTCTGAATGAAGGCTTCTTAATTTGAGTCTGCTATTGGTATAATTACAACTACAACACTTTTTATTTATTTATTTTTTTAACCATTTCCTCTGGCCAAACTGCCAAACATCCAGGCTCCCAGAGCTGTAAAAGAAAAAGCTGGCCAAATGCATCTCAAATGGGAGTCTGTGCCTCTGACTTCAAGGTGCCCTAATGGGGGATCAGCCACCAGGAAAGCTGATAACCCCCCCTGGCCCTTTCTGGGCTATCCAGACTGCTGAGCAGGCACTGGTGACATCTTCCGGGCTCAATGTGTATTGAGGCATTTCTTGGCAACAGCCTCTGTTTAGATATTCCAAATTGGATTTTGTTCCATCATCTTATGTGGCATCCTATCATATGGCCCAATTTCAAGCTTATGAAATAAACCAAAAGTAGCAAAATGGGGCTCCTTCCCGTGCTAATGTAGGCTCGAGTCCTGCTCAAAAAACGAAGGGAGAGATGTCCAGTTCAATCATGAGGTCCAAAAAATTCTAAAACTCATTGCTCATCAATACTTCATGGATACTTAGAATCAGTGACCCTTCCACTAGTCTCAATCCCAAACCATCCAGGCCTCTTCCCCTGGGTCAACTCTGGCCATGCCCTTCAAGGAATCTCCTAGAGAAGCTCCATTCAAAGCACCAGAGGTCTCCCCAAAGTCTCTGCTCTCCCTCCTTCTCACTACATCTGTTCTTTCAAAATTTCATCAAAATGATAACATCTAGCCCTTTGGGGACTGTTCTCACCAACAGCCCAATACCTTCAATGGTTTCCATCAATAAATATTTGTATTTTTTCCATAGACCTATGAGGTCACTGTTCTTCAGTCTGAGCTGGCTTATGTATAATATATAATACAATATAATATAATAATAATATAATGTAATATGACGTGATACAATATGATAAATATAACAATATACTATAATGTAATAATTCATCTCTAATTTGAAATTACTAGGTACCTAACCACACATCTCACAACAAATTATGACATTTCATTTATGAATGCATTCAAAAAATTTCATCTGTCCGCTCAACAAATGATTCCCTGTGGTAGAGGCTAGTTATGGACTTGCAAGACCTAGGTTAAGATAATGACTATCAATCAACCAGCTGTACTGCAGGAAATTCGTCCCAACTCTCTGGGATTTTCTCTTCTACAAAGTGAAGAAAGGGGTAACCAATCCCACTAATTATCCATCCAACACTAAAATGTCTAATTTTATTATCTAGACAGCAGTCTAAGAGCTAAGTCTAAACAATCAGACCAAGACTACCACCAGCTCCAAACAGACCCTCTGATCTCACTTAGTAGGTCACCTCACAATAGTCCATGTAAACCTTTTAATCAACATTTTGGAGCCATTCCCGTAGGGCAGTCAGCATTCTGTGCACCCACACCCCCGGGAGCTAGGACCCCTCTGGGATCACTCTTCTCTCAATAAATGATGGATCTGCTTCTTTTTCTAGTCAGAAATTTACTGAGGAATAGCTTTTTCTCCTCTTTTGCTCCCATTTCTTCATGCCCATGACCTACCTAAGCCACCTTTTACTCATTTTGTGTCTCTCAAAGTTTGATTCTTCAGCGAATTTTAGTATTCATAATTTGCAACCATAAAATACGATCGGGAGAGTATTGTTAACAACTTTGTAAATGCTGCAATCAAGCCTACTGTTCCCTTCTTATTTAATTCTGGATTCAGCTCATTGTCCATCCGCACTTCCTGCTCAGACTCTCCCCACTGATGGATTTATGCAATAAATAACCAGCTGACAGGTTGCATCTCTACAGCACTCACTCACTGAGGAACCTGGTAGTCCTCTGAGGCTGGATACAATCGCTGCAAGAGCCGGGACATACACAGGGAAGCCCTCTTCCTCATGGACTTACACGGGGATATTCTGAATGACACCAGCTTAAATCTTCTTGGCTCACAGTTTGGGTCTCTGACCAAAGATCTCTCAGACGACATCTACAAAGAGATCTGAATCATCTTAACCCGCACAAATGAGAAAGACACCAAATGGGGAGAGACTCTTCCAGCAGAATTTTGCTCTCCCGAGCCATAATACAAAGGGATCTTACATTTTTGATACGTTTCAGTGAAGGGTAATTTTAAAAGTGCAAAATCCCTTGCAAAAGTCTGCCTGTTCTCTTCCCTGATTCATCAGAGATACTTGGATCGGATAGATCATTCTAATCAAGATTTTACAGAGATTAGAGAGTGTACATGTTCAGAGTTCTGGTCTCTTCTTAGTCACTTCTTTGGGGGTGCAATCAATATTATCTGCTATGCTTTGGTCCTTTCTCTTCTTTAAAATGCTTGGAAATCAACTCTTCACTGCTTCAATATTATGTTCCGGCCTGCATGGCTTTCTTTGGTCCAGCTATTTCCCAGGATTCTTGGCTTCCAGGGTGCCATTTTGCATTTTTAGATAGCTCTCAGGGATTGGAGGAGAGCCCAGAGGAATGGGTCGTAGCTTGTGTTTATGGGCATAGTCTTGAAAAACACAGAGTCATCTCTGAGTGGGACTAGAGGGACCTTGGTTGGTTCTCAAGGGCAAGGACTCCCCAGCTAGGAAAGCTTCAGGATCAGGATTCAGGATGACCTAGATGTCTGTTCTCCAAGGACAAACCAAGCTGAGTTGGGAATGATCAACATCATGTGGGCTCGTGGCTGTACCAACTCTTAAAGAATCAACATTGTAGAGAGACTTCAGGTTAAACCCAAAATTCAGGGATCAGGAAATCCTTTGGAGGCCCAAAGTAAGGGAAACTGCTGCTATTTTTCTGGCTTTTTAAAGATGCCCAAAGTGCCTTCTCTATGTTACTTCAATTGATCCTCATCAGAAGATAAACCAAAGTAGGCAAAATCAATGTCCTAGTTATTTTAACTTGTAGTAAGGAGAGACGGCCTAGAGGCTTTCTCACCCAAAGAGCCTGGTAATTGTAAACAACAGGGAAGGCTGTCTGCAGCCATCAGATGTATGGAAAGAAGACTGGGAAGGGGACTGAGTTTGGGCCTAAAACATGTTTATGTGGACTGTTTCCAAGGCTGGGTAATGAACTTGCAAGAACAGCAATTTATTCTTTGAAATTCTATAAAGAACAAATTACCCAAGTCCCATTGTTATTTGTAAAATCAGGACATATAAAAGTTGCAGGGGAAAAAAATAAGCTCTTTCTGGGTATCTTCAAAGAGACTGGAAATCAAAGACGTTATCTGAGTTTTGCTAATAAGGAAAAAAGCAGATATTTACAGTCTCAGACATGGAAGGCAGCTCGGAGGCCACAGAGTTCAGCCTGTACCAGGAAGAGACCCCTTTGCGCCCAGAGGTGCCCAGCGAGGCACCAATCAGCCTTTGCCCAGGAGGAAGGTGCAGCTTTGGGGGGCAGGACACTGCCCGCAGAGACAGCGCTCGGAGAGCCTTGCCTGCCCACCAGCCTAGACTGGCCAGTGAACACGCTCTGACTTTGGGCTTAAGGGGCCAAAGGAGAAAGCGCCGCTTGTCCATGGCTCACGCAGGAGCGACGTCCCCCGGAATCACCGGCTAATCCCAGAAATACGGGCAGCGATCCTGCCCGCCTGCGGCCCTTCAGCCCGGCAAGCGAGCACCAAGCTATGGGTGATGAATGGGACCACAGGACACACTGAGTCAGACACACTCTCTCCAGTCGTGGCCGGGAAAATGCTGGAAAATCACCAGTCAAGCGCTTTTGGTAAAAAGGTTCCCTCAGAGATCCCCCAGGAGGCAGGCCTTTAGGACATGGACGTACCCAAACAAGAGAAGGGGCAGGTGGGGAGGGGCCAGAGACCGCCATGGAGCCTTTCTCCAGTGCCCCCTGACCACTGAGCCCCTGCCCCGTCCTGTCCCACCCCATGACCTCCCTCACACAGCAGCCATTCCCGGTCTATCACCATGCATGGACGGGCCCCCCAGGAGCAGCCTTCCCAATGACAAAGGACACCGGATAAATTCTAGAAAGGCCGTTCCATACCGCCCGGCCTAACTGACCCATTTTCTGGATGAGGAAAGAAGAAAGATTTAAGTACCATGGCCATAGTCACCCAAGCAGAAAGCAGCAACAGGGTACCCAGGCCTAAGGAACCAAGCTAGCTCAGAAAAAATAAAATTAAAACAAAATTTATATTAAAGAAATAAAAACATAAAATAGAATAGAATTAAGGATGCGGAGGAGCTTCTCGATCTCCCTCCCTTCCTTCCTTCCTTCACCCTCCACCGGCTGGTCCCGTTGGGCTTCAGCACTCAAGCTTTGACTTGTGTTCCTGCATCTGGCCCAGTAAAAATGGGACAAAAGGGCCGAAGCTCCCCATGCGCCACTGCCACCCACTACATTTCCATCGTTCTTTGCTCCCTTAAAGCGAGACGGAGATGAAAGAGCCCAGCAAAGGCCAGCCTCGGAGGTCCCCTCACATCCCTCTTCTTAAAAATCTGAGACTCTTCAGACAGTTAACTTTCATTATCTTCCAAACTGTTCGCTGATTAAGTCGTTTTATGTCAGAACTTATAAAATGCTTAATTTATCTCAGTCATAAAATAAAATGTTGGTTTGTTTGTGTTGGTTGTTGCATTTTAAATTTCAGGCAAATGTCCAAACGGCTGGAAATTTCACTTGGCCTCCCAAAAGGAAAAACAGAAAATAAAAGCCCTCATCTGTGACAGTTCTGCTGACAGGGCGCAGACACTGTTCCATTAGAGCGGAAGCTCGTGGAGGGCAGGGGAGGGCTTTGGTTTCTCCTTGAAGCACACAGTAAGAGCTTAATAAATGCAAGAGAACTCACTGACAGGCAGCCTACTCTTTGGTTTCTCCTTGAAGCACACAATCAGAGCTTAATAAATGCAGGCAAACTCACTGACTGGCAGCCTACTTACTGCGATTGGGTGGGATGTGGTTTGGGTCATGTGTTCTTCAGGAAAGTAGGAGGATTCTTTCCAGTATTTTTCCCCCCATTCTAGACTCATTTCTCCCCTTATAAAAAGAGAGAGATGGAATAAGGAACTAGGTCATTCCCAGGCAGTAAAATATCTTGGTGAAAAGAGCTAGATTAGGAATGGAGAGCTGAGTTCAAATCCTAGCGACAGCCTGTCCAAGTCCCTTTCCTTTACTCTGCCTCAGTGGTCTCACTGAAAATGGGAATTTAATTGTGAAAGGGTTCCTAAGTGCCTGCGCTTTGCCTGCAAGACATCAGACACAATGGAGCCCTTGGGCCCAGCACTCCGGCCTTAAACCTCAGCCCCCGTGGGAGTCGGCAAGAGGGCTGTTGGCTACGAGGGTAATCACTGGGCACTCTCTCAGGGGATTTGGGCAAGAGAACAAACACTGATAAAGCACCTACAGGGTGAGAGGTCCGGGCCAACGGCCTGACCTTTTCATTTGACTTTTTTCTTTTGATCCCCAAACACTGGTCCCTGGGAAGTAGGTGCTTGTTATGATTATGCTGATTTCACAATTAAAGAAACTGAGGCAGGGGAGCTTAAGCGATTTGCCCAGGATCCAATGGCAAGGCAGGTTGTGAACCGGGCCTTCCTGACCCGGGGCTCAGCGCTCTCTCTCTTGTGCTATGAAAGTTCTTGGTACAGCCTTGGGCTCAGCAATCCCACAGGCCGGCTGGCCACGCTGGTCCGTTCCGGGACCAAGACGGAGGGTTTTGTGGCTGTCCCTAAATGCAGGAAAGAGCAGGATCTTTGTGGATAGTTGCACCGTGGAACTCCAGCTTCTTGCTTTAAGTTAAACACCAAGGAAGGTTTTCCATGTGCTCCCAACATCTGGGAAGCTGCCTAATAAAAATTGGGCATTTTTTCCCGGCGGGTATTCCCTGAGAGGAGTCGTCGGCCACCTGCAGCCTTTCAGGCACATTCCCCCGTCTCCCAGAGCTGAATTTGCATGATTCCCACAAAGCCTTCAGATTGGGGGGGACACAGGGGGAAGCATTTAAGCAAAGAAACTACCATACTGGTTTGGGTTTCAGAGAGTTATGGGGGAAAATACTAAAATATGTTCTTTCACAAAAAAGATCCTAACCCCCCCAAAGTGTTTTTCAGGGCTGCTCGGCCCCCCCCAGGTAATGCTGCCGCTCTACCTTCCCTTTTATCAAAGCGGGGAACCCCTGGTCCACTCCACCATAGGCACCAACTCCCCAAATGGTTCATCTTCCCCCTCGTCGTCCTACTGATCAAGAGAACTTGCTGTGCCTAACATCCCTCCACATCTTAGCCTCATTAGCAATTTAAATTAGCTCTGAAACTCTGGCTGTGGAGGGAGAGATGGAAAGATGGGGGGACTCGGAACCCAGGGCTCGGATACTCTAGTGCACTTCAATCCCAGGACAGATTAATCACGTCACGATCGGGAAAGGGGAAAGTTCAAGTGCAGTAAAGAGCAGTTGATAAACCATCTGTTTAAAAAAGGGGGGAAGGGGGAGTAATAAAAGAGGGATAAGTTCTGAAGTGGAAGAAATGGCTTTAGGCCAGCTGAGGAGCGAACAGGGGTTTACCAAAGACTATAAGGTGGGGTAGCCCACAGGGAAGCCCAGGCAAGTATGAGGGGAGTGAGACATTGAGAGCTGGGCCAGGTCTACATCCCACCTCAGGCCGAGCTGGCTCTTTGTCCCACCTCGGGCCAGGCCAGGTCTCCGTCCCAGGTCTCTGTCCCACCTCAGGCCAGGCCAGGCCAGCTCTCCATCCCTCCTTGGGCCGGGCCGGCTCTCCAGCCCAGGTCTCCATCCCAGGTCTCCATCCCAAGTCTCCATCCCTCCTCGGGCCGGGCCGGCTCTCCGGCTCTCCATCCCTCCTTGGGCCAGACCAGGCCGCCTCTCCATCCGTCCTTGGGCCGGGCCAGGTCTCCATCCCACTTCAGGCCAGACCAGGTCTCTGTCCCAGGTCTCTGTCCCACCTTGGGCCAGGCCAGGCTGGCTCTCCATCTGTCCTCGGGCCGGGCCGGCTCTCCATCCCAGGTCTCCATCCCAAGTCTCTGTCCTATCTCAGGCCAGGCCGGCTCTCCATCTCTCCTTGGGCCCGGCCAAGTCTCCGTCCGTCCTCGGGCCGGGCTCACCCGGCCGTTCCCAATGCCCCTTCTGTAGATGAAGCAGCTTGGGCCGACCTCCTGTTCCGGCTGTAACCGGTGTCTGTGTGCTCTTTTTGAATGCAGGAATCATGGTGAGTAAGGAACCTGGCAAAGGCTTACTCACACCTTCGGAAAGCGAGGCGGACCCAGCAGCTTCCCTGGCCCTGGAGATGCGCTACGCGCTGGACGCCAACCGGCAGATCAAGAAGAGGAACAAGGCCCTTCAGGTGCGCTTTAAGGACATCTGCGAGGCGCAGAGCGAGCAGAGGGAGCGGCAGCTGGCCGCCGGGCCCCCCGCCGACAGGAGGGAAGCCAGGCCCGTGTCCTACAAGGCGGCGGCTTACCGCAAGTACATGACGGTGCCGGCCCGGAGGTCCATCCCCAACGTGACCCGGAGCACCGGGGTGCAGACTTCCCCGGACCTGAAGAAGTGCTACCAGACCTTCCCTCTGGATCGCAAGAAAGGCGGCGTCCTCAAGGGCAGCCAGGCCGCCGGCCCCTTCAAGAGTCAAAACAACGGATTTCTGATCAATGTGCAGGAGCCCGGCGACGGCCCCGGCTCGGGGGAGGCCGCCAAGTGTGGCAAGGCGGGCGAGGCGGCGGCCCGCTCCGAGGAGCCCGGCGACAACGCCGGCCAGGGCCCCGGGGACTCCTGCCCGGAACAGGCCTGCAAGGCCCCCGAGGCCTACAGCTGCCTGAAAGGCCCCTGCCGCCCAAACTCCGCCCAGCCACCTGCGGAGGAGCCCGACCACCAGCCGTGTGACAGGGCGAAGCCCGACGCCGAGGACGCCCAAGGCAGACTCTTTAAGACCGAAGTGGCCGCTGTCTATTTACCCGCCTCCGGTGCCCAAGCCGCGGAGCCCGTCCTGGCAAACTCGGGCACGGAGAGCGAATGGTCGCTGTGCCCAGCCATAGAGGAGGAGAAGCGGAGAATGGGGCACCTGAATGGGCTCCAGCCCCAGGCCGACAATGCCCAAGCCTGCCCCGCCCAGGCGCAGTGCCCGTCGAGCGAATGTGGCGAGCAGGCCCTTCAGAGGAACGTCTCCCCGACGGGCGAGGACCCGCCTTGCCGGACGGCGGTGGCGGTGAGTGAAGAATGCCGCGAAATTGTGCCTCACACCGAAGTCATAGACTTGAAAGCACAGCTTCAGATGATGGAGAGCTTGATCAGCTCCAGCCAGGAGACGATCAAAGTGCTGCTGGGAGTGATCCAGGAGCTGGAAAAGGGAGAGGCGCATCGGGAAGGGTAGGTACTGCCGCGGGTCTCCCCTGACCTAGCCTTTCAGGCCTGCGTGGCCAAAAGCCCGGTCAGTAAGGGAGCGGAGAGGCCCCTTTCTGCCATGTGGGTAATATCCTGTACTCTTTACATCAGGATCTAAAATGGTCAGAAAGGATCTCTCTGCAACTCACTGATTTATCTTCCTTTTAAAAAATCCAATATATACTGAATGAATTCTCTTTCTTCTTGAACAATTAGTACCTTGGAATTATGACAGGGAAGTTATTTATTATATATTAATATGGATGCCCCAAACCACCCATTCTAAATCAACAATAATTTCTCATTAAGGTATCACATGAAAGAAACAAAAACAAACTGACACTTTGGGCTTCCCTTTGATCTCTGTAGCCCCAGCACCTAGCACAGTGCCTGGGACAAAAGAGGAACTTAGAAATGTTTGTTGACCGCAGCACAAGGATTATGAGGGTCTGTCTTCAAAATTGCACAAGATGTATATTTATATTTTAGATGTATATTTATATTTTTATTTATATATGCGTATTATATATAATACACACATATATATTTATTTATATTTATATATATATAAATATTTTATATATTATATATAATAATACATACATATATATATTTATTTATATATATATATATATTATGTATTATTATATATTTATATTATATATTTGTATATATTATATATTTAGGTGCCATTTTCCCCACCAGTAATGATGGGGAGAATATACCCATCTGAAAGGCACCAAAAGTGAATTTTACAAATAAAGTAAACCGGCCCAACAAAGGGTGAACCCAAGGGAGGGTATCAAGCATTATCGATTCTTTTTCTGTTGACATGATCTGAGTGAACAGCTCCACTTGCTGGCTTCTACATTTTTATAGTCTAGTAGAACTCTCCAGGAGAAACTTTTAAAAAATGATTTAAACAAATAACTAATTTCTTTCTGAAGGACAAATAAAAAAGAGTTAGGAATGGCTTTTAAAGCTGAGACTATAAACCCTTAGCAACCTTGTGATGACATCTTGAGCTATTTTGATGGCAGCAACCCAGAAAGAAAGGTGGGAGACTTCATTTTGTTCTACCATGGGCAAGGGAGGAGAGCAAATCCTGGATGAAAGAACCACAATGTAAGCTGCTTGCAGTCAGGAACTATTGTGTTTTCCTCTGGTTACGTTCAGCGCCTAGCACATAGCAAGTGTTTACGAGATGCTCAATGGACTGAATTGTCAGCAAATAGCACTGGGAGAGAGGTCAATCCTTGAGGCACGTAAAGAACAAAAGAAGAGAAGAGGAAAATGGGAAAGTAGAGAGACAGGTGGGACAAAGGACCCTGAAAATGGCATCCCCCAATATCTAAAAAGTAAGCTGGCTGATGAACGATAAAGAAAATAGAAATTCAGAGAAAACCTGGGTGGAAGGAGCTGAAAATAAGGGGAAGTCAGAGGAATGGAATAAGATTTCTTGGTCAAGGAGATATTTCAGCTCTTCTTAGAAGGAAACTAAGGTATCATTGGACATAGAGAGTGGCCCCATCTTCCAGAGCCACTCTTCCAACCCAATCCCTAGCCAGAGCTCCATTGTCCCAATGCCAAAAGCAACATGGCAAAGAACATGAAGTACAGAATCATGGCTAAAATCCCATTTTCAACACTTAAGATCAGAGATGCAGAGGTAGAAATCATTTTAAAAGCTCTCTAATCTTCAGCTGAGCAGTAAAAACTTACCTAAAGTCCCAAAGCTTCTAAGTGGCAGAGACTGAAACCCAACCATGGGGTCTCCCAACCACCCTAAGCTAAGTGTGGACATGCATGAAGCAGAAGAACTAACAATGGTGTGGAGGTGGAAGTGTGGGCTTTGGGCTCCAGCTCGGCCACTTATATCGCATGGGAACTTGAGTAAGTCCACGTGCCTAGATTATTCTCTCATCTATCTACATCTAGAAAATGAGGATAATCGTTTCTCTATTATCTCACAGGAACGATGTGCTGAAAGATGAAATTTGATTCTGTATTAGTGTTTGCAGAATGACTGCAATAAGGATGTTTTTCTGCATCTTCAGACCACAGAAGCCAGCAGTCATGCTTTAGGGTCAGAGTAGCCCCCATTTGGAACCAACAGATTATTGAGTAAGGAATAGCAAGGAATATGAATACTTAAGGAAGGCTTGGAGGTAGATCAATTGACTAAAGAGAGGTTAAATTGGACTCAACAAGCATTTGTAAGTGGCTACCGTATGCCAGCCTCTGGGAATACAGAGAGAAAGGAAATTATCTATCCAGGAGTCAGTGGGGGCTAGGGGAGGAGACCAGGAATCCCAAATTGTAACTCTGAGCACATTTGTCACAGGGAAACACAGTTATATAAAGTAGGGAGGTCTCACCTGGAGCATCCGATATTATTGTTTACCAGAAGTCTCTATTTTGAGTGGGTCTGACCAAACCATTACGCCCAAGGATGATGTTAGCAGAAAATCTAGCTCCTCATTCAACAGGGCCTGCTGTTCTGTGCCGGTGCTAGCAAGTGCATTCAGTCGCCCAAAGCACCGGCCCCAAATCTTTCTGGGATTTGCAATGAGATTGTAAAAGCAAAAGCCGTACTCATTCATTTCTCATTTCTGCTCCCGTGACAAACAGCTCCTGGTGTGTGTGATAGAATGAGGAGCAGCAAGGCAGGGGGTGATGGGGGAAAGGAGGTACCGAGATGGAGATTACGGGTCATAGAACCTGCAAGCAGCAGAGCCAAGACTCAAAGCCAGGCGCCAGGTTCAAAATCCAGGGTCTGTGCAGTGAAGCTAAGCTGTCCCTGTGTGAGCCTGCTTGATGGACAGGCAGCCAGAATCTGGCCAGGGTCTGAAGCCAGGGCAGTCATTTCAGCACCACGAACAGCGACTCAAGGAGCCAGCTGAGGAGCTGGGCCATCACAGAGATAGATTTGTGTGGTGAACTTTTATGAGAACTGAGGTTGCTCTGAATTTTGGGAGCAATCTGCTCCATATTTCTTGGGGCAGGATGAAAAACAAGCCTCGGTGTCGGGTCTCGTTCGTGCGTTACAACCTGCGTTTGCGCTTTCTGGTTCTACTTGGGTTATTCATTAATCCTCCCAGTGTTGTCTCGTCTAACTTAGCCTGTGAAACAAGGGATCTTTCATCCTGACAAATAAGTGCATTTACTTATCTGTCACACTAAGGGGGATCAGACATTTATACCTGATCACAGGACTAGTTATTACTGGGGAAAACCACAAAGAGGCAAAATTGGGCTCGGGGTCAGGAAAGTTCTCCCAATAATTAGAATCATCCCAAAGGGAGCTGGGCTGGCTCGCCATGTCGTGAGGTGCCCTTCCAATGAGATCTTCCAGCAAAGGCTGGGATTATTAGAGGGCGTGTGGTCTTCTCCAATTCTGGATGTTCGGGATGAATGATCCCTTACTAGCTCCAGGACTTTCCCAAGAAAATGAATATTTTAGCAAGAGCCTAATAGTGCTAGGGGAGCAGCGGCCCTTCTGAGGCCCTTTCCTCCCTTCCACCTCCACGAGCTGGTAATTGCCTGGATGCCCCCTCCCCAGCGATTTTTCAGAACTGCCTTTGCCCCAAACACAGAATTAGGGTCCTTAGATCGAGCTGAACCCCTCCTAGGGACAACGCACGGAGCCTGGGTGCAGGGGAAGACACAAAGACATGTTGTAGCAGGACAATATGGACAGCATTACTGTGGAGGTGCTATAATAACGGCCAGGCCGGGGACCCAGGTTCCAATCCTGCTTAGTGATTTTGGACAAGTCGCAGCCTCCACAGGCCTCCTGGGACTGTGGCCTAGAAACTCCTAAACTCGAGCTGCGAGGTCAGTCATTTCTGTTCTTTGGAAAACAAAGGGACGGATCCCTTTGGAACTTCCCGTCTCAGCTTGAATGCCCTGGGCATGAAATGTTCTGCTCCAAAGGCCAGATTGGGAAGATCGAGTCACGAATTTGATCAATGTTGGCCCATCAGTCCAGAGAACAAGGGGAGAGGGGACACTGAGGAAGGAGAAGGACGGGAAGAGAGGTCAGGGCTCCAAAGTTTAGTATTGCTCCCAAGGCATTGATCCCAGATCATAAAGCTTAAATCAGAAGGAAGTGCAGGGACCACTGGCTCCAACCTTCCCATTTTACAGCGAAGGAACCAAGAAAAGGCCCCGGGAGAGAGGAGGAAGTGGCGGGCCAGAGCTTGGACGGGGCAGGCCAGGGAGAGCCACCTCAGGGCCCCAAACCACCCCTCCCCCCCCGGGCTTCTTTAAAGGCTATTTTAGGAGCAGGATTTGAGAAGAGATGGGGAGAACTTCTCTTCCAGGGAGGCAGCATGGAGGATGCAGAGAGAGCCGGCTCCTGACCGGGAGGGGAAGGGGATGACTGCTTCCCCCCCCGGGGGCTGGAGACCGGTCTCTGGTTCTTGGGGAACAGTCAGTGATGTCATTTAGGAGCCCCCCGCGTCAGGGAAATGGCAGCCCAGGCCCTGACTTGGGGTTTGCCAGAAAGGGGAAATCAGCACTCGGGAAGAGGCTGATTGGCTGTTAAATGTCATTACAAAACATGGATCAATAATCATCTCATGTATGTGCGCACACACCAACACACACTCACACACACACACAGAGACACACTCACTCACACACACACACACAGACACACACACACACAGACACACACAGACACACACAGAGACACACACACTCACACAGACACACACTCACACACACAAACACACACACACGTATAATTTGTGATCATTAAACAGGCGCAGACAGGACTCGTCCCACTGTCCCTCGAGAGACTTCCAGATTGTCTCCCCCAGCCCCATGATCACTGGCTGCCTGCTGCAAAAAAGGAAACTGAGGAAATGAAAGAGTGACTGCTCTCAGTGACCCCGTCAGGAGGCGGCCCTGGGACCCCCTCGGGCCCCTGCCCAGGTCTCAGAAGCCGAGCAGGGTGGGTCTCGATGGGGCCCCGAGAACCACGGGCACACATGGCCTCGCTGCGGGGGAAGGAGGCTGCAGCTGGGCCCGCTCCCCTGCAGGGTTAGAAAAACTGACACAATTAGGGCATCGTGACACACAACAGCAAGTGACACAAGGGCCGGGGCCTGCCGGGGAGCAGCGCTCTTGCCCACCTGAGGTCTGCAATGACACTCTCACACACACACAGACACACTTGCACACACACTCTCGCACACACACCAACATACACTCACACTCACACATACACACCCCGACACACTGTCACACACTCACTCACACACACACTCACTGATAACACTCACACACCAACACACCCCGACACACACTGTCATACACTGACACACACACATCAACACACACTCACACACTCACAGACAGACATAAACACGTACACAAGCACATACATATACATTCTCACACATACACATTCATTCTCTCACACATATATGCACACACTCACACACACATACATTCTCACACACATACACACACAAATACATTTACACACACATATTCTCACCGCACACAATCAATTACACACTTACACATACTCACACACATAAACACACACAAGTAAACATACACACCCATTCTCACACAAATACACATGCACACACATACATACAAGTACACACACATTCTCAGTCACAAACACACATGGTCAAACACATATGCACATGCATTCCCACATACATATTCTCACACACATGCATACACACACTCACATACATTCTTGCACATACAAATATATTCACACACACATTCTCACACACACATACACATGGTCAAATGCACATGCACATGCATTCCCACATACATATTCTCACTCTCACATACATTCTCACACACACAAATACATTTACACACATATTCTCACTCACACACAAGTACACACACACACATTCTCACACACACACATACACACAAGTACACATTCTCACACACGCACTCTTATGCCTGTGGGAGTACACCTAGTGCCAGAACCCCAGAATTGTCCTTTACAAAAGGGACTAGTTGAATGAAATAAGCCTTAAAGGATGTTTCCATTTTAACTTGTTTGGTCCCCTTGCATGTAATATGGTAGAAAGCACAACTGGTATGAATCAGAAAGTCACAACTACAAGCTCCAAATGTCCCCTTATTAGTTTATTCTTGGGAGCTTAATTCCCTGGTTTGGGACTTTTTGTCTGTGGGGGGAAAAAGATCTGCAAGATCTTAGGAGAACCCACTTTCAACATGAATGCAAAATGGCAGCCAAGGAAGCTAATGTGGCCTTGGTCTGGAGAAACAGGGGCAGCAGCTCGAGACACGAGGAAATGGGAATCCTGCTTGACTCTGCCCAGGGCAGGCTTCTTCTCAGGGATCACCTTTACTTCTTGGGTGCTCAGTTTAAGAAGGTCACTGGTGAAAGGAGGAAAAGAAAGGGATAGACTAATAGGAGGATTAGGGGAAAGGGGTAAAAAAAAGGGAGGGGTTCTAAAGGGGGGAGGACTGTTAGAGGGAGGTGCTCATCAAGAAGGTCACTGGTAAGATGGTCTGGAGAGTGATGAGGATGACAAGACTTTGTGTCCTCCAAAGACTGATGGAAAGAATTAATCCGTCTTAGCCGGGGGGGGAAGAGCAACATAAAGAAAAATCTCCCATCTGACCAAAAAGAATCTGGGGAATGGCAGAGACAGTGATGCTGCACAACAAGCAGGCCCCGATACCGCCGGTGGGCGTTGGAAGGGCTGTGAGACAGTGGAAGATCAGCTTTGCTGGCTTTGGACCCGGTGGGCAGATGTGAGAGGAACAGGGAGAACTTGTAATGTGGCCACTAGCGATGATGTCAGGGGAAGCTCCTGACCCATTAGAGCTGGTGCCAAGTGAAGGGGCTGTCCCAGAGGCCCCAAAAGGTCTTCAAGCACAGGCTGGATGGCCTCCCACAAGAAGGAGGGCCGGATGAGCTCGTCACAGATGACTCTTCCAATCTCAAACTCTGGCAGGGGCTGAATCGGGGCCTTACGACATCTAACCCAAGTCTTATTCCTCTCCCTCTATAAAGGGAGGAGCCGGACAAGGTGGCCCACAAGGCATCTGAGCACTTCAACTACAGAACTTTCTGACTCGCTGACACCATGAGAATGAAAGGAAAGGGTGTGGCCAGATCAACTCTGAGAAGGGGAGCTCAATTCTGATTTAAAATGAGAAAATGCTTCTTTTGGGGCTCTCATATGGGGAGGAAATTAGGAGATGGATGTTACATCCTACCATGAAGAATAAATAACGATGCTGTTGATGATGATGATGGTGATGATGTTAACCAATCATTTGGATCGGAACTTTAGAACGTTTTATCCAGTTCTCACCCATTCTTAAGCTTGACTACCATTGCACTAAGACTTTTGGGACACTCCAACCCGCGGTTAGGTACAACTTGTATTATTACCCTCATTTTCCACATGAGAAAGTGAAGGTGCAGACAAATTGTGTAGGTAGCAACTGTGAGCAGCTTTCTCCTTCCTCCAAGCTCAGTATCCTTTCCACCACACCCCGTCTCCTTTTTTAATCACTTTTAATTTCCTTGCTCATTACTCATTAATTTCTTTCCTAACGGCCTCTTAACTAGTTATTTGTGTAATTCCTAAAAAATCCTCACTCCCCTCCCCCATATGAAACCCTATCCCTGAATATTGTTCAGGGTCCAGGTCACACAATGGAAGGGAATGACATCTGTTAACTGTAGGGGATGAGGAAAATGAGGTCTTCCGGGCAGCCCATTGGCTGGCTTCAGGGACAGGATAATTGTCCTTAAAATAGGCCACGTTGAGGCTGACAGGTGTTGAGTGGAGCAGAAGGTAGGAAACCCTTTGAAGGAAATCACGACGTGGCCGACGAAGGGAATCCTGCTCAGGGAAAGAGTCACCAACTTAGGAAGGGACCAGGTGAGTGCTAAAGCTCCCTGGGGGCCAGCCTGGTACCGGGAGGAGAAGGGTGGGTGGGTGGGTGCTCCTTGGCTTCAAAAGGGAACCCCAAGAGTACATTGAACTGTGCTCTAGTCTTTATGAAAAACTAAAAAACAAAACCACAAAGTCACTTTTAGCAGTGAAGAGGGCACTGGCTCACCAGCCATGTTCTGCCCCGGCTGCTGTGGGGCACTGAAGTGATCCCGAGAGCTGGAAACTGAAATGAACAACTGCTTTTTCATGCTTTCATACTGCTTAATATATATAATTTTGTGCCATTAGTCACTGGAGAAACTGGTGAGAAACCCAGTGTCTCATCAGGGATGATGATGATGCCATAAATCATCTCCATAAAATAAGAAGTAAAACTGAGAAAGGCAAAGGTTAAGTTCAAGTGTCTGAAGCTGGATTTGAATTCTGATCTTCCTGAATCTGGTCCAGGCTTCTATCCATTGAATTGTCTCCAAACATAATGGAATTTACATTATCAATGTCCCGATGTTTTTAATCTAGGTGAGGGAGAGCACTAAACCTAGCAGAGCTGACCCAAGACGAGACACTCCTAAATTTGAGGCCCAAGTCTGACGTGTCCTTGTCGTATGGCCTTGGTCAAATCACTTTTTCCCAGAGAATGAAGTTTCCTCATCCATAAAATGAAAATGACTTCCAGATCCCCTCTAGAGTTAAATTGATTATACTATAGAATGTAAGCTTCCAAAGAGCTTCTACCTATGTATCCCCAGTGATTAGCATGGAACCAAGCCCACGGAGAACTGAGTAAATGCTTGCTGACTTGACAATTTTTCTGAGCATTTGTTCCTTATTTCCAAAATTTATTCATTTCAACAGAGACATATTAATTGTTTACTTTGATATGCCAGGCACTATATCCATCAACAGAGATACAAAGGTCAAAAAGAAAAGAAAAAAAAAGTAGTCCCAGCCCTCTTAGTCTTATTAGAGATAATAACAGCACCTGCCCTATGGAGGAGCACACCAAATTAGTCTCTGTAAATCACTTAACATGACATATGAACACCAGTTATCATCATCACAATCATTATCTTATCCTCTTCATCATGTTATTATTATCCTTTTGAAGCTAATAAGGGAACTATCTCATTGGATAAAGGCTAAAAATCTACAAGAGAAAAAATTCTCAGCCGCAGCAAGTACCTTCAGGGGAGCAAAGCTCTCTTTAATGTATATTTTCCCCTGAAAAAGCAGAGCAAATTGGATTTATTGAGCAGATTGATCTGAGCCCGGCCATGAACACTTTAGAATGATTGATCATAGGTTATGTCTGTTGCCAAAATCTACAAGCTAACGTGAGACCAATGTCTTGCACCTGGTTTGCTGAGAGAATGGCCCAACTGTAAGGATGGAAGATTGGTGCCATTTTGAAAGTCTCCCAAAGACATTTTGACTGATCCTTCAGAATGTTGTTCTACATCTTGCCCATGGAATTTGAAAGATCTTTTCATAAAAATGCAATCCATTCCAGCAGAGGTGACATGAGGATAGACAACAAAAACAGAATCTTACTGATCTGAGATCTCTGCCAATTGGTCTTCTGTACCTACATGCCCTCTAAATGAATTGAGTGACAAGGGAGCATCCAGACTCCTTTCTTCTAGTTCTGACTCTTTTATCAGTTAACATCCGTCAGGTATCTATCCATGTGTCAAGCACTGAGCTAGGCAGGTACAGGAAATACAAATGCAAAAGTGTGATGGGCTTAGTATTCAAGAAGTGCAGGAGGAGAGCCAGCATTTAAACAGGTTGGGATCGCAGAATTTAAGAGTCATCAGGGAGCTCAGAAACTAAATTCAAAGCAAATGTTAATGGTGCTTACTAATGAAATAAATATGACAAATGGTCAAACACTTTTTTTCTTCATCTCACCTTGGGACATACTAATCATTAGGAAATTTTCACATAAATCATAAAATGGCTTCTTTCAAACTACCATTCACTGTTTCTAAGAGGATGATGGATTTGTAGTTTTTTGAAAAAGTTCATCTCCTTTTCCACTAATCCATCAGGGGTTGGGACTTGTTCTGATATCTTTGCATTAGTTCCCAATAAGCAATAAGGTGCAAATCAAATTTAAAAAAAATAGCTTCCAAACTTTTCCTAGTTGCATTGATTTTGCTTGTGGTAAAGTCTTTCTATTTGAAAGAATTAGATTTATCTATTTTATCTTTTGCTCAAGAATTTTTCTTCTACCTAGAACTGTGAAAGTCACATCTGAGCTCGCTCTCTCTCTCTCTCTCTCTCTCTCTCTCTCTCTCTCTCTCTCTCTC
>JAJPUD010001531.1:38083-71729 GCA_023553655.1 Myrmecobius fasciatus | reverse complement strand
CTCTCTCTCTCTCTCTCTCTCTCTCTCTCTCTCTCTCTCTCTCTCTCTCATATTTTGGGTGCTTAAAGTGAATAAATAAAGATCAGGGAATAACAGACAAGATAAAGAAGAAAGCATATAAACTCTCAAAGTAGGAAAGAGAAAGAAGTTAGAGGAGCAAACTTCAGGTCTCCATCCCATCCCACAGAAGACACAAGGTCAAGCTCATTCACTCATTACTTTTTAAATTCTCCTAAATGTCACATCCCTCTCTTCAGCTATGGCAGGGGAACATTGTGTCCCTCCCTGTCTGTGGTGTTCATGTTTTGTTCTTCTTGACATTTCAAGAGGGCCTTATTTCCCCATCAGGTACAAGCAGCAAAGCTATCTCTTTTTTCCTTAATAGGCTATTTTCACTTCGAGTTCATCCTTTTCTGTCTCAAACTATAAAGTAGCAGCTATTTTTCTCCCTTTTTATACAGGAGAGTATCTAAGACAATGGTCTGAAATCCAAATTCCAATAATTCATCTTCAGTATTTTGCAACAGAAATATTTCTCCCAAAATCTTTTTCTAGAAATTATTTTCCCCCTCCTGTTCCAACCTCTTCAGCAAGGTCTCTCCTGGGCAATAACAGAACTCCTGCTCTCTCTCTCTCTCTATTAAGAGTCCTCAGCTTCCAATCTACCCAATCTTCCAAGCTGTCCCTCACAATATTACTCTAATCTATTTACCCCTTGCATCTGCTTGTGGAATATAAACCCTAAGAGGGCAAGGGCGACTTATTTTGGTCTTTGTGGACCCTGTGTGGACATTTCAGGGGGAGTGGAGTGGAGGTAGAAGGCTAGAGGGAGACGCTCCCTAACATGCAGCACCAGCTCCCCTATTCCCTGGAACCCACAACCTTGGAAATGTCTTTGACATCATTTTCCTCTGTACAATGTGAAAATAAGTTTCCAATTCCGTGAAAGCTTTGGGAGTCAAAACGAGGAAAATACTCACTCCTCCAAAGCCCTAGATGTCCTTTTAAATTTTCCTATGGCAAAGAATCAAGGTACAACGAACGATGCATTTTTCTATTCTAAATTGTGAAAAGTTGGGTCTTCAGCTTAGGGGAAAAAAGACCAAAACCCAGCCAGTCTACACAGTTTACACACCTTCAGGAGCATGGTTTATGGAATCTTGGAGAAAACTTTCTACTTGTTGAAGATGACAGATAAAAGATTTCCGACATTTTTCAAGGGCAAGAGCTTCCCTGTTGCTCTCAAGCTGGTTTCTGGTGTTCTGAGGGGCTTTCGGGTCAATTCAATCCAGCCATCGACAGACATTTATAAAGCCCCCACTAGGGCCAGGCCCTCTGCTAGCTCTGGGAAACACAGACAGGGACAAAGGCTGGGCTGCAGCCTCTGGGAGCTCTCAGTCATGAGAGCTCTCCATCTCATGAGCTTGGGGCTAGAAAGGACAGGACTCGGGATCTTTGGGGAGGATGTCACCGCTGTGCCCCTAGAAACGAAAGGTTCTCTGCTGATGGGGACGACCAATGGGCATCGAAACCATGAGCAATGGAGATCACACATGGTGGCTGAAGGGGTCTCAGAGAGGAGGGGCTCATCCAGGCTGCCCCTACCAGGAGAAGGAGCAGTGAATTGGCCCCGGGGGCCCAGCTCTGCCTTAATGAGTTGCACCGAGCCTGGAGCAGAGCCTTAAAAACAGGCCCTGAACTACGCTCGCTCAGGGGACCCTTTCCAGGACTCATTTGGGCCTTAAAATGGGATTTGGTCAGTGCCATCAATCATCCAACCACTAGAATTTGTTGAGGTTTTCTGTGTCCGGTGTCATCTCTTTGAGACTTTGTGGGGACGTCAAAATGACATTAGAGAGAACGCATCCAAAGCTGAGGTCCAGAGAAGAAATAAAAATTTTCCCCGAGTCACAGAGGGAGCAAACAGCAGAAAAAAGGATTCGAACTCAGGTCCTCTACCAGAATATGTTCTAATACGTGAATTTTCATTGTTTGTATTCTTCATCTTTTTCCCAATACCTACTAAAGTATGCTGAATTCAGACATGTAGAAAAATGTCATGACCAAGTAAACTAATTAATTAATTAACAGATGCTGAGATTTTGAGAGAGCAATTTCCATTGACAGGCTATAAAGAAATGAAGAACCAGTGAACTTCAGAGGGCGGATTTTAAAAGGGGAGCCTCTGAAGCGAAGTTCCCCTAAGGAACTCTCCCTATACAGATGCTTTGCATAAAACCGACCTGATGGGTCCAAGTATCAGAGAGTTATTGACTATCATACAACTTTGGAGACTTTGGAACTGAACCCCACAAATTACCTCTGTTTTCCAGAGTCCAAAAGAAGACCAACTATAAGATTGGGAAATTGAGCAGGAAGAATTCTATAGCATTTAGGGGTAAACACCAGCCAAGATTTGGAAAGAATAAAACCAGAAAAAAACCCTGATTTCCATGAAAAAACAATTTGGGTCGAGAATCCAGTTACTTGAGCTTCTCTTAAAAATACATCAAAGAAAATTATAAATAAAAGATTAAAAGTTTCAATAGCTATTTACCATCCACAATGCTAAGAAAACAAAAAATTATAGGTGCCAAACATAAAACCCCTGCTAGTCAGAGGCACATCATCTAATTGAATCAATTTACATATATAATTGTATTTGCCTTGGTAACGCCGGCCTACCCGATTTCCATTGGTATCAATTTTTAATAAAACGCAGACCAAGATTTGTTTCTCTTCCAAGAAAACACGCGAATCAATTTGGTTCCTTGCAAAAAGCTGCTCCGACTACCTTCAATGAAAGAGAAATCCGGTATTCATCACCTTCTTCCTTTTAGAAACTGAGTCCCTTCTGCAAGTCAGGAGGAAACTGTTAAAGTGGGATGAACACCAGAGGCCTGGATCTCCAGAACTTCACCCATCTGATAGCAGACAGACACAGGCCCAAAGTTGAACACATCCACCTTTTTTTTTCTACCATCTTATTTTCCTTTGGGAAAGGAGGAAACTGAAGGGGATGGAAAGAGGTGATGAGAGGAAGTAGAGTGGGAAATAGGGGAAGAAGGGGAAGGAAAATGAGGGAAGCGAGCCATGTACCTGCTTTGGAATTGGTGTGAAGGCAGTTCATCGATTTTAATTTCTTAAACTAGCAGCACGGGCCCTTGGAGCAACAACTGTTATTTTCAGGTTGGATTTTTACTCTGGGTAATGAGAATTCAGACAATTTAAGCCTCCCTAATAGGCAGAGGCTGCTCAAAGTCATAGCTCTGACACTTTTGGAGGGCTTTTGGAAGCATAAAAGTGAATTTGTCAACACCGTCTTAGAGAGTGGTGAAAAAGGGATGTGTCACTGCAGCGTCTCCATGATCAAAGCGTAAGGGGTAAGAACAGGCTCCATTCACGAAGAGACTGACTGTAATTACTGGGGTGCAGACTCCTGGGCTACGAGACTAGTCCCGGTGAAACCAGAGACAGAGGAGGGGGCCCCGGCCGAGCTCTGAATAAGGGAAGTCGTGTGGATCTGTAGACAGGAGAGAAGTAGGGGCAAATCTGACTTCCTGTGACTACGGCAGTATTCTGAACTGTATCAGGAAGGGGAAGACTTGCCCAGGGTCACACAGCTAGGGAATGTTAAGTGTCTGAGACCGGATTTGAACTCAGGTCCTCCTGACTTCAGGGCTGGTGCTCTATCCACTATAGCGCCACCTAGCTGCCCCTGGACTCCTAAATATGATGAAGGATAATATGGCGGACAACAGGAAACCAAACAATTCTGGGGAAATAAAGGTGATACTCTTAATTCTAATGGTAGTGCTGTGTTAATGAACAAGTATTTATTAAGCACCTACTGTATGCACTGCAGGTGCTGTGCCAAATAAAGCAAGCCCAACCCTACAGGAGATTTGTAGTCTATCCAAAACACCAAAGGTAACGGTTAATATCGATATGAGCTTTAAGGACTGGATAGCATGCTACAAACACCATCTTGTCTTACTGTTGTTGTTCTGACCATACAAAAGTCCGTGTGTGCCAAGGCTTTTATAAACTTAAATAGAAATGTCAGCTACTACTGTCAGGCTGGTGGTGTTCTTAAGGTGTGACGTTAGCAGTGGGAAGACTGAGACACAAAAAGGGTAAATGACTTGCCTGGGCTCTCAAGGGTCATACTCAGGGTCCAAAACCAAGTCTTTCCTCACTCCCACCAAACCAGGGCTCTGTCTCATTTTGTCACACCCCAGGTACAAGACAGACTTCAATGGTTTCCAGGAGAACAGCCAACAATGAGATCACAAAATGTTGCCCGCCACACATGCCCTTGACAACTCCAAGGCAGGAGAAATCTCCCAGGGTATGAGCTAACCAGCTTTCTGCATCCACCCATGGCAACCATGAGACAGGAGGCTTGAGCTTAGGGCCCAAAGGAGGGGCCTTCTTGGGAAAACATGGAGCCCAGAGGTTTTCACAATTTATGATTTTCATTTTCTTTTTATTCTCCGGTGAAACAAAGAGATAAAATTAGTCTGTGATCTTGGGCAGGGATGAGTGAAGATGCCCAGGATAACTTCAGTTTTATTTGATGCATTTAATGATATTTCCCGGCGCCCATTGGTTGTTTTGCCCTGGAGTCAGCACAAGACTTGAGAGAACCCCAAGATGTCGGATCCCCAGAGAGAATGAGTTTTAAAATTCTAGAAATCTGTCACATTTTGGATAGAAAAATGTACCATTTCTTAAAGAGATTCTCTTTCCCGGGGGCATCTGGAGCATGCTCTAAGCCATATGCTAGCGAGGCTTTTAGAAAATTATCCAGGCCAGACTGCTAAAATACCATCCCCTGGCTCGCTTCCAGCCTCAGACAGTCTCTGAGCTGGGAAGTGCCTCTTAAAGGCCTTCCTGATCTTAGGGGATGGCCCAAAGTGCAGCCATGAGCGCAGGCTCCCAGGCCCCACAAGAAGCTGCGCCCCAGGCACTTTGATCCCCGCTCCCCAGATGACAAAACGGATGAAATGGCCCGGCCAGAGGCACCTGTGCAAGTCCCCGAGGACGTCCTCCCCTTCGCTAGGACGTAAAGGAGAAGACCAAGGAGAGGTGCTTTCCTTGGGGCTGCCGGCCTATCCCGGGGGCTTCCCTGCTACGCTCAGCCAGGGATCCCGCTCCCCCAAGGCTTCGTGGAGAAGTCCGGCAGGAGCTGTGTTCCTCTGGCAGAGCCTTTGGAAAAAGCTGGGGCAGGAGCACAGTCTGGCGCCTTGAGGACTCTCCCCAGGCAGGCAGCGGCCCGTTTGTCTCTGGGCCATCCTCAATGGCAGACTCCCGTCTAGGATGGACCTCGCCACAATTCTGAAGGGCTCTGGGGCCTCCAGGTTATCACCCGTGGAGTCGGCCCTCGGACGTGGGCTCATGGGGCAGGAAAGCGGCCTGGAGGCTCCAGCCCACAGTTGCTGTGGCCGGGGGACGGACGGACGGAGCGGTGTCCCCATGGGGACGGGGCCCTAATTGTTCTGTCCTGTGTCACTGGCACACACTGAGCCTGCCCTGCTCCAGGCCCTCCCAAGTGACCCTCTGCCACGCTGACTTCCGTTAAAAGCAGGGCACGAGGAGCCGCTCCCTCCCACGCGTGTCAGGAGACCACAAGGGCCTGAAGTTGTTATTTCTAAAAGATTTCAGGGGATCCCACTGACAGAGAGGAGCCTCAGGGAGGGCCCCAGATCTGGGGCTGGCAGGGCCGCCTTGTCCAAGCCTGGCCCTTGTTTCAGGTGAGGAAACTGAGACCCGGAGATGGCCTGGCAACAAGGCCAGGAGCTGGGCCAGGTCCGAGCCTGCAGATCCGCAGGCCTGGCTTTTTGTCTCCTATTTGTCTGAGGCTGGAGCGCACGGTCCCAGAGAAAACCGCACGGCAGCAGCTCTGCGGCCAGAGCCAGAGAAAGCGGGGCTGCCACGGCCCTTCCTGGCCTGGGTGCTGGGGCAAGCCTCTCAGCCTAGGAGCCTCGTCTGGCTGGTGGCCTTCAGGCCTGCCCCCCGGCCTGCTCCGAGCTGGACCAATGGAGCTAGCCTGTTACCAAACAGGAAGACTGCGGGAAAATTCCTGCCTGGATCCGCTCCTGGGCACGCCACGTGGAGCCTCCAAGACCCCAGCGGTCAAGGCCCGGGGACGGATCCCCAGGGCCGGGCTCTGACCGCCAATCTCTGCACAGTGGAGAAACAAAAGCATCTTTCCATCTAAAGTACCGACTCTGTGGGACGGGCACTTCTCCGGTCAAAGCCCCAAGATCCACGGCAGATGCTGACCGCCCCCCGGACGCTCTCCTCGCCGCCCCAGCACGAGGGGCGACAGAAACAAGTCCCGGCTCGGGTCCGAGTCAGTCCTCCCCACCAAACCGAACCCGCCGGGCAGTTGTGCTTGTCTCTGGGCCCCAGGGGAAAATGCAGAAAACCGGCTGGGTCCTTCCCAAAGTGTGCAGATTCAAGGCGTCCTGGGCAGCCGGGGAAGCACCGCAAGGTGTCTCAACGTCGCGGGCTCGGGGGGAACCAAACAGACTTTCAGGGCCAAAAGCTCTTTAGTTAGATTCATAAACTGTCCAATGCCCGTCAAAGATGGCTGTCCTGCAAAGCCCTCGGGGGCAGAGTGCAGCTGAAGGAAATCATCTGAAAGCTCCCACCACAGAAAAACAGGAGCCCCAAGAACCCTGCTGCAAGGCCTAGGAGCCCCAAGATCCTTACTGCAAGGCCCCCAAGATCCCTGCTGCAAGGCCCCCAAGATCCCCGCTGCAAGGCCTCCAAGATCCCCACTGCAAGGCCTAGGAGCCCAGAGATCCCCACTGTAAGGCCCAGGAGCCCCACTATAAGGCCTAGGAGCCATGGGCGTTCTGGGGCCTAATCCTGCCAGCACCCAGTGCAGCCCCTTCTCCCTCCTGGCCCTCCGTTTTTTGGTTTTGGGGTCTGCCTTGTATAGCCAAGGGCCTGGACCCCATCAGGTCTTACTCTACAACCTCAAAATGCTCTGAACTCAACCAGTCAAGGGGTAAATCCAAAACAAAGCAACACCATGTCCCAAAATAGTCATTTTTTTTCCCATAACGTAGAACATGATGAATATAAGCTGCCGGGACTCGTATCAAAGCCCATTGCTGACGGTAAGTAAGGGAAATGATTTAGTCCAACTTCAGCTTCTGTTCCCACCTGAAATTTACTTTAAACATTTTCCTCACTGCACATCTAAGGACAAGAACACATCAGGAGTCTAAGGAAAATCCAGCGTTAATCAGCTTTCATTCCCACGAACGGCAATCAGGCTCGGGTGCAGGGAGGAGGGAAGTGGGGGGCGGGGGTCCAGCTTACCGAAGGGGGCCCACTAACCCTCGGTCCCCTCCTCTTGGCAGGCTTTCCTACAGGACCGGCCAGGACACAGCAAACTGTGCCACGTGCAGGAACAGCGCCTGCATCATCTACAGGTAAGTCAGGGCCGTCACAAGCAAGGGCCCGAGCCGCTATGGCTGCTGGGAGGGGGCGCCGGAAGGTGGGACAGCCGTGGGAGGTGCAGCTTCCACATGGCTGAACGTGGGGGGCTCATGGGGCCAGCAATGGCTGGTCTCCTTTAAGTCCATCTGACCGTCAGGCAGGCGGGGAGAAGGTCCCCCAAGGCGTCCCCACCGCCCGACAAGCCCTGACCCCATCAGAGGTCTGGGAAGCGCCTCGGGGTTCACTGATGGGGGGCCCGTCACCCTACTAAGCAAAGGGGAGAACACCCGGGAAGGAGACGGGGACTCTGGCTCCAATCCGTGTGGGGATCCCCGACTCTGATGCTCTCTGCTGAAACAGCTTCAGGGTCAGAACAGAGACGGAAACGAAGCCACGGGGGCCCTCGGGAAACCTCACACGTACAATGTGCGTCACTGGGGGGTAAATGGTGTCGGCGTACACATGTGTGACTACATGCACGGTCTGGGGGGCACGTGTGTGTGTGTGTGTGAAGAGCTTGGAACCATCTGCAGCAGGAGAATAAGACCTGGAAAAACAGGGAGAGTCCTAGACCAGAGGGAGGCAGATTCTGGGAGGAGAGGAGCAAGGAGTGCTCCCCAAAGGTGAGGGAAAGAGGGAGGAGCCTGGCGGCATTTAGGAGGCGCTTGGCCAGGACGCGGGAGGCAGCAGAGCGCGGTCATTAGTCAGGAGCATGTGTGAAAAGCTCCAAAAACATGAGCGGGAATTCCCCCCAAAGCGAGCAGGAGCTCATGGGAGGCCATGGTCCAGGCCGGACCCTGGGAACCTCCTTGGGCAGCAACGGCCGGCCGGACTGGACACGGGGGAGGCCGGAGGGCAGGTCCCTGCCTAAGTCTCCCTGACTGACAGAGACTGAATGAGATGCTCTGTCCGGTCTGACCTGCAGTCCCCGCTCTGACGGTCCCTGCCGCCGGGAGCACTGGGGGCCGCCCCTACTGAGAGCCCTCCCAGATGCCCCTGGTGTTCTCTGCGTATTTGGGGGAGAATTCCCCTTGAGTCAGGTCGACAGGGCCTAGAAGCCCTGGATGCCCACAGACTGCCGGCCCTCCCAGTGCTCGCCACAGTCGCGGGGGAGCCAGCCCTGTTACCTAGGGGAAGGCATGAGCCAGCGAGCAGAAACGCTTCCAGCATCTCAGGGGTCTGAGGCCCCCAGAGCCAGGGATGGGAGAGTCAGGAGGGTGGGGAGGGAGGGACTGCGTCCTGGAGGGAGGGTCAAGCAGGACAAAAGCACGGAGCCAGGGCAAAAGGTGGGGAGCAGCAGGAACCGCTACCTCACCCAGAGAATGCAGAGAACCGTCGGCCGGGGAGGGAAGGAAGGAGCCAGGCTTCGGAGCGTGTTAAGGGAATAGAGAATTTCACATTTAATTCTGGAGATAAAAGGGAGTTCACCAGTTGGGGGAAAATGGGGGTGGGGAGGAGACCCAAACTTTTAGGAAGATTATAGGAATGGTCTCATTGAAGTCAATTCAGTAAATAGTCTATCTCTAATGAGAAGGGGACCTTTAGTAGGAATGAATGGGACAAATAATAACATCACATAATGTAATATAATACAATGTACGAGGGATGTCCCTGGGAATGGCCCTGGCCAGGGTTACCCCCAAACAGAACCTCGGAATAGAGGAGGGGATGCCGGTTGGGAAAAAGGCTGGGATCCACTTTGGGTTGCCCAGCTGAGCAGCAGCATCCAAGCTTCTGGGTCTCGGTTTCCTTCTCCAAGGTCCCAGTCGGACGGCACTATTTGCGGCATCACGCAAGTTCTCCCGCGTTCCCATGATCTCAAAAATCAATACTTTGGAAGAGACTTTCAGATACCACAAGCACTGACCTCAGACCCACAGATAAGGAAAATTAAAAGCATGGAAAGCTGGGTCAGGGTTTGCTCCCCCTGGCCAGAAGCCACTGGGAGATTTCCAGGACCAGGACCAGGGTGCAGCCAGGAGCAGACGGTTGCTGTAGGGCTAAGGGGCCGTCCTTGAGATTGTTTTAAGCCCCAAGAGGGATGGTCAAAGTGGGGGATAGCTGCCATGCTAGTTTGCTGGAAGGAAGCGACCACCCCATCATTAGCAAGAAAGGTGATCCTGAAATTTCCTCTGAGACCGATCTCCTTGGGAACTCTCCGAAGCAGCCGGAGCAAAATGAGAGGTTTGGGGAGCTCGGTGCTTTTGTTTCACAGGCGGATCTGACCTTGAGCTGGGTCAAAGGACCATCTGGCACAGCTGCAGATGGAGAAGGCAACTGAAATGATGACAATAATGAGATTAGCCGAGTTCCATATTGGCTATAGAGCTGCACTGGGGCCAGCCAAGAAGGGGAGACGGGCTCGGGCTCGGCTCAACAAACTCAGGTTAATTGGGCCGGCACAGTGACGGGGACTGTGAACCATCACTGGATGTGAGATCAGAGGAGCTGGGCTCGAATCCCACGTCCAAAGACAAGGCCCCATTTTTATTTGCTGAGAAAAAAAGGGGGTCGTCCTGGACCAGGTGACCTCACCCCAAATCTGTGATCACCGAGCCACTGATTTTGGCTTTCTATCATAGCAGACGAGGTCAGTCTCCCATTAAAGCACATAGGAAGTTGATAAAAATGGGCAGATCAAGTGGTCGGGGCCATGGTTCTGTCTTCCCCAAGAGGGAATGGATTTCCTCAGGAGGTAGGGACTCTTCCTCGCTGGAGTAGAGGCTGCCCGAGAGCTTGTTAAGTAGACAGGATTCTTGTTCAGGCAAGAGCTGGATTATGGTCACCAAAGTATCTCCCAACTTGATTTTATCTTCTATCCCCTGAGCAAAAGTGCAATGACTTAAGCAAACTCAGTTATCCTGCCAGAGCTAAGTGAAAAGGCCAAGAACAAGGTTTGGGGCCTATTGCCAACATTTTGTTTCTGTGACTCTTTTGAAATGGCCTCCCCATTGGTCTGAGTAAATAATCCCAAGGCAGCACCTTTTAGGGATTCATGGGTAGTTTGTTACTTGTTTTATTAGGTATAAGCAAGATTTTGACTGCAGAAAGTCTAACTTCTTCCCAGATTAGAACGACAAGATTACAAGGGGGAAGCTGGAGGCAAAGGGAGGGAAGTTCCTCTAGGGAACCATCAGCACGTGCAATGACGCCCCACACATCAATGGGACTGCAGAATCAAGCCCACTTGGATGAGATAGAATTCCAAGGGGTCATCCAACCATGGCCTTTGTTACTGTGATGTCAATTTTGTAAAACACCGCTTTTAATATAAAGCAAGTTCCCAGTTATGAAAGGTCCAGTCCTTATCAATGGGGTGACTACGGCCCCAAAGTTTTCTGGCTCCCTTTCCCCACTCCATACTTGAGGTATTCCTCTTCCAGGGTCACCCTTAGCAAGAGATGCTGAGTCTGGAGAGCAGACTTGAAAGGTCCTTATGAGTGCACAGTAATTTGGCCATTCTGTCCTAATATACAAGATGGAGCAAAGTGAAGGGATAAAACATTCTGAGACAGAAAACACTTAAAGAAACCACCTCCATTAAGAACTACTTGGCCAAGACCTATTTTCTCCTCCAACTATTCATCAAATAGAGAACTGCCAAGGAAATGGTTAGTCACTCAAGAGACCAGATGGGAAGAGGTAAAATTACTACTCCGCTAGAGAATTTGAAGAGTACCAGTAACTCAGGAAACTCTAGATTTGCTTTTCTGGGGGGTGAAATGAAGAAGGGGAGCAGGGGTAGGGGAGCAACAGAGATAGACAGAGGCTCGGTGAAACCAGCAGTAGTGAAATGCCTGATTTCTCTCGAAGCCTCTGGAGGCCATATTTGAGCAGACATTCTCTCCCAGTGATGGACCACCCCCTAATTCATCTCCATCCTTCTTCCCAACTGCATCTGGTACAGTCCCCGCTACACCACATAATCAGATGGGTCACATACAGGTGGAAACGTGAGAATCCTCAAGGACCACATTTCCCCTGACAGCTGAATAGGACAGAGGGTTCTAACAGACCCACTCCACATCCTGCCACGTGTTTGCTGGCCAGAAAGCCTGACCCCAGTGTGCTCAGTCACGATCAGTGTGAGCAGTGAACTTGGCCAGATCCATCCTGGTTTGGGGGGTACCATTTTCTCATTAGAATCAGAATGACCTTCCCAAAGGAGCACTGTTTTCATGTGCACGAGCCAGGGAAAAGTGCATTATTCTCCAAACTGAGCTGAGAGCGGCCTTACAATGCTTGGTACCCTTTGTCACAAACAGTGTGAAATATATCTGAATGAAAGCATAATTGCACAACTGAGGGTCGGGACCCACAAGAAACAGAGAGAGGCACAAATCCCAGCCCTGCCAAGTCACCAACCACACATCTCTCTGGGCCATGGCTCTCTCTTCCAAAAGCAGATGAAGTCTTGAGACCCCTCACAATCTCATCTGTGCCATTTTGGTCCCAACTGACTATGAAGTGAATAGAGTTGAGCAACAATGACCGGGACCTCAGATCCTCCAAAACCTGAGACCTACATCCAGACTTTCAAACCTCAATTCGGTTTTGAATCCAGTAAACTGTTTAACTAAGGGATGGGATCCATGATGACCAAGGTCTCCGCCATTTCTACAATTCCTGGATTTACAGCTATGAAAGAAAAGAAAATGAAAGGGAAAATTCTAGGCATTCGTACAAATCAAAACACTCATCTGTTCAGGACTAGGAGGGATTGTGGAGTCACTAAGTCGGGGTCTCTTCTTTATCAAATGAGAAAACTGGGGTTTAAAGAGGTTACTTAAACCTTAACGCGACTGGAGGTATTTCCAATGAAGTCACTACATTTTTCCTTAGAGGGAAGGGATTGAAAGGCAGCTGGACAAAACAGCTCTCAGCATTAGGGGGTTGAAAACTAGCCAACCACAAGGTGACCCTGGGGGGGGAAAAAGAACAGGCATTTGGAACAGTTGAGAGGATTTTTTCCCTTTAATCTCAAAACGGTTTTCCTCAGTGATGCTAGGTTTGGTTGTTAAATTCTAATTAAAGACCATCCCAGCATGAAAGAAGATGGAGAGATTGAAGCTTGAGTTTTTTCTTGGTGAAATTTCCTTCCCCTTTCCCCCCTCTGCTTACCATCTACACAGCTGTCAAAACAGGCTCTAATTAGTTCAGAAAATATTTTAAGGCTCTGTTACTAATAGGATTTTTGCACATGGGAGGCCGAACACTTTTGCCCCCCACCTTTCTTGCTCTTTTCTTTGTAGACTCATCTGATGAGTCACGCTACTGATGAGGCACCTTCTGTCCCGGTTTTATTTTCAAAGAAAACAAGGAAAAACACAGGTTGGTCGCTTATTTCTTTATGTCCCGTGGAGGATATTTCCAAAGATACTAATGAAGCATAATGAGGTAGATTTAACTGGACCCATTTCCATGAAAACACTACAGGTGACCATTGCTCATTCAACAATTTTGGCTAAAAAAAAAAAAAAATTCCAAAATAATTCATTAAGGAGTCAATATCATTAAAAAAAGGGTTTTTTCAAAGACTTCCTCTTGGGTTACGGCCTATTATTTGGTAGGACGGATCTGGTTTCATATGAAATATTGTGGCCAGGTTTTTAATCAGCCTTCAAGATAAAAAAGGGTAGTTTATTTTTATGGTTGGCAGACCCAGCGGATGCTGAAGTAATTCTTCTACTTTAGGAGAATCCAGCAAACTACTCAAAGGAAAGGAACATGTTATTTGTGTCTCAGCAACAACCAAACTCCATTCATAATTAATTATGCTCCTGTGACTCAGAAGAAGCAAGCCTGATGGGAGACCGGACAAAGGGAGGCTATCAGGAAGTAGATTCCAGGGGCCAATGGTGGAATCCATGGGGAAAGGTCCCCACTCCCATGTAGCCCCTTCCCCTTCCACAGGGACGATCAGACTCTCCTATTTTGCAAATGTTCTCAGAGTCTGGCCCATGGAACAGAAATTATTCTGACAAGGGTCACTGTCTACTTCTCCCAGGCCATGTTTACACATCCAGCGAGCGACAAAGCCCACCCTGGAGGGGACTTCACCCCAATGGGTGAAAGCTGAAGGTCCAAGGCACCACACATAGAAAGGCAGGGCTAACGAGAAAGGAAGGGATGTATTCCCTCCCATCACACATCCAAGCATCCCACCCTATTTCCCCAGCTTAAAGAAAGAAAAATCCCAAATCCCACATCCTCTGCAGTCAAATCCGCCTTTCTGTAGACAACGGCTCAAGAGATGATAATGCAGAGGGAGAAGCAGCTTCGGAGAGTGGCCGATCAAGACAGAGACAAGAACTCAAATACTTGAGCCTAATGAAGCCTTATTGAGGAGAGGTAATTGCATTTGTATGCAGAAATTGTGCCAATTCGATCATGTCCAAAGCCCACTTGGAATAAAAGCTCGGCGGGCTTTGTCATCCCCTGATTAGCTCTTAGAGGAAATGCCCTTTCCATTCCTGCTTAAATTACCATCACTTGTGCATATTAAGTTCGTTAACAACAGGAATTGATGTGGGAGAAATGAGGCTTTTGTCTCCTAGTTTGTGTACCGCTCTTAGGCACTGACTATGAATTATCCCCAAAAATGAACAGAAAATAGGACTCCTTATGGGTCAGAAAGGGCAGAAAATGCTCCATGGCTCAGTCTCTCTTGTTCTGCTCAGAGAAAAGAATGGTTTCCCAAGGCAGTCACTCGCTGCGCCAGACGCAGAAGTCCCCCAGACAATTTTACTTGCACCAAGAAGTCCAAAGCTCTCTCTTCTCCCTGGGCTCGGAAGCATGGGATTTCGGAGTTTCTGCCTTGAGAGCTGGGGAAGAACTCCGGCAAAAGTAACCTGAAATTTGCCTATCAGGACCTCTCCACCGGATCCATTATTCGACACACCAGGAGAAAGCCCAGGCAAGGGGCAAACCCTGTACTGGTCTAGTCTGGGTGGATCGGCAGCATTTTTAGCCTTCTACAAAACTAAAACAGTATCGCCAATTCCGAACAGTTGGTGGTCGTTAAATATTTAATTTCATGAGAAAATAAATGGAATTCATTTTAAAAAATAAATGTCCAATTGTTCTTAAGAGTTAAATATGAGGTTCATATTGCCACCACAGAACTCAGAATTGGAATAAATGAAATCCCTTTAATCAGGGAAATCTCCAATATAGAAATTGTAACCCCTGGAGATAACCATTATGAACTTGGGCATGGAGGGCCTAGGGGACCTAAAACACAGACTCATCAAGCAAACTCCCCAGGGCCTTCTGCCAGTTTGACCAGTTTGAACCAGAAATCCTTAGGACTCAAATCCAGCACTAATCCAAATATAGATCCACACCTAATGAACTACATAAAATCTGTCTTCTACCAGCTGCAAACGGTGCACTCTGCAGATGAGCACAGAGTGGGATGGTAGGGATGTCAGCAGGGCACACTGGACTGTGGTCAAGAGGTCAAGGGTCTCATCCCCCGCTCTTTGGGGTTCACATCCTTTGGGTGTCTTTGACTGTCCTTCTCAGACACGGAAAACATGCACAACTCTCAACTGAGGTCTTTGTGTGATCTTGGGCAAGTCACTTAACCCCTACTGCCTCAGCCAAAAGAAAAGAAGAAAAAGAAAAGAAGGTCTTTAAACCACTGGATGTCAGCACAGTGAAGGCATCAATTCAAATGTTTCAGTCTGTTGCCTTGTTCCTAGAGCCAAAGATAATTGCTATGAGACACTAGGTGCCTTATCAATGTTTGTTGATTGATAAAGTCAGAGGTTCCCATTTGGAAAGAACAGTAGCCTTCTTGTGGATAACCTCTGTTCTCTATCTTCTTAGGAAAGCTTAATGGTTGTAAAGCTTCCCATAAAATGGTAACGCTGCTGATAATAGGAAACTTTGCCAATTGATAAGAAGGGCCCTGCCCCTTGTCCCTGCCAGCCCACATCTGGGGCACTGCATTCAGCTCAGAGCATCCTATTTCAGGAAGGGCAAAGCCCAACTGGAATATTCAGAGGAGAAGAAAAAGGATGGTGGTGGGCTTTGGACCCATGCTAATCAAGGAGCCATGGAGACTCAGGGAGCACCCAATTCCTGTTCTCATGGGCCTCAGACTGGGGTGCAGAACAGGGACTAGCCTTGGTCTGGCCCAGGAGCCACGGGGGACGGGCGGACGCTCCTCTGAGGTGATCCGACAACAGCTGGGACGTCACTTGGCAGACACTCCCGAGTTCTGGAGTCTGGACAGGTGATCCCCGCTGACATCGCAGCCTGAATGATGGAATTCTCTGCCCCAAGTTCCTAACCTGCAACAGAATCCGGGGGCTCCAAAGGACAAAATAAAGACAACCCCAAGACCGTCAGGGCAACCCTGAAGGAAAGCAAAGGCTGAAAAGGACCTCACTGAGACCCTCACTGTTCAGGGCTCTGGGTGGGCTTTGGATCCAAGGAGGGAGATGATCCCCCTTCTCCAGAACGGGTAGGAAAGGCCCGCCATTGCTCTCCCAGTCTCCAGCCCCCTGTGATCAGCCTTTGTTCGGGTTGGGGAAACTGGTCCCAGGACAGTCCACGCTTGGGGCTGGAAAGCTGGGCAGAAGCTGCCAGGGCGTCAGCTCCACGGGCAGACCCAATCAGCGGTCACTGGCGAGCCAAGTGGAGGCCTATGGGAACGGGTCATCGTTACCATCGTTTCTGTTACTCTGGGAAGATAAACTTGGACGTGGCTCTGAAGCCTCCTTTTGGGCTGGCTCTCGCCAGTCTTCTCAGGGTCGTGCCGGCCTGCTTGTTTTCCTGGCACACAGCCAACAGTGCATCTCCCCACCTCAGGGCATTTGCACTAGAATGTGCACCAGGACCGGTCCCTAGGGAGCCTCGGGATCTCCTCCTTCCTCAGCTCCAATCCTAGGATCCTGACTTCTTTCAAGAGCATCACCTCCCAGAATGCCCCAACCCTTCCCCAAGCTTTTTGTATTTTAGGAAAGGGGGCATTTTTCTTTATTCTTGCCTATGTACATATTGACCCAATGATTGACCATGAGCCCCTGGGGCGGGGACTATGCTAATTCTGTCTCTGTCCCCCGGGTCTAGGGCAGAGTGAATGCTTAGTAACGGTGAGTCGATAATGATAGAACTGAAAATAATGACTAGCAACCCTGGACAATCCAAGCTGAAATCAAGCTCAGAAGCCATCTTGTCCTACGGCTTCCTCTTACAGGTGAGGAAACCGAGTTTTCAAAAGTCTGATTATTTCAGCTGTCCAGTGTCACCCAGGAATAAGTAGAAAGCTGGGGGTTTAACGCTGGTCCTCTACCTCAAAACCAGCCTGCTCTGCATGGCGTATTTATCAAGGTGTTCCCCATCAGTGAATTTTCTGGACAAAAATGTGGCTGTTCGACTTGACCCTTTGCTCAGTCGTCACCCTTGACTTTCCTGTGCCATCTGTCCCCTTTAACTTGCTTCTTTCCCTGGCCAGTATAAGGGAAGAGTCTGGTGGTTTCTGGCACCGAATTTTTCCAATGGTTCTTCCGCCTCAGTCTCCTGTTTCCTGCCCCCTTCTTTTGTGTGACCTTCTTCAAAGCTCCATCCTTGGTCCCCATTTCTTCTCTCTACATAGACTCTTCTCCTCCGTCATGATTGCATCTCCAGCCCCAGTTCTCTCTTGCCCTCCCATCCTACAGCTCCAACTGCCAATTCCATGACCACCTGGAGATCCCCTATGGAAACCCCAAACCCCACATGGCCCTGCACCCCCTAGTCCAGCTGCTTCTCTCCTGCTCTGGGATCCTTCCATCAATACCACCACTATTCATCCCCCAGACTCAAATCTAAGAGTCATTCGGGGCGGGGCTGCCCTTCAGCAGCGAGCCATTCTAATCAGAGATCAGAGATCATATATATAATCTAACATCTAAGGCAGGATTTGAACTCGGCTGGTGAGCCTGGTGAAGAGCTCGCACCCTCTTCCCACTGGCTGCCTCCATTGGCCTTGGGGCTGGAGGAGTGTGGTCCCAGCCTCAGGCCCTGGAGCAGAATTAGGACCTGGCCCGAGGTACTAATTTGGTAAACAGTCCCTGTTTCGAAGGCCTTTTTATTTGGATCAAAAGGGAAGCATCTTCAAGGGGGACTGCACCTGAAACAAAGCCCGAACGGCAGCCTAGCCTTCGCTTGATGATTCAGGGCCCTCTGGGCCTTCTTCAGTCCACTGTCAAAGGCGGCCCAGCTCTCCCTCCCTTCCTTCCTTTCTCAGGCTCAGAGACCCCATCCGCCATCCCCTGTGACCCTCTGCCCACCTGGAGCGCAACGGAGCATATTAATCTGACAGAGATCCCGTGGGCCCTGGCTGCAGGAAGTTAAGGGGTGAACCTTATAGGTAGAAGGAACCAATCGGGAAACAGGCTCACTGGGCAAAGTTAACCCCAGCAGGTAGGAGCAGAGCCCACATACAAACCAGGCCCGCTGACTTGGGTGCTTCCACTAAGCCAGGTCACTCTGGCTAAGAGACCATGAGAAGCAAATGAAGGAGAAAGGAAGAAAAAGCATTTATTTCAATCAAGTTGTCTGAACATGGTCACTTCTTCAGAAACAATTTTGGAAAAATGTAAATTGCAAATAGCCCGAGCGTGTAAATCCTCCAGTGAGAAACACGAAGGACTTTTCACTCAGAGGCTGGAGACCACCCGACTGGGGAGCTTTGCCAAAGAGTGAGTAAGAGATGTGCCCACAGAGATGGAGCAGAGTGCAACTTATTTCTTATGACCTTGGGCATGCATCGCACAGTTGGTTACAAAAGCCACTTCGTAGACCTAGTTACCGAAGCAGAAAGCTCATCTCTCCAAGCTAAGCGGCATTTAAATATAGATGGACAGACGGATGGGTGGATGGATGGATGTGTGAGTGAGTGGGTGGATGGATGGAAGAATGGATGGATGGATGGATGGATGGATGGATGGATGGATGGATGAGTGAGTGAGTAGGTGGATGGATGAGTGGATGGATGAATGGATCGGTACATAGACAGAAAGAAACATAGATAGATACACAAATAGAAAAACATCCAGATAGTATGATAGATAGACAGACAGACAGAGATGGAACTATACAGGCATAAATATAGAAATATAGCGCTGACCTCTACCTAGGGCAAGGAATAAAGAATGGCACCAGTACATGCTGGTAAAAGAGTCCTGTACAAGTGGATAGGAGAACTGATCATTGGTGAGAATAATTCACTGACTAATTGGATGATAAGTTAAATATGAGGGGAATCTGAGAAGGCTTCCTGGAGGAGGTATCAGTGGAAAGCAGTCTTGATGGGAAAGAGCAGCACCTACATGAACACCTGGTGAGGGACTCAGTGTGTTGAAGACAGGGAAGAGCTGGCTGGTCAATTTTGTACAAAATGGAGACCATAAAGGTGAACCATGTGAAATAACAGAGAAAGGGAGAAAGGCAGAGAATTGTGAATTGTGGACAAAAGTATAAGGGAAGAGCCTGGCGGTTTCTGAGAAGTCACATGCACAGTTCTCATGATCGGAAGATGATTTTGGCAGATGGGTGGACTAAACACAATGAGAACAATTAAGAGTCAAGTATGTTTTAATAGTGTGGATGGGAGGCAAAAAGGGTCTGAACTAGAGCAGTGCATGAGGAATAGAAAGGAAGATCCTTGGCAGGAGACAAGTCGCAGTGGGCAAATCAATGGCCCTTGGTAATTACTTGGATGTAGGGGAAGAGAAAGACGGAGGTCCAGCTGGGGGGACCTGGCAAGAATAAGGGTCTCCATTTCTTTGGTAGAACTGGTCAATACTATTGAAATCACTCCATCCATTACTGAATTTCACCATCAAATTTGACAGTGTTCAAACAGAAGTTGTGAATAAAGCCTCTAATACAAAGACAAACCAAAGGAACAAGGGCTTCCCAGGTGAGGAAAGACTAAGGACGGGTAATTATCTGTTGTAGAAAGGAAGTGGTGTTTTGGTTTGATGAAAGAGCCGGAATGGGAAATCACGGCCTTGGACAAGGTTAGACAAACTATGTTTAGATAAACCTCAGAGGTAAATATTCTGACAAATTTCTATCCTGGCAGCTCATTAATTTCCCGAGCAATGATGCCAAAAGATCACATTTCTGTAAAAATCTTCACAGTTTACAGAGCTCTCGACAGTTTACCCAGTGTTTTCTTCACTATGGCCCAGATCCTGAGAGCATCATCAGGGACAAGGCCCATGGAGGCTGATCATAGCTCAGAGCACCCAAGTCACTGGAAAGGGAGCAAAGAGGAGCCTGGCCCCAGTGTTCTGACCCCGGCGCTACGTCGTCTCTCCAAAATGATAGGAAATAAGTTCAAAGATTGTCTTTGCAGATTCTCTGCCCTCCTCAATTGCTGAGGGTCCAAGTTATCAGTACACCAGCTGATTTATGCCAGAACCTCAGATGGGAAATTCTATTTCCTTTTCCCATCAAGCCTGCCATCTTGACAGTCCAAGTTCTACCATCATCTCTGTTTTACAAAAGGGGAAACTGAGAGTGAGAAAAATCAATCAAGGATTTAACTAAATCAACTAAGGAGCAGGGAGACAAAGAAAAAGCCTCAATAAGTAGTCCTAGACTTCAAGTGTAACAAGAGAAAGGGTTACCACAATAGAAATATCCACGGTACCCACAAGGGAGCTAAAAGGACATCTGAGGAAGAAAGGCACCAGCAGCTGGGGAAACAGGAGGAAGAAATACTAATAGTCTCTGTCAGAAGTTAACTAAGGTCATTTGCCCAAGGTCACACAAAGAGCAAGTGGAATCTAGGTCCTTGAGATCCTACATGTGAAACAAGAGCAACTGCTCTTTTTCTATTTAAAAAAATGGTAAAAATATAAGAGGAAATATGGATTACGATTTAGTGGGACTGTCACTTTACAGACATGGCATCTCCTCCTGCAGTTGAGGTCACTGAGGCAAAAACACAAAGGAAGTCTCCCTGGATCAAACCAATGCAGACTAAAATATATTTTTTCAAGCTGTGATTTATGTCAAAAAACACAGAAATGAATTTTCGACCACTCATCCTCCCTCTCCCCCCATCTCAGACAATGTGCTGGAGACGACCTGGCAAGAAGGAAAACGCACCAGACCAACAAAGATAGAACCCCCAAGTTTCTTCCCCCTGCCCACATCTGTCAGGAATCAGCTGAACCCCAAGACTGGAGCACGGTCACGCGATCTCTGTGGCCTGGCCTGATGAAACAAGGATTTTCCTGGAGCTTTAGATTCCAAAGGCAAACACGGCCCATCTGGCTCTGACGCCACGGGATAAGCCCTTTGGCTGGAACTGTACTAGCAATGTCATTCCAACAATATGGAGCTGCAGTATGGACTGTCAGGGGCAGGCAGAAACAGTTCCAGCAAGAAAAAAAAACAAAAAACAAATAACAAAACAAGCCTCTTTTTAACCCCATGTGGTCATTGGTGTGATGGTACCATGGGAGAAGAGACTCATGGAAAATGGGGTTTCCTATTCATAACAATAAACTGAATATTGTAAAGGACTGAAGATTAAAAGGGACTTCAGAACCCATTGAGCACAAGCTCCTCATTTTAGAGATGGAGAAACCAAGGACTACAGAGGTCACAAGACTGGGAGCCGGACCAGGTCCTCTAACTCCCGGGCCAGTGTCCGGTCACTCAGCATGAGTCACCTGAGGGCACAGAAGTCAAGTGGAAAGAACAAGACTGGAGAGATAAAAGGTCCAAGGCCCAAGCCAAACTCTCTCCAGGAGTGCCCTTGGGGGAGATAAATGACCTTGAAGAATCCTAGGTCTAAGTCAAAATCAAGAAGGCCCATACCAGCTTTGATTAGTGTGCCTGCCCGTGTACCTAAGGCGGAAGCAATGGGGGTCCGGCTTGCCCTGGAGGGGCAGAGCTTGAAGCCTGGAAAGGCTCCTGTCCCCCGCCGTCCGACTGGGCAGCTGGCGACACATCTGGGCTCTTGTGGGCCTCTTGTACATGAGCACCAGAGAAGGTCCAACTCCCTGCTCCTGGGAGGACTATACCTGCGTACAGCCATTACATCTGTGCTCAAGCAGGTTCTTGTAGGCCTCTTGTACATGAGCACCAGAGAAGGTCCAGCCCCCTGCTCTTGGGGGGACTACACCTGCTGCTTACCAGAAGGGGCTCTAAGGGGCTCCATTTCTCTGGCAGCTTTTCCATGACTTCAGTTCTGCTCCATCATCCTGTCTCTGCCCAGGCTTGTTTGACAGAGGCAAGTCAAGGGCACAAATGTGCCCTCTGCCATCTGGTTCTACCATCCCCCCCCACCCCGAGGAGCAATCTCTGCCCACTGGGAGGAAGTGGGACCCGTGAATCCCGCCTTGATCACCATGCTTCTCTTACAAGGAAGCTGATCTCACCCAAGGGCAAGAGTTCCCTTCTTTTACCATTTACCCATTAAAACTATCGGACCTCCGGTGCCCACGAGCAACCGAGCCGGGCCAAACTATTAACGCTCTGGTACTCCCATCGCTTGCCAGCTGTCTCAGTCCTAATGAGCGAGCTGAGCGGACCCCAAGGGACTGACTGGCAGGAAGCAAGGGATCGCTGAAATTCACGTTCTTGGATTTAAGGCTTTTTGGATGCACAGCCGAGGGCCCTCCCCATTTCAGGGGTTCAGGGGGGCCAGCATCCATGCTGGGACACAGAGTTGTTTGCTGGTTTTATATCCCAGCCTCCACGCCACACTGCAATGGGAAAGAGGGAGGGCCTGGACCAAGTCTAGGGATTTTGTGCACAGACACCCACTTAGACTCTTCTTCCATGATTACATGGTTCCAGAGTGTGATTAATTACTTAATAACAGGATATTCCAAGTCGTTGCTTAATGGAAAGTCAACAATTACAAGTCCCCAAATTGCACTAAAACACGAAACCCAAGCTCTCAGTCGTCCCCGATTCCTGACTAAACCAAACACAGAAATGAGCACAAATATCAAGAGGATGCCGGGGGTGTCCGTTGGCCCAAGGAAAATTCGGGAAATGTTGGGTTTTTTCCCCAACAATATCACCTTAAGTGATATTCCTCATCCCTAAGTCACGGGAAGAACTAACAAAATATCCCAGCTGCAGAATCGTTGTCTGTCCTCTCTCGCAGCTGAGCTTATATCAAGGTAGGAGGGTCTTCAGGGACCCCTGAGCTCACCCTGACCCTGGATCAGAATCACTTCTAAAGCAAGGGGCACAAGGAGAGAAAGCCCACTCCAAAGCCCTTCCACAGGCAGCCAGTTTGGCTTTTGGATAGCTGTGGTTATTAAAAACATGCATTTAGTAAGCACCTACTGTATTTCAGGCAATGCAGTAAGTCATGGGGATGCAAAGATTTTCCCTCAAGCAGCTTACAGTCTGGAGAGGGAGATGTCATGGATGTGTGTGTGTGTGTGTAAAAATACATACAAAATGTTAGAAGGAGAAAAGCCCCAGAAGCCACAGAAAGGCGGGACCATGGAGTGTTTGGAGGAGAAAGGAAGGAAGGAGGCAGTTAGAAAGTTAGTAGGGAGCCACTGGGCAGTCACAGACTGAGGATGCAATGAGGAGCCTCCCATGATGGTCCAGGTGAGATGGATGGAGACAAGGGCATGGATGAGAAGGGGACCATGGGAAAGATGCTGTAGAGGCAGAAATGGAGGGCAGCAGACTTGATCTGAGAGGGGAGAGGGAGAGGAGAGGTTATGGGGGTACCCCTGAGGCTGTGACACAGGCTCACCTGGAGGATGGTGGTGTCCTTGAGAGGGACAGAGAAGTCGGGAAGAAGCGTGGGTCTGGGAAGAGAGAATCTGCCATGGCTTCGGGGCTGAAACTTCCAACAGGCAAGAGGGGAGCTCAGGAGACAGACAGGAGCTGAGATCTAGGACTCGTCTCAAGAGAGATCCAGAGATGATCACTGAAGAAGACAAGGGAATACAGAGATGGGGAGTGGGAAGGGAGGGAAAGAGAGAGGGAGAAAGGGGAAAAGGAGAAAAGGGAGAAGACAGAAGAGGGAGAGAGACGTAAAAGAGAAGGTGGAAAAGGAGGGAGGGAAAAAGAAGGAAAGGGGAAAGGAGAGGGAAGAAGGAGAGAGATAATAGAAAAAAGAGGGAGAGGGGGGAAAGGGAGGGAGAAAAAAAGGAGTAGGAAAAGAGATAGGAGAAGAAAAAGGAAGAGAGATAATAGCAGAGGGAGGGAGAAAGGAAGGAGAAAGGGGAAAGAAGAAAAAAAGAGGGAGAGAGATAAAAGAGAAGGAGGGAGGGGAGAGAGAGAGGAGAGTGGTCACTGGGGGTGGAGGGGATGACCATGTAACAAAGGAAGCAGAGGGGCGACCAGAACCACAAAGAGGAAGCTCATGAAAATGGAGAGAAGAATAAGCATCCAAGGGGAGGCGGGCAGAGGGTGAAAGGCGTGAGACAGCGGTCCAGAAGGGCGAGGAGGAGATGTGGCCACTAAGAGAACCCCAGAGAAGACATTTTCAACAATGAATTGAGGAGTCCGACTGTAAAGGGTTTGAAAGAGAAAGGGGAGAAATCGAGGCATCGGCGGGCAAGCCTTGGCAGCAGCTTTTTAAAAGGCACTTAGTGGAGAAGAACAAAAGAGCTATTGGAGGCCATCCGCCTGCCGGGGAGGGACGGACAATCCCTCTGCACCCAGAAGCATCATCTCATCTGCTGGGGGACACCCAGGGGATGCAAGGAAGAGGGATGGGAGGACGGCCAGCATCCCGCCTACCTGCCACAATTTATTTCAAGGTATTTGTTAAGTGACTAAGATGTGCTCGGCCCAGCGATGGGAGACAGACAAAATAAACGTGCCTTTGACCTCAAGGAGCTCACAGTCTCACAGAGAAAGAGCCCTTCCATGACGAGAAGGGCATTCTTATTATGGGGCCAACATTTTCTAATCAGGTTCCCCAACTGGGTCAAAGAAATCCCTTGGAAAGACCCTGAGTTTGGGAGAAAGAACAGACTGGGTCCTTGTGGCGGCTGGGTGGCCAGGACCTGAGAAGCCTCAGCTCCTGCAGCTTCCCGTGGAAAAAAGGCTCGGAGAACCCGGCCAGGAGCTTGTTGGGAGAGAGAACCCAAGCGGAACATGTGTCCCATCCTGGGTTAGCTGTTCTTAAGCTACTTTCCCTAGACGCTTCCAGGTCTTTGGAGTATCTGCTTCCTGCGGTCTCATTTGATTCCAATTTTCAAGTTTGACGTTGAGAGAAAGAGACAGAGAATGAAAGTGTGTGTGTGTGTGTGTTTGTGTGTGTGTATGTGTTTGTGTATATTTGTGTGTGTGTGTGTGTGAGTGTGTGTAGGGGAGGGGAGAGGGAGAGATCTGGTTCTCTCACTCACAGCTGCACTTTCTCCCCTTGACAAACTCATTTGAAAGGCTTAAAGAATGCCCTGTGGATTTCACAAGGGTCAGAAATCTAAGCCTAAGAAATTAAGATCCGGCCCAATGAAAGTACTTCCCATGCACGTCCACCATGGGGATGATTAACCAGAAAAGCGCTTGAAAGGACAGTCATTGGGCAGCCCAATGAATAACCCCCCCCCCCACCCTTAACCTAAAAAGACTTGCTTAGCTTGCGCCACGCTGACCACTGCCTGTCTGGCACTCAGTCTCTTCCTCTCTTTTGTTTTTTAGTGTGGAACTGGATTTTAAGCAGCAAGAAGATAAGCTCCAGCCAGTGCTGAGAAAACTTCATCCTATCGAGGAAACTCAGGTCGCACCCTTGCCTTACTCTCCGGAGACTTACTCCTCCACTCCCAAGCAAAAATCCAAAACTGAATCCAAAAAGCATGGAAGATGGAGACTCTGGTTCCTTTAACCAAACCACCGAACCTGGAGTCGAAAGGCCGCCCTCTGGAAAACACACTGGAATTGAGCGATCCCTTTCTTCAAAGGTTCCCAATCAATTGAACAGTGCTGTCGTTGGGGCAACATCCATCTCTCACCACGCTTACCAAAAAGGCCTTTTTACTTAACGGACAGCGGAACGCCGGCGAGGGATTCCCTTCACACCTCGCCCGCCTGTGTTGGCGGCTCACGCAGTGGGATGGGAAAAGCGAAACGAAACGGACACGAGGACGCCCGAGAAACAGAACCCTCCCCTCGTCCCCAGCCCTGCTCGAGAAACGCTGGGCAGGCTGTCATTCTGTACACAGCAGAGAAACTCACACTTAGTTTCCAGCCTTTATTTTTCTGAAATACTAACGAGAAGAAAAAAGCAAGCCTTACGTTTGCCCAGGACTTCATTTTTACATTTAATTTTGCAAACAAGCAGGGGGTGAGTGCAATTTTCAGCACACAAAATTCTGGAGAAAGCACAATTTTTTTCAAGTGGTCGGAGACCATGAATCCTCTCTAAAATGTGACTCTGTATATTTGCCTTCATGTGCTGTAGAGTTAAGCCAAGTGATCCCACCTGTGTCTCGTTGACACTCCCGTCGAGCATCTTCTTCATCTCCACACCACCCGTTGACCGCTCATTTCCCGATTGGCCAGCAGCCACGGACCGCCCAAAGTCAGGACACGCCTTTAATCACTGCAAGTTGACAGGGTCAAAGCTACGGGACACGAAGCTTTCTTAGATCTCATTTTTAATCTTTTTTGGTACCCAAAGGCCCAACGCCCAATTCTGGCAAGAACCCGGAACCGCCCGGTGAGAGACACGCGAGGAAGCCCCGGCTGGCGGGCACCCCGTGGCCTGAGGACGTTCTTGTAGGCTCTCTCTCCAGATCTCCTGAAGGCCCACGGGGAAGCAGCCAGAGGTTTTATATCATTTGTTAAGCTTTGTAACAACTGTTGATGACCTGACCATCTCAAGACAAAGACAGTGCATTTTAGCTTAGCGGCCTCGCCGGACAAACATCATCGCCCCTTAATCTAGTAGGAAGCTGTAGTCCCTGACTCCTTAGGAAAAGCTGTGAATCAAAAGTTTTTAGGTATTTTTTAAATAAACAGAGACACTTGGAATCCTTTCTTGGTTACACATGACAATGGAAATCTTCTTTATTTTTTCACTCATCCTTTGCACCTTTACAGCTCTCTTTTTATAGCCAAGTCCCCTTCCCCGAGGCGCCACTGACTCTTGTCTGTCCAACCCTCGCTTGTCATAATAGGAACTAGGGATCGCCTTTCTCCTTTTTGTACAACTGAAGTCATTGTGCACAGTGTCCCGCTCACCCGACCGACGGGCGTCCTTTCCGGGGCCCGGCTCGGCCGGCTCACCAAGGCCTCTGCCGTCACACGGGCGAGGAGGGTCCCGGAGACGGGCGGGGTGACGCCGAGCTGAGGAGCAACCCACGTGAGGTTCTGTACCGGCCTGGCTGGAGGCTGAAGAACTGTTAGGGCTCAGCCATTCATACAGTGCCTCAACTAAGTCGTTAGGCGATCGGCAACAGCGCAGGGATTAGCAACATTAAAGATAACATTGATCCTTGGTACCATCAGAGCACAGCTAGAAAAAAATGTCCAAAGGAAGCTGGAAAGAGGAATGGAGGAGGAAAGGGAGGAGAGTGCAAGAGAGGAAGGAAAGGAGGAAAGGAGGAAGAAGATGGAGAGAAAGAGCAAAAAGGGGGAGAGGGATGGAAGAAAGGAAAAAGGAAAGAAAACAAGGAAAAGGAAAAGAAAAAGAAAAAGGAAAAGGGAAAAGGAAAGGAAAGGAAAAAGGTAAAGGAAAAAGGAAAAGAAAATGGGAAAGGAAAGGAAAGGAAAAAGGAAAAGGGAAAGGAAAATGGGAAAGGAAAGGAAAGGAAAAGGGAAAGGAAAGAGGAAAGGAAAGGAAAGGAAAAAGAAAAAGGGAAAGAAAGGAAAAAGGAAATGAAAGGAAACAAAAGGAAAAAGGAAAAGGGAAAGGAAAAAGGAAAGGAAAGGAAAAGAAAAAGGAAAAGGGAAAGGAAAGGAAAAAGGAAAGGAAAAAGGAAAAGGCAAAGAAAAAAAGAAAAAGAAAAGGAAAAGAAAAGAAAAAGGAAAAGAAAGGAAAAAGGGAAAGGAAAGGACAAAGGACAAAGGAGAAAGGAGAAAGGAAAGGGAAGGAGAAAGGAGAAAGGAAAGGAAAGGCAAGGTGTGAGCATCTTTACAAGAAGCTTGGGCCCACATTCCAATTTGGGCCCTGCTTCCTCCTTCTTCCACATTAAATCCATTTTCGTTTCAAGTATTTTTAGGCTACAAAGATGTTGAAGCGAGTGGGTTGGCTCCTGCCTTGAAAACCATTCATAAGGAAAATGAGTTGCAAATGCTCAGTGAGACGCCACGGACGCTGGGGCTTTAATGACCAACTCATCTCGATGGCAAAAGTACGTGAGGGCTACCAATCTCTGTATATAAGTAAACTATATTCAAAAGTATTTTTGTGTAAGAAAAGGAGAGGGAAAGGTGAGGCTGGGCCAGGAAGGAAGTACGATTGTTTCATGTCGGGGGGAAATGTGTTTCCTGTATTTTCTACAGTTTCTAATTAAAGTTATAAAAATGTTTCGAACAAGCCGGCCCACCTTCTGTCTGACGACTCCCGACTATCTCAGGGCAAGGACTGCAATGTTAGCAGCTTTCTAGAGAGCAAAATGAAACCTGGCATGTAAACACGAGGTGCCAAGGCAGCCCGAGGGAAGGTCACGGCTGCCAGAGCGAGTCCAAGGCCCGAGCCAACAGAGCGGACGGCGGGCCTCCCGAGCAGCCTCCCAGCTCCTTACAGACAGACACACAGACACAAAGACACTAGCTTTTTTCGATCAGAAATCAGGGTGGAGAGCCATTGCCCGTGACCTTCCCTGAAAATAACTTCGTTAAAGTAGAACAAACTTCATTTTTAAATGACTCTAAAATTATGGCTTTTACATGAGTCACCCATCAGGTCTTTTCTTCTCTGAAAACAGACTAGTTGATTAAAAACGATCCATTACTGAGACTTGAAACAAAAGGTGGTCCTTCCTCGCCCAGAAAATTGGCAATAACAATGTCCCTTGCTGAACAAGATATCTCAAAGTTGGTTTTTTAATGAATCTAAAATTTTGATCAAAAACACATAGAAAGGAAAGGCTTATCTCATCACATTACATCAAATTTGGGAAGAAAATGACACATATTTAAAGAAAATCAGACAGCTGGAAAAGACCCGAATTCAGTGACGTCCCAGTCCCTCCTCAAAGTCTAGTTTTAAGAGCGCCATAGTTTTCCAGCCTAGCCCCCCACGAAATAAGCATCTTTCTCTGGGAAATGCACCACAACCCACCCTTCCTCTGCCTGCTGGGTAAAGGCTGGGAGCTCAGGAGTGGCTCAGTCACTCAAACTTCCTTAATTCTAGAAGAATGCCCAGGGCCTCCTTGGAACTGTTTCCGGGAGCAGGAGGTCAATCTGCAGGAAGCAAGCTGGGATGCTCTCCCAGAGGTGGGGGTGCAGCGGGGAGCTAGGCTACACCCCTCCCCTTGTAGGGCTGGCAATAAGCCAAGGCGAAGGCTCTGGGCAGCCCCTGCGGCTTCAGGAAGGAGAGAAGTGGGGGGGACCAGCTTCTGAGAGGCCAGGGGCTTTAGATCTCCAGCTTGCGCACAGTAGGGACTTAAAGTCACAAAACTATGACACCTTGTCTAGAGCCACAGCAGTCACGGCCCTCTGTGGCCTGGACCGCTATGAGCCCCATCACTGGCAATCTGAGATCCATTCACTCCCCTCCAAATCCCGGCCCCCAAGACAGGAAAGCGGTTAATGGCCGAGTGAGCCACCCGGGACGGGCACTAGCCCTAGCTCACCTGGGTCAGCTCATGCTCACCCCAGCAGAGGCCATTTCCTACCACCGTGGATCCTTCCCCACTCCCACTTTCCTCCTGTTCCTTAGCTCATGCTCCTAACACCAGTAGCACATGGGTAGCCAAACCCCCCCAATTGTGACACCCCCAAACTCCCTGGCTGGACCCCTACTCTGCCCTCTGTGAATGGGCGTTCACCGAGAGCCGGACCTCTCTACTGTGGTGTCCCCAGTCCTAACAACGCAGTCCAACAGCTTAAGAACAGAAGCTCCCCTTCCTCCCTCCTGCCCTTTATACCACTTCCCAGGTCCCAGGTATCAGCTGCTCCCACGCTGGCCGGGCAGAGACACCCAAGGTGGGAGGTGGAGGCAGAGCTCAGGCAAAGAGCCAGCTCCCAGCAGGTCAGGACAGTGACCAGGAAGGTCAATCTTTGGGCACCGGATGTCCCAGTGGTTCCAAGGGGCACTAATGTCCCCATTCATTTGTTCATTCTATGAGGAACAGCATAAAACCTGATGCTAGAAACAGATGTGGAAGAAGCCTTCAGTGAAAGATAAACCATTTAAGAACCTTAGTACAAAAGACACGTCAGTCAGCAAGAAATACTGCTTCAGGGCCTACTATGTGTCAGGGCACTAGTGATGCAAAGTCAGCGCCATTCCCTGCTCTCCAGAAAATCAGTCTCCGTGCTATTACCCATCAATAGCTCTTCCTGCACCGTAAGGAAACGGAGAAAACACGTCGACCACGCGCAAGACTTCTTGTCCAGGAAAGCCAAAAGGGTGGAAAAAATCAGCAGCCCAACAAGGAGGCTGCAAGGCAGGCAATGTTCTAATTCGAAAAGGGAAATTACAGTAAAGTCTTTTTTTGTGTGTTTGCTGGAGCAAAAGAAGAAAAATTACCTTTATATCACCCAAAGGGTAGAAAAAGATTTTTTCCTATTAAAATAAAGATAGCGGCCCAACTTTGAGAACGGGAATCTCTTTCATGTAAACAGCTCACAAGGTGAATGTTCTGAAAACACAGCTCCTCCAGGAGGAGCGGAAAGAACTTAAATGGTTCTTCCATAAATCTCAAGGCAGCTTAGGGGAAACTTTGAATAATATGCATTTATTCTTTCATGAGGTCAACTAAATATATATGTGATATACATATATGTGTGTGGGCATATGTATGTATATATACAGACACACATGTATTTACAGATATAGCTACAGAGATATATTTCTCTATATGTGTGGATGGATGGAGGGATGGAGGGATGAAGGGATGGATGGAGGGATGGAGGGATGGATGGAGGGATGGAGAGACAGAGGGATGGAGGGATGAAGGGATGGATGGAGGGATGGAGGGATGTGGGGGTATATGAAAGAAAGAAAGGAAGAAATGACTACATAGTGCCATAATGCACGGAGCGCCAGGCCAGAATTCAGCAAGTTTTGTTTTCCTGAGTTCGAACGAGCTGTGGGCCTTTGGACAAGTCACTTAACCCTGCTTGCCCAGATATATATAAACGTGTGTGTGAGTATTTGGGGAGACAGATACTAGAGATAGAGGTATCTACACACATGTACAAACACATGGACACATGCATATTCTCTTTAATAGCTCCTAGCCTTCCCTCAATGACAGCCATTTCAAAAAGCATGAGCTCATTGTTGATAGTCCCGGACAGATTTCCCCCCACACTCCTCATGCCATCGGCTCAGTAATTCTAGCCCTGCAAGGCCCCTCTTCAGCTCATTTCATTATGGAAGGGACCCTGGCCCTCAAAGTTAGCCAGTGCATCCAGGCTGCAGAAGGGCGCCCGTCTCAATAGGGAAGTCCAAAGAGTGAGCACTTGGTCGGCTGAGGACCATCGTTCGTTACCCACTGACTGGCGGGTGACCCTCAGCCTGGCAGCCCCTGAACTCTGAGGCACGGAGACGCTCGGATGGGCATCTGGGGAGGAAGGACCCGGGAGGACAAAGTCCTGGCTCCCTAACGACCAACAAGAGCGTCTCCATGTGTATGGAGGACAAAATACAGAGATGATCAAACCCGGGCCCAGACAACCCGGTGTGAGACACTGTCACCCGTCCTAAACAAACGCTGTGGCTATAAAAGGCAAGCCTGAGCGCGCTCTGCTCGGGGAGCCCCCAAAGTCTTCTGGCAGAAGGAATTAACTCTCTCATCTTCAATCAACCCTTTATGAAAGAGACCAACTGTCACCTTGTGGCCTTGGTGGCGGGATGAATCAGGCCAGAGCAGCCTCCCTACTGCTCCAAAGGCATGAAGCTCCAGCGGGTTAAATGGAAAAACAAAGTGGAAGGTTCCAGCCAGGCTCCTGTCAAAGCTGCGTCCTGTCGGCCCCTGCCCGGGGAACCCCCGAGTCCAGACTACAGGGGCAGGACGGCCTTAGGAGCAGCAGCTTATTTATGTGGGCCCGGGGCCAGGAAAAGGTAAGAGGGAGAGGAGGGTGTGGGGAGGCAGACACAGGAAGGGGAAGGGAGAGGGAAGAGAAGGAAGGAGAGAAGGAAAAGAAAAGGGGAGCAAGTGAGAGGGAAAGATGCTGGGGAGAGAAAGAAGGAAAGGGGAGTGAAAGGGAAAGATGGATGGTGGGGGAGGGAGAGAAGGAAAAGAAAAGAGGAGCGAGTGAGAGGGAAAGAAGGTGAGGAGGGAGAGGAAAGGCAGAGAAATGGCCCAAAAGCAGCATGAGATTCCCCAAGATGGCCAGCCAGGGGACCCTGGCAATGGCCTCAGTGCTCCACCACCATCACTAGGACATCCAGTCACCAGTCCACAAACATTCAGGAAGTGCCCACTGGGTGCCAGGAGCTGGAGAACGCACCGTGGCCCACGAGGGCCAACGCCGCCGCCCTGCCCTGCTCCCAAAGAGCTCCCAATGGGGCGGAAAACAGCTGGTCCAAATGAGCTCAGAACACTAACCTGCAGGTCACCAAGAGAGGTCGGGCCGGGACGGAAGGGCGAGGAAACGTCCCTGCCAGGGGCATCCTGCCCAAGTTCCTCCTCCGGACCGGGCATGCAGGGACCAAGCACTTGCGCCTCGTTTTGTGGAGAAGGGGAGGAGGGCAGCGAGTGACCGGCTGATCCCACACCAACCCATTCAGAGCTCTCTGAAAAACAGGCTGAGGACACGACCTCCCGTTAAAGAAATGGGGGCCGTCTGTCTGTCCATCTCTGCTCTGGGCCCAGTGCGAACAGGGGGATTTCCCACCTGGCAGTAGTAGGAGAGAGAAGCGAGTGGCAGGAGTGGAGAAGCATTCTGGGGCTCTCCCATATACATTCCCTGGCCAGGCTGGCTCCTCCTCCCCACTAAAAAGTATCTTGGGCACGGAGCTTATGTGGCAGCAAGGCAGCAAAGTAAATAGATTTGTAGTCAAGTGGACCTGAGTTCGAATCTCCCCACAGATGCCTAATAGTTCTGTGAACCTCCCTCATTAACAGTTTCTTCAATTCTAAATAAGAAAAAACATTGCAATCCACACATAAAGTTGTGAAAATACTCATCTCTGCACCAAATCAAGGGGTCAGATGAAGCAGCAGGTGAAAGCACTGGGCAAATGTTAACTGTTCTTTTTGACATGACCTAGCATTTCTCTTCTTTCACACTCAATCTTGCATTTGGAACATGAAAGGCTGGACCTGTCCTGCTTCTAAGAGCTCCTCCAGCCTCTAGTCTGTGGCCCATCATATTACCAGACTCATAATAAAAGCCTCCTGCTCCGTCACTAAATTTTAAGCCCAATAAACATGTTCCCAATATTTGGGGAATCAAATTTCTGTGCAATTTAAGCTACGTTAAATGGAGTGACTCTGTTTCCCCTTCTCCATGTAAGGTAGAAATACTGTCATGATTTAGTACACATCTTCTTCTGGAAATTATCTCAACACAAAACACCCCCATCACAAGGATGAGAACATAGTAAAGAGATGCACTGGATGGGAACCAAGGAAGGACTCCCCCGTGAATGAGCTCTTGAGTCCAAGGCAATATTGAGCTACCGTGGGGACCAGAAGCAGAAACTGGAGTTGAGCTATTCATAAACCTGTTCTAAAGCAGGGCCCATCAACAAATACAGAAGAAGCCTCAGCTTCATCCTGGAAACAGCCGTCCCGCCTTTGGCTCGGCTTCCTCTTTAATTTGGGACAGAAAAGCCATTTTTGCACCCGAGAACAGAATAACAACAGTAGAAAATTCGGAGTAAGGAAAATTTACTTTCACAAGAAAAGTGGGAAAAAAAATTGGAAACATCATAGAACCATCGTACCAAACCCAGAAATAATCTAGCATACTGACATAGAACACATGGCACTCTCAGGCTGCAAGACAGAACACTCAGCCTGCACCAAAATGCCTTTGAAAGCAAGTCCGCGGTCTTCTTGCATGCTAATTCATCCAAGCTTCCCCACAAATTGTGATTGGGAAGAAAGACTGGGGGGGGGGG
>JAJPUD010001531.1:16306-26943 GCA_023553655.1 Myrmecobius fasciatus | reverse complement strand
CTCTCTCTCTCTCTCTCTCTCTCTCTCTCTCTCTCTCTCTCTCTCTCCCTCTCTCCCTCCCTCCCTCCTCCCTCTATTTCTCTCTCTGTCTCTCTCACATTTCCAGGGCCAAACTACTTCCTCATCAGAATTCCATTTCTTGTGCACTTTTCTCAGATGTCTCCTGGATGTAAAAGGGGTTTCTGACTCTTCTCCCCCCGCCCTGGACAGGGGCCAGTTTTCCTCCCGTATCTGACTTTCCACCTTGTCAGTGGCTCCCGTGGCTGTGGGAACGCGGCCCCTCACAGGTGTCCTGTTTTGTTCTTTCCTTCCCATGCAGCAAGATGTTCACCGAGTTCATCCTCAACGTGCCGACGGGCTTGCTGACCATTCAGAAGCTCTACTGCTTGATTGAAATCGTTCACAGCGACCTCTTCACCCAGCATGGTGAGCCGAAGGCTGGCGGTCATTAAACTGCCCCATTAGTCATTGTCCGCGGGCCTGGCTGGGCCGCCGCTGAGGCGCGCCTCCCTCGGCACTAGGAAGCGGAGGTTTCGGGCAATTAGCGTTACTCCCCCAAGGACAGGGAGGTTTAGTCCCTGCAAGAAGATGCTCATTGGCAGGAGTGTGGATAATGGCTCCTGCGTGGAGGCAGACTGCAGGTGCTGGACAGCACCCCTAGTCCTTGGGAGACAGCTCTGCGGGGGGTCCCAGGAGGCTTTTTGGGGGACGAGTGAGTCAGTGTTTGCCCTGTTGGATGAGACCGCCTTTGCCTGGAGTTTTGGGACAGTGGTGCTCATTCTGTATTTGTCAAGTTTGCTTCCCTATTAATGCCTTAGTTTGCTTCATGAGAGGAAACCCCCAATCTGCTCTAGCCAGGGACCCGTGGGCCGATCATCATTCCTCTTGGTTTGGGCCAGTGGGATTTATATTCTGTGTTTGTAGCGAGCTCTTGGAAGCTTCAGGCCTTCGTCGCCGTGATCTTGCTCATTTATTCGCAGCCCACACAAAGTCCTGACCCATGAGCAGAGATTGGAGCCTCCTCTGAGAAGCTTTGCCTTCTCCTCTGCATTATGTTTGCACTTTGGTCAATATTTTTCTTTAAAAAACAAAACACACACACAATCCCAAACTGCTGTACTCCTTTCTCTTTGGATTCCCAGTATGTGGATGGAGAAACTGAGGCAGGGGCCTGCCCTGAAAGGGAAACCTCCTCGCTCATGACTTGTAGTGCATTTCCAAACCCATTGGATGGGTGTAAATCGCTGAAAGATAAAGCTTGAGAGTTTTCTTTTGATTTGCCCCTTGCTAATGCGTTTCAAAGGCACTCGCACCCAGGACCTGTGCTGTATTCTATATGACTCCACCTTCCTGGGCTTAACCAGGTGAGCTTGTAGTCAAGGCCCAGTGCCAGATTTTTAACCGTGACTTCAGATTGCCTTTTTGAAGAGAAATATTTTCAGTCTGAAAGTGTGCCTTACTATTCCTGGAGGAAAAAAAAAAAACAACAAAGGAAGTGGTTAGTGGTCAGAAAAGATGAGAGGAAGACAGCGAGGGGTCGATGGGGATCTGGGGAAATTGCCTTCTGTTTCTCAATGCAAATGTACAATTCCACTCTTGCTCTTGAGTTTTCTGAGACACAGAAAGGGTGGCTGTGGGATAAAACTGGCCAGAATGACTATGGATGAAGTCTGCGAGGGCTGCTCCGTAGCTCCGTGTCCCCCAAGCAGATTGGCAATTGTGCCAGCCACATGTAGCCTCCCAAAGGGCAGCTTGTCCTGGGCAGCCAGACCTGGCCAGGGGCTGCTGGAAGCGCTTTAGGAAAAATGATACTGACCGGTGTGACAGTCAGTACTGTCCCAGGGCTTTGCGTTTGAGGAAGCTTTCCAAAACTCTGAGGTTCTCATCACAACTCATTTCTTTATGTGCCCTGAGAGAAGGGCACTATTGGGAGGGCATGGACTATTTATATAGGTTTTTTTGAGTTGTAGCACCTAGAATGATATTGGGTCTCTTAAAAAAACCAAACCATGTTGACCTTCCATTGAATTTTGACTTTTTCCAATTCCCTCTTCCCCCAGCTCCTTGAGGAGGCAGGACAAGTTTCTGGCACTACAGTTAATAAGAACTCATTCCAATTAATTCAGTCAACAAGCATTTATTAAGTCTTCCAAGTACCAGGACCATCCGTCCTGAAACCTACCTTGCCTTCTATTGTATTCATTCAGCAATTATTATTATTATTTTTTTTTTTTGCTAAGGCAATTGGGGTTAAGTGACTTGCCCAGGGTCACACAGCTGTTACGTGTCTGAGACCAGATTTGAACTCAGGTCCTCCTGACTTCAGGGCTGGTGCTCTATCCACTGCACCACCTAGCTGCCCCTCATTCAGCAATTATTAAAGAAGATCGCATTAGCTTTCCTGATAGAATGTTAGTTCTTTCAGAACAGGGGCTGCTGCATCTTTTCTTTTCATCCCTTTTCACCTAGGACTCTTCCTGGTATACAGTTGGTGCTTAATCAAGGCTTGTTGATGAATCGATTGCATGATTTGGGGACAGTTGGGGTGAAAGCAGAGAGAAGCCAGTGTCTGCCACCATTGGAACTCAGGCCTCCTTAGGTCCGATTCCCTTTCTTGGGCCATGGCTTCTTGTCCGGTGCAATTAATGGGCAGGCTCCTCGATTCTCAGAAACAGCTACCAGTCATCTCATCTGCTCGTTAGGGGAGATTTAATAGCTGCGATCTCCAGGGAGGGCTCATTACAGAGATTTCATTACTTTTACAAAATAGACCACCCTACATTAGCTATAAATAATTAAAGTTAAACCGCACTTGTGAATAGAAAATGCAGGACCCAGGCGAGGAGACATGGTGCCCTCTTCTCCCTCCTGGCTCTCCGTCATCGGTCCCATCACCTGCTACTTCACACGGCTCCCTGTGTCCCCCCATGGCCTGGAATTAGCCAGACCCCCCTATTTCCTGCTTCTTTGTTTTGGTCATGTGAGATTGAGCTGAAGTTCCGGAGTGAGCTGCCTTCTAAAAAGGCTTTGGGGAGACTCTTCCAATCTGGCAAGTGTGCTGGGGAGTACACTCGGTGTGGGCTCCAGCCACCCCCACAGTGGCCTGGGGTGGCTCCGTGGTGGGCTTCCATACGGCAACCAGAAATCTGGGGGATCACTGGTGGAGCTCTAGATGGCTAAAATTAAAATGGCGGACTTGGGAAGTGTCATCCAGGGGGAAGAACTCTGGGATTGGACCAAAGAGATGGGTTATTTTCCAAAATTGATGTTTCTAGATTGTTTGAAACTAAGCTGATCAGGCTGCCTTTTGTGCCTCAGTTGCCTCATCTGCCATGCAGGACCGATCATGTTTGCATGACCTAACTGGGAGAGTGACTCAGAGAAAGGTTTTGGCAAACTTTCATTCTTATTTTATTGGACAAGTTCAGTTGCGTGTGATTGTCGGACAAATCACTAATCTGCTGTTTCTAAATTTCTAGTGGACAGTTGTTTAGCCAGATAAAATGGTGATTTCTCCTCTTTCTTCTCTCTTTTTCCTCCTTCTCTTTTCTTTTTTTTCCCCTTCTCTTACTCCTCTTCTCTCTCTGGTTTTTGTCTTTTTGGTTAGGAAAACCAATGGTCTGCCTTTTCCTTTTTACCTCCTGGCTGGAGCATCCTCTTCTGGAGGCTGCAGTCATTAGGAATCCAGCGGAGGATGTGCTCGATACCTAATTGACCACTCAGCTATGGGTTCAAGTTACTTCAGGTTGTGCTTGAGCCACCCCCCTTCCCAAATGCACTGAGGCTCTATGGGAGAGGGTCCATCCTGGCTGAACCAGTAGACGCAAACACTGATGCAAGAGGAATACTTGTTGAATAGGATTGAATTCTCAGGCTTTTTGTGATCTGGCAGAAATCCTGGAAAATCTTGCACTCACTCCTCAGGAAGACAAGAACTGATCGGAACACAAACCACTAGACTCTCCCAGAGCAGAAAGAACTGTTCCAAAAAGGGATTGCAGCCAAGTAGGCTCCCAGTTGGGTGAGATACAAAGCTGCTGGCTTTCATTTCAAACCCTAACAGTAAAAGAAAGGTTGGTATGGTCCTGAACTGCAAGAGAGACCCTTCCCTTCCCCTCCTTCAGTCTCAAGCTTTGCTGTATCTTAGAGGACTTTGCCAGGGGGAGAAGCTGGCCCTGTTCTCAGACGCTGTCCAGGTAGGAGGTGCTGAAAGCAGCTCTCTATTTCTTTCCAGTTTGTGAAGCACTTGACGTGTCAAGTCATTTGATCAAGGGATATTGAACACTGGAGCGGGGAGGCACCTTGGAACATTGCCTATTCAAGTAAAAAGAGCTTAGGGCATAGAATCTCAGAGGTGGAAGGGACCCCAGGGCAGGAGATGGTAAAGGTGGAAGAAGATTTAGAAATTAGACGAGTCCTGGGAAGGACCTTAAGACATAGAAGGTAGAAGGTTCGAGCTCTGGAAGACCTTCACATGACCCATTCCTACTCTGACATCTTACAAATGAGGAAACTGAGACCCAGAAAGGGAGCCGCTTGTGATGACTCTGAGCGAATTGTCCGTTGTAACCCCAGAGTTAAGGAAAATGGCTTTTTCATGTCTTTGGGGCTCCAAAGTCTCCCTGCACGTGCCTTTCCCCCTTTTTCTCTTCAGGGTCATGGCTGTAACTTTCCCGTGGATGGCCACATTGGGTGAGGGAGATCCTGTGGCCCCTTAGTGTGCTGTCCCTTGCTCCCCTAGGGTGTAGCAGCTCCAACAAGACTGCCTACTTAAGTAGGTTCCAGCTGCACAAGCGCTGACATGGCGAGAGGCAATTCCAAATGCGAGTGAGAAGACCTCCGTAACCAGAAATAATATTTGTAGAGCACTTAGCTGAGTGTCTGGCACATAGTAGGTGCTCTCTACATGCCATCTGTTACCATGAGCATTATCTAACATTCCTTACACTGAGTCCCCTCCGTATCCACTGAAAAGGGAGCTGCATTTTGTTTGCTCTTCTCCAAGGCCAGCTTTGGTCTGGACAGTTTGAAGGAGTAGCTCCTTCTTGAATCTCTGCTCCTTTTCCCTTTTTTCCGTTTCTTTGAAGAGCCTCGATCTCTATTAAGTAAGGCTGATTGCCTTCTCGGGCCCCCTCCTCTAAGTCCTTGTTCGTTACCCGTGTGCCTCCAAAAGTGACTGAGCTGAATCGGACTTTCTGAAGGGTTTTCCTCTCCTCTCTCTCATTACTCTGTTCCTCCGTTATTTAGGGAGCGCCCACCTCGGGTTATTCATGTGGGGAGAGCTTGATGTCCATGGGACACCATGGCAGAGTCATGGGGGCTGGGTGTGGCGTCATGGTGGGAGAGATGGGAAACAGATGGCGAGCCCTAGGCCTGCGCAGGACCCTGGGGCGCAAGGCCTAGGAAGGGGCACTCGGGGCCTCTGTCCAGGAGCTGGGGCTGTTCCTGTTTCCTGTATTTCGGTCCCTTGGCGGCCTCTGTAACTGTATTTTGCCTCACGCATTTACAGAGTTTCCCGAGTGGGTATCCCTTCTCAGGACACACGTATTAGGGTGAGGCGGACTCTCTGCTTGTGAGGGCACTGGCCCAGGACTCACTGGGCTGGAACGGACCAGAACCCTCCAGAACGCCGTCGTGGACATTGATGAGATCCAGGCCTCCAAATCTGCCGGCACTTATTAAGTTCTTAGTGTGTGCCAGACTGTTGCTAGGCACTGGGGCAATAAAGACAAAGCAAACAGAAGGGAGCCCCTGCCGTCAGCGCTCACCTTCTCCTGGGGGAGCTGGCGCTGCCAGCCTTGCTGCTAATGGCTGACATTTCTATCAGCCTCCATGGGTGACAGAGCACTTTGCCTACATTATTAGCTCATTTATTCTTCACGGATCCCTTCTGCTACCAGGGCTGTCACTGTCCCCGTTTTAAAGATTTAAAGACAGAGGTAGAATGTTAGGAAGTGATGCGGAAACGGAGGCCGCGGGAAAAGCGCAGCCATGTGCTCTGGGCCCTGAGAGTCCCAGGTCCATGCTGGGGCTTTCCGGCCTCATGTCCACAGCTCGGTGGGCTCCAGCACTCGCTCTTGGTTTGAGGAGGTGGAGACCATTAACGTGAGGGGTTAAGGATTTGGGCAGGAGGGGAGCCTGCAGGGACGCCCTTGAATCTGAGATAAAGTGGGAAAGTCCTGGAGGGAGGCTGGAGGGAGTCTGGAGGGCCAGCGGGCTGCCGCTCGAAGGGCCAGAGTCCCACAAGCCCTGAGAGGCGGCAGGCTGAGCTGATCAGAGAAGAGGCGTTTGGATCTCAGGAGGGCATCGGTTTGAGAGGGGAGGTTGCCTGGGGCACCAACCTGGGCAATCTGAGAAGCCGGGGCTTGGCACCCAGGCAGTGGGGGCTAAGGAGAGGCGGAGGGCCGCTGAGAGGGGGTCACCAGCACCAGTGATCACACCTGGTCCTCGGCTTTTTTTCTGGGCACCTCACTTAGGGGGCAGCATTTAGGGCCTGGAGGAAATCCTTTCTCTTTGGGTCCAGTTTGATAGTGGGAATGGCTTTTTCCTCAATGTTTCAAAAACATCTCCTAATAACTAGCATTCTGGGCACCTCTCATAATCCACTTAGTGTTTAATTTCTATTGGACTCCCAGCCCCTCATCTTGTAGACTCTGTTTCATGGATAAGCAGTATGGGCCTTTTCTCAAAGCCAGACAGTTCTTTTCTTTTCTTTTCCTCTCTCCCTAAACCTATTCATTAAAAATCGAAGGCGTCTGGGGAAAGTCTTGGTGGGGTTGAAGTTCCTTTCATTGATCGAAGCTGTTTTATGACCTAGGAGATCAAGCTTAGAATCTTGGGAAGTTTCTGGGGCCTGAGAGGCCTGGTAACTTGGCCAGCGTCGCACAGCCGGGGCGTTTTAGGGATGAGATTTGGGCCCAGAGCTTCCTGACCTCTAAATACTGCTGCCTCCTCCATCTGTGGGAAGGCAGTTACGGGGATCCGGCCATTCTCGGCTAGTAGTAGGTGAGCGGGCTGATTATCTGGGCCAGAGACACTTCCAGGCCCTGTCTCATGGGGTCCTGCAGATGATTTTCCACTCTGTGCCATTTATTTTTGCCCTTCCTTTATAACTTGCCTGGCAGGGGCAGACTTTCTGACCTAGTACCCGTGCTGCTCAGTTAATTGCTGCTACAAAAAGGGCCACCCCATGTTTTGGAGATCCTCCTTTTCCTCTGTCTTGTCTCCTGGAGGTCTCTAGCTGGACATTAAGTCTCTGGGTTCTAGGATTTACCGAGCTCAGCGATTATTCCTGTGCCATTTAGGTTGGACATCCCTCCCACCTCTTGGACAGAATCAGTCTTCCCTCCGACACTGAAAGCCTTCTGCTTGGTCCTGACCCGTCTCTTTGGACTTCTTTTTCACTTTACACTCTGTGCGTTCCCCGTCACTAAATACACCTCTGGGGAGGCCCTAAGACCACCGGGGCTAGCCCCACATCATCCCAAACCTCAGGGGGCTCCCTTTGGCTGAGTAGACATGCTCAGTTATAGAATTGGGTAAATGCAAAATAGCAAGGGATTCCAAAGCCATCTCCAGGAGTGGAGAGAGATGGAAGGAACACGTGGTCTTGGAAGGATTTGGAAAGGCCTCCTGGACGTGGGCTGAAGCCATGGTTAGTCACCCTATCAACACGCGCTTATTAAACACCCCTTGTGTGCCAGGCTGTGAATGGAGGTCAAGAGAGCGAGACCACTTCAGGGAGGGAGATAATCTATTTCCTCATGGGGGTGAGAGATAGAAGGCCAAAAAATGGGGACCAACAGTGAGCCTGAAACATAGGGCCCCTCAAAGGGGAATGGGGGGAGAGACTGGAGAGAGACTGATGGCAGAATATGATTGGTTTAAACTGTTGGGTCGATTCCTTGCTTGCTGTTGCCCATGGCAACGTCTCCTCCGCAGGTGGTTGGTCATGGATTCTTGAAGGCTCAGGTTGGCTCAGATGGGCCCAGAAGCCCCTTCCTTCGCAGAAATTCCATGATTCCCTCTCTCCCCTCTGTGCCTTTGTCCTGGGCTGGACCTCCTACGCTCCTTATTGATCCCTTTGCTACCTTCATGGCGTAGCTCCGGTCCCATCCCTTCCCTCCCCCTGTAGTTGTGAGGGGTCCTTCCTTCCTGCTTCCATATGTTTATAAAATCTCCTTGGTACAGACCACAAGCTGTTCCTAGCCAGGATGATGCAAACATTTCAAGCACAGGACTTGTTTCCCTGCAGCCCTGGAGCCTGGCCTGGGACCTTGCACACCTGAGGCCCAGGTAGCAAATGCTGGGCAACTGTTGAGTGAAGGAGCGTTGTTCCATGGCTCAAGCATCTCTGGTGTAGCATGGAATACAGTTGGATCTTCCCCGAACCTCTCTGTCCATCCTGATTTCCCATTACTCCCTTTCACCCCCTCTAATTTCCAGCCAAACCAGGTGGCTTCCTGTCCCTGGGTGCCAGCTTCCATCTCTTACCTCCATCGCTTGGCCCGGGCTCTTCCCCAAGCTTAGAATAGTCTACATTCTCACCTAGATTTGACTCCCAGCTCCGTTCCAAGAGGCCTGTCGCATCCCCCAATCTCTCTTTCCTCCTCAAACCGTCTCCTGTTCTGTCTCACCCCTTCCCTCAGGACATAAACCCCTCGAAGCCCGTGTCCTGCCCTCCTGTGCCTGGCACGGCTGGTGGGAAATGCTCCGTAGGTGGTGCCATATTCACTTGAGTTGCCCTCACAAATGAAGAGCAACCTGTGCAGACGTCCATCATCCCAGAACTTATTTCTTACTTTTCCCTTAGGATTTACCTGGAGAGGCAAGTGGGGGTGGGGAGCAGATGAGCCCAAGCTAAATGAAGTTCTCAGGTGGCTGAAAAAGAGCATGATTTCTTTATTTAAAAATGATTTGTCCGCGAGAAGATAAATGGAGAGCATCCCCCATTTATATGAGCTCTTCCTGTCGGATTCTCATTAAAAGTGTTAATCGTTATCTTGGTGCATTATAATGAGAGCAAGGTTATTAAAGATCCCTTTATGGGTCATTTGTTTCCTCTGCCTTTGCAAAGTCCAAATGAGAAACCACGTCGCTCGCTGTTCATAAAAGCAAATGTTTTAAGTGGATAAAGCCACTGTCATGGCCGCGTAGGGCCGGAGCACGGCTCCTGCAAGGATGGCCAGATGTTTTGCTTGGGCGTTGAGAAGTCAATGAGGAGGCCTGCTCAACATCCCTTCATTAAGATGAATGTTGTCTTCTGCATATGTTAGCCCAGGCTGCAGCATCGGGCTTTGGACCCAGGCAGCAGCCGGTGAGCAGATGTCGAAATCCTGTTGACTAATTGTGCATCCCGGGCATGAAGATGCCCGGGCAGTCCTGGGCAGTTCAGCCGACATCTATTAAACATTTTCTGCACGCCGGGCGCTGTCCTTGGGTGCCAAGGCAAAAAGGAGACTTTCCGTGCCCTCAGGGAGCACACTCTTTACTTGGAGAGACAACATAGGCAGAGATAAGTTCATACCCAATGGATATAGAGGCAAGACAAAAATGATTCCAGGGCAGTGGAGCACACTGACAGGAGAGATCAGGTGTACGAAAGGCCTCTGATTTAGGCTTTGAAGGAAGCCAGCCATTCTTATCTTCTTCTTTTTCAAAACACTTGCAAAGGTAGTTTTTAGCTTCACCCTTGCAAAACCTTGGGTTCCCCAATTTTTTCTCCCTCCCTTCTGCCCATCCCTCTCCCCTAGATGGCAAATAATCCAATAGAGATTAAACATTTCCACATTTGTCATGCTGCACAAGAAAAATCAGATCAAAAGGGGAAAAATGAGAGGAAAAAAGAGCAAGCAAATAACAACAAAAGGATAAAACTCTGTTGTGATCCACACTTGGTCTGGGCAATCCTCTCTCTGGATGTCGGTGGCTCTCTCCATCACACAACCATGGAAACTGGTCCAAATCATCTGTTGAAAGGAGGCACGTGCCGGGCCTTCTACAAGGTAGCCATGAGGAGAGCGAGGGTTCTGGGCACAGAGGAAAACAGGAAGGAGGCACGAGTGCCCTCGGGGAGCAGCGTTGGGCTGGAGCACAGAGTGTCTGAAGGAGGGTGATGGACAATAAGCCTGAAGGGTCACAATGGGCAAGACACATGACTGGAGCAGATGGAGTTTTAATTTCCTGGGCTTCTTCTCCACTTGGGATTTTGCTGTTTTTCTGAGCAGACGATTTCTGCCTGGAAAATGGAGAAATGATTATGGGTCCTCCTCAAGTTATAGGAGCCTATGGATCCCTGTGACCATAGACCAATGTCAGATTTAGAGTCTGTTTTCTTGAAATGATATGCTGCAAGCTCCCAGTGAAGAGAGGGGAAGCCCGCTGAAAACATCACCTCCAGACAACCGAGCTGCACTTTGGGAACTTTCAGCATCCGGCTGTCTGTGGAGGTCCCTCTAAAGTCTGATTTTCTGCCTGCACTGAGCCTTCTGGCCCAAGGCTCATGGAGTCCTAAGATCTAGTGCCGGAATGGACCTCGGAACCACGTAGTCCTCCCTCATCATTCCAGGAGAAAAGGTAACCCCTGAAGGCTGCGCCACTTCCTCGGTGTCCCAAACTGTCCAGGCTGGGACTTAACC
>JAJPUD010001531.1:0-12088 GCA_023553655.1 Myrmecobius fasciatus | reverse complement strand
CTTCCTTCCTTCCTTCCTTCCTTCCTTCCTTCCTTCCTTCCTTTTCTTCTTTTCCTTCTCTCTTTGCTCCTTCCCTGCTTCCTTTCTTCTTTCCTCTCTTCCTGCTCTCCCTTCCCTTTCTTCACTCCCTTCTTCCCCATCCTTTCTTGACCGTAGTCCTTTATTTCCTTTCCACCTTCCATCTCAGTGGTTCAGGAAGAAGACTTGTAAGGGTTTTCTGCACTTATGCAGCTAAGTTGTTCCCCATTTCATCACAAATAGGTGGTTCATTTTCCCTTCCATTTGTCCCTTCTGATTCCGAGAGATTCTAAAGCAGAAAAGCCCATCTCTCCATTCCAGTGGGGAACCAAGGATAAGGGGAGAGATCCTGCAGAGAGCTCCCCAACTGGGCCAGGGTCAGCCTAGGATTCTGAGAGAGGGCTAATTCAGCCCTGGCTGTGCGGACCCTTAAGTGAGAGCTTTCACAGCTGTTTTCTCAGTCATGATTGTGCTTGTGGGAGCGGAGAGTGTCCAAGGTGCAGAAGTGGGCTCTTTAGCACCCCCACCCCGGCATCCTCCTGTGAGCCGGCTCTGACAAGGATTATGCTCCTGCCACTTCATTCTGCCTTAGCTTGGAGATCTCCCTGACACGGGCTGATTCTTTCCTTGCATCTTATTGCCTAATTCTGGTTGGCTTTCAAAGCTTGCTTCCATTGGTTCAGGAAAGAAAAGAACTGCCTCCACCCAGATGCTCTAAAAAAGGACATTGGGATTTTCTGTCCTTTGTTCAGTGATGGAGCAGAAAATCTACCTTTAGAAAGAGAAAATTGGTGCTGCTTGCTCTTTTCCTCCTCAGTTTTTATTGTCATTTAAATGTGACTTTTCTTCTGCCTCATTAGTAAGCATGGAAACCAGCAGATTCTGCTGAGAGAGGAAAATGCCATTTAAAAAATTTTTTTTATTGATGCCTTTTGTTTATACGTCACCGATTTCTGGCTAGTAGATTCCCTGTCTCCTTCCCTTCTCATGTTTGAACCCTCCTTGGCAGCACTTGGGCCTGATGGGGTCTCTCTGCCTCCACCTGTGGCAGCTCGCAGCCCTTTAAGGAGCAGGACAAAGTATGGGTCTTTATTGATCCTAAGAGACTATTATTGATTTTCAGTTACTCGGAATCAAGCCTTTTATTTTAAGTCGACCCGGTCTGTACGATTGCTCCCTGTTTCCTTCTGCATCAGTTCAGAGAAGTCTTGTCACAGTTCTCTGAATCCCACGCTTTCAGCGGTAGTTACCTACTGCTCAGTAATATTCCATCACGTGCCTGGACTCGGTGGCTAGTTGTTCCACAAAACAGGATTGCTGTGAAGCTTTTGTGTGTCTTTGAGCTCTTGTAGAATTGATCCAAACTTGGGCTAACTGGGTTAAAGGACGGGAATCTTAATTTTCCTTTTTCCTCCATAATTACAAATGGCTCTTCCTAAAGATGTAAGCAATTCACAGTTGACTCACCGGTGAAAGTTCCCAAAGTTCAGGCAACTTGGAGTGTTTCTGTTTTTCCATTATTTTTATTTGTATGGGTGTCAGACTTACTTAATTTATTATTATTATTATTATTAATTAGGCATTTGTAGCATGTTCCCTGGCGGCCATTAACAATGTTCCATTCTTTTGAAATCTGTTCATATCTTTTGGCCACTTATCTATTAGGGAATGACTTTTGGCCTTATATATTTCTCTCAGTTCCTTAAATATTTAAATATCAGTGCATCTTTCCTTGAGATGGAAGTCGGGAGTCTCACTCCCACTCCAATGCTCTTCCAATCCAGAGACATTCCTATTTTTAAAAGTTACTTAAAGAAATGTTAATTCAAGAACTGAAATTGCCTGCCTCAGAGTCTTATGCACAAATGTGTGCATTCTGCCTAATTGCTTTTCATTATTTCCAAGGCTGTATGTTGTATTTGTGCTTTTTTTTTTCTTGCCTTTTGTTTGCAGTTAGTCCCCAAGCATTTGTATTACAAAATTGGGGAAGATTGGGATCTTCTTAATCATGTGTACTCTCCTTTAATTATCCTTAAGAAGGAAATGTGCCCACTATGGCTTCTTAGGGGGTGGTGATCTTATCTTGTTTGGACCAGAAAAGGAAGGGAGGTCCTAGTCTTGATGACTCCAGGTTTGTGCACCTTGGTTTGCCTAAGACTGTGATGCTCACCTGTAATACTAAGACTTTGAGTTGAAGGAGACCTATAAGGGTTTTCTGTCAGCCAGTCAATAAACATTCATGAAATGCACGGTTTTTCCTGGCCACTGTGCTGGAGAGACAAAGAAAGACATTAAATAGTCCCAACCTAGAAGATACTACTATCTCATTGGGAGATAAGCCCTCCTCCTCAACACCTAAGTCTTGTGTTTGGCATACAGCAGGTGCCTAATGGATGCTTTTTGGTGAATTAGAATACAAAAAGTGATGGAAAATAATTTTTTTTTGGTGGATTAGAATACAAAAGGTGAGGGAAGATAGATAGATATATCTATCTATCTTCCCTCACCTTTATATATATATTATTATATTATATATATGTAAATTAGAATACAAAAAGTGATGGAAGATAATTTTTAAAAATTTTTTGGGTGAATTAGAATATAAAAAGTAACAGAAGATTTTTTTTTTGAGGGGGAGCATGGGTAGAATGGGTACAGGCAGCTTCAAGAAAGCCTCCTATTATTTTTGGGATAATATTTGAGTTGAATCCTAGAAGATTGGTTCTAAGGACCAAGGGCAATGAGCACTGATTGAGAATAAGAATTGTAAGTTCCCACAAAGCCCACTGCTTTTTAGAGACCTCATTTTTGGGATTACCAGAGAGTTTTCCGAGGTGGAGTGACGTTCCAAGCTTTGTGATATTCGGCTTGTTCTCTCTTTTTGCCCTGGGCTCTTCCCTCTTAGTCACTGAAGGGAGCGTCATGGAAACATAATAAGCCTTTCCTGCGCTTGGTTCTGGGTGAGTGACATTGAAGATGACAATGGGCACCGGAGGAACTTTCCCAATGGTGATGGTCTCAGAGAGGGAGAGCTCAGAGCAGACTTTGTAAAGGAAGCTTGGGTGGGCAGAAGCTGGAGAGCCTGACCCCCATGGCCCCCTCCCAGCCCCTCCACATCCTCTGGCCATCCTCCTCCTTGCCCTCTCACTGACCACCGGGCTCTGCCCTGGGGTGCCAGTTCCTGAGAGCCCAGCGTGGCCATGGCAGCGAGCCAGCGTGTGACTCCTTGGGCATCTTTTCTAAAGCTACCTGCCATGCTGGAATCCCTCACCTCCTCATGCAGGAATTATCTTCCCCTTCTACAGGTCAGCTCCCTAAGACAGGAACTGTCAACTTCACTTATATCTGGGCATCCAGTGCTTACACAGTGACTAGCTCCCAATGAACATTTTAATACATTTCATATTCTCTGTCTCTTTCTCTGTCTCTCATCATTTCTTACAGAACAATTGTGTTCTATCACAATTATATACCCCAATCTGTTCTGTTCAGTCATTCCCAACTGACAGCAAACCTTCAATTTTCATTCTTTGCCACCCCACAAAAAAGAGTTGCTATAAATATTTTTGTATATACATATCTATTTCCTTGTCTTATTTTCTAAAAATCTCCTTGGAATACAGTAGTAGTATAGCAAGGTCAAAGGATATTCATGATTTTGTATCCCATTGGGCATAATTCCAAATTGCTCCCCAGAATGATTGGACCATTCACGACTGCACTAACAATGCATTGGTGTTCCAGTTTTCCCACATTTCCCCCAACATTGATCATTTTCTTTTTGTATCATATTAGTCAATCTGATCAGTGTGAGGTGGTTCCTCAGAGCTCTTTTACTTTACATTTCCTTAATCAATAGTGATTTAGAGCATTTTTTTTCATATGATTATAGATAGTTTCAGTTTCTTCTGAAAACTGCCTATTCATATCCTTTGACAATTAATCAATTGGGAATGACTTATTCTTATACATGTGACTCAATCCTCTTTATATTTAAGAAATGAGGCCTTTATCAGAAAAACTTAATATAAATTCTCTCTCCCCCTTCCCCCTATTTCCTACTTTTGTTTTAATCTTGGCTACATTGATTTTGTTTGTGTAAAACCTTTTAAATTTGAAATAATCAATACCATCCCTTATATATCTTGTTGTAATGCTATCTCTTGTTTGATCATATATTCTTCCCTTATCCATAAATCTGACATTCCTCTCCCCTTCCTCCCTCCATCTCTCCTTTCTTCCCTCCCTCTCCCCTCCTTTCTTCCTTCTTTTCCTCCCTCCTTCTCTCTTCCTTCCTTCCTTTTTGCCTTCAGTTTTCTGTGTTTATGTTATTGCCCTCTCTGATAGAACAGAAGCTCTCGGAAAAGAGGGAATATTTGATTTGTGCCTTTCAAGCCATAGACATTTGTCTATACGAGGCAGGATTATGAATATTAGACTGTCCTTTCTCTCCTTTCCAAGTTCTCCTGTTGGAGAATAGGGGGTCAGCCAGGATCTCCATCCCTCAGGTGGAACTGCTGCTGTCACTGGATGAGCCGTGACATTGTTGGGCTAGGGAGACACTCTTGTTGTCACCACACCCCCGATTCCCAAGTCTTCTATCTGTTTGGAGCTGAAGTTTTTCCAGCCTCCATCCTTGCTCCCTTTCCTGCCTTCTTGGGTGTTTCTCAGTCCCCCATCCTGCAGTTTCTCTAAGCTAGCCTCCTGTGCAATTCCTCATGCTTGATCCTCCACTTCCCCCCTCCTGGCCTTTGTATTGGCTGGAAAGCCATCGTCTGGCTCTTGTAATCTTGGTCTTTTTCATGACCCGCTTCCAGAATGCCCTTACTGCATTTCCCACCAAGAGCCCCCAAGGATGTCTCAAATCAGTGTCTTGTACCTCTGTGCCTGTATTTGTCCACATTTCCTCCTTTTCCCGATAAGCTCTTTGATGAAAAGGACTTTTTCCTTTTGAATTCATCTAGCCCAGTGTTTGTCACATAGCAGGTACTGAATAAGTGCTCATGGGATCATGGGTGGAATTTCTGCCCTAGAACCATTAGACTTTGGATATGTCTTTCTCCTGGAAGAAAAGGTTTAGCATTCCTGGGGCCATGGGATTCCAAGCTCACCAGATATCTGCTTCAGCTGGAAATGATCTCGGGTTTGCCACCTTAGTCCTTCCAAGTTCAGAAGGGCCAAGGACACGTCAGTGACCCTGAGTCAGAGCCAAGGATGTTATCACTGACCTAAAGTAATTAGATCTCCTATTACCTAATAAGGTCTAATTCCCTAAAGTAATTAGAGCACAAACACACCTCAGAATGCATTTATTAAGCATTCTGGTATGCAGACAGCTCACCTGTCAGTTTTTGAGAAGCTGAAGAGTTTTAGACCTTAGGGTGAGCCACTGTTTGACGGGGGGACAGGACCCCTACTTTTCTTTATTCTACCTTGCATCCAGACTGTTCTTTTCCTGTCTCAGGTGCCATTTGTAGAAGGGCTGTGTTAGGCGTATCCAATGGAAACTCCTTTTGGGCACAGGGATGCTTTATCTTTTTCATCCCTGGCATGGTACCTGACACCTAGTAATCAATTAATAAATAACTACTACTAATAATATTAATGATCACCCCCAAATTAATAAATTTTTGTCAATGGGTTGATCATCCAGTGAGAGTAAGCTGTTGATGATCTACAGTTGTGCTGTTTGCTTCTGTCTTGACTGACTTTGTTCCTTGATTCCTAACGAGCCTAATGCGGAAGATGAAAAATATTGATGGAAACGATAGTGCAACGAGGAGGTGGGCAGAACTGACAGGGTTGAAACCATTAACTTTTCTTTGAGCTATAGCCTCCGTGGAAACGTCCTTTGAATAAATCGGTGGGACTTGACACGAGTGTGACGTGGATTCTCCCACCGGCTGGGGAAGGGGCCCGGACACATTAGAAATCTGCTTCTATAGCTCGTGTGCTGAGTGAAGCCGGGGGGTTTTCGGTGGCGGGTGAAAGATGGTCAGACGCCGGCATCCCTTCGGCAGGTGGGCGTGCGGACCGCCAAGGTCACCCCTCCAGCATTTGTCTTGGCAAGCTGTGCTGTCTTAGGGCCTACCCACCCCCTACTGCTGTTTTTATTGGATACCTTTAAGACCATTTGGAGACAGCTAGAAGACAGGGCTGCGAGTGAGATTTGTGGATTATATCTATTTTCACTGGAAACTTCTAAGTAAAATCAATTTAATATGCATTTTCTTGAGAAATATGTAAATTAATAATTGCTTCATACATTATTCAAGAAAAAACTTATTTTTTATCATTGATAGCTCTTCTAATCTTATATAAAGATATGCTAATGGATTTAATTAAAATAATTATCCTGAATAATGTAGCCTGAACTTTACCCTAAAATAGTACATATTAATCATTATCACTAGTAACATTTTTAGCCAGAGAGGCCCTTACAATATTAAACAGATCTCAGAAGCAAAGTACAGTTTTTGGGGGAGGAGGCGTGTATGTTATGTGGGGGTGGGGTAGGGGGTTCTGCTTTGTTTGCTGTTTGAATTGGCTAAAGTTTAATGGTCAAGTTTCCATTGAGAAGAACATGAAAACGATTGAGTTTCCTGAGGTGTTCCATCCCTTAGCAAAGTCTCCATCATTTGTCCTTCCTCTTCATAGTTGTCCCTTTTGCTCATTGGTCCTAGAAGCCGTAAGGAGGAGAAGCACTCCTTGGGCCTTTGTGAGTCTTAGGAAGTTGCACTCTCCTCCTTGGGAGCTCAAGGACCTTTGCTGTGATCCTTGAGCCCACTATGGTCTTGAGTGGAAGGGAAGCTTCATTTACATGCAGCCTCCCCTTCCCCCACCCCTTCAGCTGTCTCTCTGTTATTTCTTAGAAACAGGATCATGGGTACCCCGCTCAGCAGACGCTTTTGATGCTCTGTTGCCCGCAGGACCAAGTACCAAGTTCTCCAGTGGATATTTCAGGCTCTTCACAGCGTGACTCCTTCATCCCTTTCCAGGCTCTTTAGAGTTTGCTCTTTGGACACTAATTCTGGGACATTGACTTCCTCTCCTGATCTCTGTGCTGTCCCCCTCCGTTAGTCCAGATTGTTTCATTCTTTGTACCTGCGTCCCCAGCACTTAGCTGAGGGCCCGGATCAAAATAAAGCTCAAATAAGTGACTGAATGACTGACTAACCCACTGGCACAAACTGGACAAGTTGTCCTTTTTGTAGCTTCTAAGAAATTGTTATCTTTCAGTCACTGAATTTCTGTGTGGACACCTGAGTCTCAGACATTCTGTGCCTAATATTGACTAATATTTAGCCAATATATATTGGCTAATAAACATGACCCTCTCTAAATGAAAGGAAGGAGCTTATCTAAGCTTAGTAGTAGAAAAAGTGTAATTCTGCGATTCCAAATAACCAGTCAAAAAGCATTTAATTAGCCATTATATGAATAAGTCGACAAGCTCCATCTGTGTGCTGGGGCTTGTGCTTGGCTCTGCGGTTAACAGGCAAAAATAAATCAATCTCTGCCTTCAAAGGTCTTCCGTTCTGCTAAAAGCAATAAAATTAATTCCAAATATTATCACCACACTTAAAAAAGATAGCAAATTAGTAATTTTTGCATGAACACAATGACTTAAGAAGAACAAAATGATTATTTAGTAACGTTCAGACCAGTCCTGTCCAACAAATCTTTGGTATCCAGCTCTCTCTCGCCGGCTGCCCTCCTCAGTGGTCACCCAGGGTTATCTGGCCAAAAGGGAATATTTCTGTCCCTACAGAGCCCAGGGACATTTTTTTCTCCACAATCTCAATGCGATATATCTCTGTTACTATGTTCTTTGTGCTCCACATATTCCAAAGCAGGGAATTAGAACTGCAATAAATGTGTTCTTTCCTCGTTTTTTAATACAGCTCTCTCACACTCTCCTTTGTAATTGGACAGGTTCTGTCTGCCCATTTTCAGATTGGCCAGAAGATTTTCACATCCCTCTTTGGCACAATACCAAGAATTCTGAACTTGGAAGTCAACAAAATCTCATTTCCTCATGTAGAAAATGAGAGGTCCCAATAAGATAATTCCTAATGTTCCTTTCATCTCGAAGATTATCTTATTATACAGATAAATATAAACTCATAAAGCACATCACTTGTGCTTTTCACTGAATTAAGCATAAGGTCTCATGTGTGAATAATGCAGCTAGATAAATGCTCAATATAAAATATTTATATTGCAAGTAACTATAGGCTGCTAATTATAATAACAATAGTAATAAAAGATAGTTAAAAATCGATTTTACATTAATGCATCAGCTAGAAATTGTCATGAAGCCATAGAAAAAGAAAGCCCGTTGCCACAGTATGTTGAAGTTTAATTTTATATTATTGAATCGAGCTGGGATGAGATCGAGATACAGACTTAGAATGGAGCGTGTGAGAAAATATTTGAATATGGATGTGTGAATGTGCATTTGCCAGGTTAAAAGAGCTGAAGGAAAACAATTGTTCAGACTGTCAGCCCCAATGCACAGGGGACTTTGGATGGAGGCCAGATGGATCTGGCCATTTATAGCCCAGCATTTTGGTGTTGGCATCTGTGGGGCAGAACTGGGATGATTGAGAAAAAGCAAAAAGTCTTACAAAGTCCCAGAAAATGATTGCTAGGGTGACCTTAGGTACCTGACTCACCTTCTTCTCTATGTCTTTGTCTCTCTCTGTCTTCACCCCCTCCCTCTCTCTGGTCTCGGACTCTCTTTCTCTGTCCCTATCTTTTTCTGTCTCCATGTCACTGTCTGTCTGTCTGTTTACATATCTCTGTCTGTTTTCCATATCTCTCCCTATCTCTCCTTTCTCTCTCTGTCTTTCCCCCACCTCCTCTGTCTAGATAGATATCACTTTTTACACATTGCAAAGTGCCATACAAGTGTTTTCTCATTTTTAACCTGTGTAGGAAGTGTTTTTTATTATCCCTATCTACTCTCAGAGGCAGAGGTTAAGTGGCTTGCCCAGGATCACAAGCTAGGAAATGCCTGGGATGGGATTTGAACTCAGGCACTCTGTCCCAGCTGCCTGAGGAATGAGCAGATGGAACGTGAAACCATGGTTGATGTTCAAGTTGCTAAAGAACTCTGACGTGGGGGGGGGGCGGAGCCAAGATGGCGGAGTGAAAAGGTGACTTTCTGCCTCTTCTCCGATCTTCTCTCAAATCAACAATAAGCCTCCGAACTGATCTTCAAGTCAACGAACTCAGAAATATTTGGGCACGGTTCTCTGGAGAACTTCATATCAGGTTAGTCGGACTCGGACAGAGAGATAAATAGACTACAACTGAGCAGGCCGGAAGTGAGGGTGGGACTCAGCTCATCTTGGAAGAAATTCCAAACTCCAAACTCCAAATTCCAAATACCTGGAGTTTATCTGAGGCACTCGGGACACTCTGCCCTGATTGGGGGCAGGTGTTCTGGCAGACTTGCCTTGTGTAAGGAGTAATTCGGACTTAGTCCTAGCCCCCACCGGCCCAGCATCTTAAGTCAACTCTCCGAAGTGCCCCAGGGCAAAGCTTTTTGCAGCCGCCGCTTTTTTTTTCCCCTACCTTAAAGAGATATCCACACTGTCTAAAAAAAAAATATGATGAAGAAGCAAAAGAGAGCTCTCACCATAGACAGCTTTTATCAAGGCAAAGAAACGACCCCAGAGCCAGAGGTTCCTTTAGACAAAAATCCAGAGAACATCAGCCAGGACCATCACTGGTCCCCTTTTCAAAAGGCCTTTCTGGAAGACTGCATAAAGAACCTCAAAAGAGAGCTGGAGGATAAATGGGAAAATAAACTGAAATCAGTGCAAGAAGGATATGATGCCCTGCGAAAGAGATATGAAAAAGACACCAATTTATTAAAAAATAAAATTAGTGAAGTGGAAAAAGAGTGCAATGAACAAATTGGCCAGTTACAAAAGGAGCTTAAAAAGGTAACTGAAGAAAACAACACTTTAAAAATAAGAATTGAACAAATGCAAGTGAATGACTCACTAAGACTTGAAGAATCAGTCAAACAAAAACAAAAAAATGAAAAATTAGAAGAAAATATGAAATATCTCCTAGGAAAAACAACTGACTTGGAAAATAGATCTAGGAGAGACAATCTAAGGATTATTGGACTTCCTGAAAGCCATGTTGAAAAAAAGAATCTAAACACTATCTTCCAGGAAATCCTGAAAGAAAACTGCCCTGAGATTATAGAATCAAAGGGCAAAATCACCATTGAAAGAATTCACCCATCACCTCCTGAAAGAGACCCCAAAATTAAGACCCCAAGGAATATCGTGGCTAAATTTCAGGACTGTAGCACCAAGGAACAGATTCTGCTAGCAGCTAGAAAGAAACAATTCAAATACCGAGGTTCAATAATTAGAATCACACAGGATTTGTCAGCTTCCACACTGAAGGATCGAAGGGCATGGAACCAGATATTCCGAAGGGCAAAGGAACTTGGATTACAGCCAAGAATAACCTATCCAGCTAGAATGAGCATTATCCTCCAGGGAAGAAGATGGTCATTCAATGATATAGGTGAATTTCACCTATTTCTAATGAAAAGACCAGATCTGAACAAAAAATTCGACACCCAAACACAGAACTCAAGAGATGCATAAAAAGGTAAAAAGGAAAGGTCTCTTGAGAACTTTATTTCTACTAGGGAGATACTCAAAGTTTGGGGGTATAATTAACTAGATATTACTTTGATAATATGAGAAAGAGAACTAGAGGGGAAAATGTTGTCATACTGGGGAAAAGAGGGAAAAAGTGGTAAAATAAGATCTAAAAAAAAAGAGGTAAAAACAAGGTAAAATCACTTGAAGAGGCAAAGAAAACCTAATATAATTGAGAGAAAGAGGGGAGGGAGATGAGCACTGTATAAATCTTACTCTCATCAGGTTGGGCTCTAAAAGTGTATATCAGACATTTGATTTCACATAGAAACTTGTCTGTTGCTAGAGGGAAGTGGGAGGAAAAGGAGGAAAAGTAAGGGACAAACTAATAGAAGGGAAAATAGAAGAATCAGGGGAAAGGAATAAAAACAGGGGGAGGGGACCTAAAGGGTGAAGTATTGTTTGGGGGAGGGGGTCATCAAAAGCAAAGTACTGAGGAGGGGGGAAGGGAGAAAGGGGAAAGGAAAGGGGAAAACATAACTTGGGTAAATAAGATGAAGGTGGCCTTGCTGTACCAGATCTAAAACTATATTATAAAGCAGCGGTCATCAAAACCGTTTGGTACTGGCTAAGAAATAGAGCAGTCGATCAGTGGCACAGGATAGGATATCAGGACAATCTAGGCAAGAACCTTAACAATTTAGTATTCGATAAACCCAAAGACCCCAGCTTTTGGGATAAATACTCACTGTTTGGCAAAAACTGCTGGGAAAATTGGAAACTAGTGTGGAAGAAATTAGGGCTTGACCCATACCTAACACCACATACCAAGATAAGATCTAAATGGGTTCATGATCTAGATATAAAGAGGGACTTTGTAAGCAAGTTAGAGGAACGTAATATAATTTATCTCTCAGACCTGTGGAGATAGAATAAATTTATGTCCAAAGAAGACCTGGAACTCCTAATTGATCACCAGATGGATAATTTTGATTATTTTAAGTTAAAAAGTTTCTGTACAAACAAAACAAATGCAGACAAGATTAGGAGGGAAGCATCAAATTGGGAAATCATCTTTACTTTTAATGGTTCTGATAAAGGCCTCATTTCTAAAATATATAGAGAATTGTCTCATATATATAAGAATTCAAGCCACTCTTCAATAGATAAGTGGTCAAGGGATATGAACAGACAATTTTCAGATGATGAAATTAAAACCATCTCTAGTCATATGAAAAATTGCTCCAAATCACTATTGATCAGAGAAATGCAAATTAAGACACTCTGAGGTACCACTACACACCTGTCAGATTGGCTAGAATGACAGGAAAAGATGACGACGAATGTTGGAGGGGATGTGGGAAAACTGGGACACTGATACATTGTTGGTGGAACTGTGAACGGATCCAACCATTCTGGAGAGCAACTTGGAG
>JAJPUD010001530.1:411597-425307 GCA_023553655.1 Myrmecobius fasciatus | reverse complement strand
TTTAATAAATCCAAAGACTTCAGCTTCTGAGATAAGAACTCACTGTTTGACAAAAACTACTGGTAAGATTGGCAAATAGTATGGCAGAAATGAGGCACCGACCAATGTCTCACACCAAATGCCAATATATAGTCAAAATGAGTACATAAAGCAAATTAAAAGAGCAAGAAATAATTTACTTGTCAGATCTAGGGAGAAGGGAAGAATTTATGACTAAACAGGGGATAGAAAACATGAAATGCAAAATGGATAATTTCAATTACATTAAATTAAAAAGTTTTTGGACAAATAAAACCGAAGCAATGAAGATTAGACGGGAAGCAGAAAGCTGGGAAACATTTTTTTAATAGTCAGTGTTTCTGATAAAATCAGAAATTTATCATTTCTAAAATGTATAGAGAACCAAATCAAATTTATGAGAATACAAGTCATTCCCCAATTGATAAATTGTCAAAGGATATGAACAAGCAGTTTTCAGATAAAGAAACTCAAGTTATCTATAGGCATATGAAAAAATACTTTAAGTAATTATGGATTAGAGAAATGCAAATTAAGACAACTCTCAAGTACCACCTTATATCTATCAGATTGGCTAATGTGATTGGACAAAAAGATAGATGTAGAGGATGGAGGAAAATTGGAACACTAAGGCATTTGGAGCTATGCCCAAAGAGTTATTAAAAAGCATATGCATAGTTTGTGTAGCAATTGATCTAGCAATATCACTACTAGATCTGTAACCCAAAGAGATCATAAAAAATGGAAAAAGACCCACATGTACACAAATGTTTATAGTATCTATCTTTGTTTTGGCAAATAATTAGAAACTGAGGAGAGGCCCATCAACTGGGAAATCACTGAACAAATTGTGACATATCGATGTAGCGGAATACTATTGTTCTATGAGAAATTATAAGCTGGCATATTTCAGAAAAACCTGGAAAGAATTACATGAACTAATGCTGAGTGAAGTGAGCAGAACCAGGAGAACTTTGCACGGTAACAGCAATGTTGTGGGGATTTTGCTCTTCTCAGCAATATGATGATTTAAGACAATTCCAAAAGGCTCATGATGGAAAATGCTATCTCTATCCATAGAGAAGAACTATGGAGCCTGCATCAAGATACTATTTTTTTTTCTTTCCTGTGATTTTTCCTTTTTGTTCTGATTCTTCTTTCACAACATGATTAATGTGGAAATAGGTTTAATATGACTGTCTGTGTATACGCTATAAAAAATGGATTGCCACCTTGGGAAGGAGGGAGGTAAAAATGGAAGTCAAAATATTATCGAAGTAAATGTTGAAAACTGATAAATAAATTTGACAAATTTTATATATATATATATATATATATATATATATATGAAAGATGGGATTAATGGAACCTCATGTGCCTGTGCTAATATAGGTAAAGGAAATACTGGCAGGAGGAAGGGAAGAGAGAGTTGTGGAAGGCCTTTAGGTAATATGAAGTGGAGGTAAGAGGGTACCCTAAGCAAATTGCCTTCATTTTTTCCAGTGAAATATGAGATGAGGTTCTCAGCTGAGAGGGAAAGAAGAGGCCGTGGGAAATATGAGGGAAGGATGAAAAGGTTGGACAAGCCATTATGTGGTGGGATAACAAATCGTTTGAGAGGTGTAGAAGTATTCTTTGCAGAAGTGAAGAGTGTTGAGATCATGTAACAGAAATTTATACATTATTTAGCATACCTTCGGGATTTTTCCAGCTGTCTTAAGCAGCACTTTAATGTGGCCAAAGGTGATGAATGGTTGGAGCAATCCAGATTTGGGATCTGGGAGGGAATGATGGTGGTAAGACAAGAAAATATTATTGAACTGGACAGATGTTGAGCTTGTGGTACACTCAGACCTCAAGATATTTTTCAGTGAAGTCAACAGTTATTTACTTAGCAGACTGATAATGGAGTCACACTGGATCACCTTGTGAAGTTGATTTTTTGAACCCTAGTATAAGACTACTAAATGCTACTTAAATAAAATTAGCTCAGTGCTCTACCCTCTTGAGAGATTTTGGGATTTGGATGGTTAGCCAGCATGTTAGCTACCTCTCCCAGCTTTGTGACAACTCTGTTTTCATTCAAGTCATTGGCAAATATATTTCACAGTTCATGACCAAGGACAGATCCCTGGGGCACCCTATTAGAGACTTTGTTCCCAGTCATGTGTCAGTCCATCGATGACTATTATGTCAGTCTTACCATTGAATCAGTTCTGAATTTGTCCCCTTGTACTGTTGTCTAGTCCAGATCTCTCCAGCATTTGCACAAGGATAAAGAGAGACCTTATCAGAGAGGTGATACAATCTGATTCATAGGCTACAAAATGCTTCTGGATATGGTAGGCCATTTGGATTGGAGGGGCTAAGGGAGCCCCTATCATGATGACCCATCATGAAGTCATTGTGTCTATTCAGATGGATAGGAATAAAGACCTGTTCTAGGGTCTTCACCATGATACTAATACACACTTCTCTTATAAGTATATATACATGCACATCAGCCTATATACAGATACAAATTAAGAGCACACATTACATATCTCTCCATTCTTCCTTGCTCATAATCATTTTCTTCCAATCCAATCCAATATAATTTCATCCTATACAGTCCAATACAATATCATAAAATTTTTCCATTTTTCAACATTTTGATTTTATTCTAATATTTCTTGCTATCTTATGGCATTATTGATTTCTCTTTGGTACATTTTAATTTTCAAGGACTCATTTCTTGGGTAAGATTTGTTGTTGTCTGTTCTAAATTATTTGTTTGCCTTCTAATTCATTTCTTCAAAAGCTTTGTTATTTAATTTTTAAAAAAATCCCTTGATTTATTTCTTTTTGATATTTATTTAGTTCTTTGTAGAAATCTATTTTTTCCTTTTGAGTCTCCACTAGAAGTTGTCAGGGTAGTTCTTCCACCTTCCGGATTGAATTTTTGGGTATCTTTGAATCTATAATACTTATTTATAGTAGTCAGCATATTCTTCAGTTTACTAATTTCTCGAGTATTAATTGAAGAATTAGGCCTTTTTGTTAGGCTTTGCCTCTGGTGCACTTTGTTGGGAGTAATTGATCTTGACCTGCATCTCTTGTGTACCTTCACCGACTTACACGCCTTAATGTTAGCCTTCTGTTCCCCAATCTTTGAAGTCTGGCACTGGGAGGACTCAATGATATCTCAGGACAGACCAATATAGATCCCAGGATCCATATCATTATCCAAGTCTGAATGCTGGTGCAATCGAAGGAACAGTGACTACATTGGTCCCTGTTGCTCCTGTTCCCCTGGGGCTTCCCCCCTCTTCCCTAGAGAGCCTACTGCTTTTATTACCTCTGGATAGAGATTTTGCAGGATTTTCTTGATGAATATCATGAAAACCCTGACTACATTTTCCTATCTATTGTGATATACAATCTTCTCTATCCGGGAAGACCCCAAGACTACTTCGATGTGGTCACATAAACAGGACAAAGGGATGTTGTGGGAAGAACATTAATGTTCGAGTTAAAAGACCCAACTTTGAATTTCACTTCTGATACTTGTTAGCTATGTGTCTTTGGGTAAGGTACTTCTCATCCATAAAATGAAGAAGTTGGGTTGGTCGGTCTCCTAGTTCCTTTGCAGATTTAGAGACTATGATTCTATAACTAGTACACATATAAAGACTGAATTTTCCTTCATTCCCATTTTGGAAATGCCAGGCCTCCAGCCTCTGCGGAGGGGTGGCCATCTTGTTCTCAGCAGTGCAAACATCCTACTTTCCAACTTCTTCAAAGACCAATTTCTTTTCTTGTGATATTTCTTGAACCCTTGTATTGGACTGGCCCCTTCTCATCATCCTTAGTCTATCCTGTGTGTGAGTTACACCCAAGCGAGCTGCATGTATCTCTGACCCCATCTGTCCCTCAGAATAACTGATAAGACTGACTTTTCACTGGACGCCTTCCTTTCACCAGGGAAAGAAATCTGCCTCCCACTTTCCTTTCTGGTCTAATTTCAGCTCACTCCTCTTCATGTACTATCTCTACTGCTTGAACTAGATTTTTAGCTGTTTTTGACTAGGCACCCCAGTTGTGTGTCTTCCCCCTTCCCCCCCGCCATTTTTTCCCTACAACAATGAATTTCCCAAGAATCCCTCCATTTCTTCCAAGCTCAGCTTAGGAGCTTCCTGCTTTATGAAAACACTGTCGCGCCTCTCAGAGTATAGGGCTAGCATAGCTACAAAGTAATTCTGGATTACCATATGAGGCTTTTATTCACTTCTCTGTACACATAACTATTCCTTCGGTAGAATCTATGTTCTTTGAAGGCAGGGACAGTTTTCTTTTTAACTCCATATTATGGCTCAGTGCCTTGTACATGTCAGGCAGGTCCAACTCTTCATGACTTCATTTGGAGTTTTGTTTTGTTTTTTTGTTTTTGTTTTTGTTTTTGTTTTTTTAGCAGATACAGGAGTAGTTTGCCAATTCCTTTTACAGCTCATTTTATAGATGAGAAAACTGAGGCAAACAGAGGTAAGTGGTTTGCCCAGGGTCTCACATCGAGGAAGTGGCTGAGGCGAAATTTGAATTCAGGTCTTCCTGACTTTAGGGCTGGTGCTCTATCCACTGCACCACCTAGCTGCCCCTGGAGTTTTTTTTTTTTTTTTTTTTAAAGCAGATACAGGAGTAATTTGCCAATTCCTTTTACAGCTCATTTTATAGATGAGAAAACTGAGGCAAACAGAGTTAAGTGGCTTGCCCAGGGTCTCACATCAAGGAAATGTCTAAGGGTGGATTTGAATTCACCTGACTCCAGGCCCAGCACTCTCCCTACTCCACTACCTAGCTGCTCATACACATTATAAGTACTTAATTTAAAAAAAATGAATGCTGAATAACTTACAGAAAGTATAACATAGAAGTAGGCTATGGGTTACATAGTCTACTGAGAGTAGCTAGATCAAGAGGAAAAAAGCCCATGGAGAAAAGGTGGTCTTGGGGTATTCCAGTATAGAAAAGATTGTATATCACAATAGATAGGAAAATGTAGTCAGGGTTTTCATGATATTCATCAGACTTGTCTGGATGTGAGCAAGGAAGGTAATAGAGGACCTGAAAAAATCAGAAGCTTTGGGGAATCAGTTTGTGGCAGACAAACAGCCACTTGTTGCATGCTGGTTGCCTAATCTAGTAGCAATGCCCTGATCCCAATCAATTTCCCCACTTATCTCAAGTCTCTTGGATCTTGGCACTCTCTGGAGGGGTAGCGCCAACCTGCCTGTTTCGTTTTTTGATATTTGCCCTCCTCCCAGCACAAATGCACTCGAGTGCCCCTGTCCCTCCCGGGATCTTCCTCATCGCTGGCATGTGTCCCCTTTTTCTGCATCTCTCTCCCTTATAGCATCAAATAGTAGCAAACACCTGGAGTTTCCATTACCAGTTGTGAGGGAAGGACACTTTTTTCATATTCATAAGGAGACAAGAGAAATCTCCCTATCCCCACCCTATATTTATCTCCTAAATGTCCAGAGTCCCAAATGCCACGCAGTCCCATAGTTCAGACATATTTATTCTGCTTTTCACAGGAGACATATTCCAAGCAGAGAGAGCCATTCAATCCTCTGCCCAGCATCTGGTTTTAAGATTCACAGGAGTCACTGAAAGAGGGGAACCCCCCCACCCCAGACATTCCTTCCAAGGAGGGGAGGACATATATAACTAAGTCCTTAGGGGGTCGGATAGGCTGGGAATAGAACAGGGTCAGGAAGAGTTTGGAGAAATTCAGGTCCCTCATGAGTCATAAGTGGTCTGGTCTCTGTGGTGTAATGGAAAGAGTGCTCCACTTATAGCAGGAAGAACGGGGTTCAAGTTCCCCCTTAGATACTCCTTAGCTGTGTGACCCCAGATAAGTGACTTAGTCTCTCCATGCCTCAGTTTCCTCTCTGTAAGAATGATAATACCATGGTTGTGATTTCTCCAGACATCAGCCCAACTCATGTTATATTTGAAGTCTTTTCTAGTCCCCTAGGTGGCACTAGTGTGCTTCTTCCCCAAATCACCTGTATTCTTTGCTTTTTTTCCCCTAATTTCTTCCTCCCTCCATCCTTGTCTCTCTCTGTCTCTCTCTCTCTCATAGTCTCTCTCTCTCTCTCTCATAGTCTCTCTCTCTCTCTCTCTCTCACAGTAAGTGTCAAGTGTCTGAGGCCAGATATGAACTCAGATCCTCCTGATTGCAGAGGCAATGCTCTATCCACTGCACCACTCAGCTGCTCCTTTCATTTCCTCTCTATACATGTTCACATTGTTTCTACTGAGAAAGTAGGTGCTTTTGAGGGGAGGAATCATTTCATTTTGGTCTCGATAACTCCAGTGCTTTTCAGTGAGGTGGAAGCAGCAGGGCACCCTGAGGGAGCAGCAATAGGAGGGCAGCATGTGCCAGCAAGTCAAAGTTTAACTCCATTCTCTCCTCTGACTCTGTTGGAGATGGTTGAGGATTCTAAACCAAGAGCTTTGGGATTAGCATCGATTCCAGCCATCATCCTGGGGAGCATCTCTGATGGAGATGCAGCATGGCAACGGCTTCTTCGGGTGCTCCCGCCACAATTACTGAACACCCAGAAAGGAAGGTCCTTGCCCTAATGTACTTGGCACAGACAAATGGTTCAACATCAGAAACCAGTTTGTTTAAGAAACATTAACATCTGTTTTCCTCTTGCACCCTAAGGATCATGAGACCTCTCTCTGCCTGCCAGCTGAGAGCTTCCACATGTGTTGAATCCCCAGTTAAAATACTAGCCCCTTAAGAAAAAAGGAAGGGCTGACTTCTATTTGTATTCCCAGCCTAGTGCTTTGCACATATTAAGTGCTTAATAAATACTTTTTTTTTCACTCAAAGTGCCCAGAATATCATTAGGCACTTAATAAATTCTTCTTGATTGGGTGAATGATGTTATACAAATGTGAGTAGGTTACTAAGGTGGATAATTGGATTCCACTCCTGATTTGTGGGAGTAGTATTGAAGCTTGCTAGATTACCTCTGGAGTACATTTCATCTCTCTCTCTCTCTCTTTCTGTCTCTCTGTCTCTCTCTTCTCTGTTTCTCTCCTCTCTTTTCTCTCCCCCTTTCTTCCTTTCTCCTCCTCTTCCTTTTACTCTCTTTTCTCTCACCCTCTTCTTCCTCTCTTTTCTCTCCCCCTTTCTTCCTTTCTCCTCCTCTTCCTTTCACCCTCTTCTCTCTCATCCTCTTCTTCCTCTCTTCTCCCTCCCCCTCTCTCTCATCTTATGATATTAAAAATGACCACAGTTTCTTCCTGTCACTTTAAGGTCCATGTGAAATTGAAACTTTGGCAAGAACCTAGTGCTGAGGAGCTTAAATTTTAATCTAAAGGGACCTTAAAGACCATTGAATTCAGCTCCATCATTTTACATGAAATGGACCCAGAGAAATTAAATGTTATACATATATAGTATTACTATTGGGAACACCTGGATGGTACAGGCTTGGAGTCAGGAAGATCTCCTTTCTTAGAGTGGTGTGACCTTAGCAAATCACTTAACCCTGTTTGTTATTGTTTCCTGCTCTGTAAAATGAGCTGGAAAAGGGAATAGCAAAATACTCCAGTGCCTTTACCAAGAACATCCCCTCAAAGAGATCATAAGGAGTTGAACACAATGAAAATGACTGAATAGCAATTACTACTATTATTACCACCTAGCTAGCATGTATATATATATCACTCAAAAATTTCTAAAACTCTTTATTAATATTATCTACTTTTATTCTCCCTGTACTGTGAGGCAGGTGTTATTATCTACATTTTTTGCAGGAAGAAACTGAGGCAGACAGTATTAAAGTGATAGCCCTAGGTCACACAGTTGGTGAGTGTTTTAGACAGGATTTGATCTCTGGTCTTCTTAAGTCCAGTTCCAGTGACTGATCCATTGTGCCATTTAGTAGAGCTGAGATTTGAACTCATATTCTCTTAACTCTGAGCCTAATAGTGCTCTTTCAACAGTGCTGGTCCAGTATGGGTCCTAGGTTTAAGGCTGTGGAGTTAGCCTGGCTCCCTGGCAACAGCTTCAATAGATGAGTACTTCGAGGCGTTGGAAGGTCTTTTCAAAGTCCCAAAACTCTTGAGTTTCTTCCTTTGTAAAATGCTAGAGTCTTCCAGTTTCCCCCAGTTCTAAAGCTGTGATCTGTTCCTTCTTGTGATTTTTTTCATTTAATCAAAGGAATCAACATATGCAAAGTACTTTGCAAACCTTTAAAGTGCTATATAAATAAATATGATGTTGCTGTCATCATCATTGTGGTTTTTGTCGTCATTGCCATCATCCTCATCTTCCTCGTCTTGTTTGATGCTCAGATTCAAATTCTCATTATGTGTATATCAGGAGCTAGCCACTAGGTGGATGTCATGATAATTCCTTCCATGGAAAGCTTTTTTCTTTCTCTCTTTCTCTGTTTCTTCCTCTCTCTCTTTCTTTCCCTCCCTTTTTTTCTTCCTCTCTTTCTTCCCTTCCTTCCTTTCTTTTTTCTTCCTCCCTCCCTTCCTTTGTCTCTCCCTCTCTTTTTCTTCCTTCTTTCCCTCCCTTCCTTTTTTCTTCCTCCCTCCCTTCCTTTGTCTCTCCCTCTCTTTCTTCCTTCTTTCCCTCCCTTCCTTTTTTCTTCCTCTCTTTCTTCCTTTCCTTCCTTTTTTCTTTCTCCCTCCCTTTCTCTCCTTTTCTTTCTTCCTCCCTTCCTCCCTTTCTTCCTCCCTCCCTTCTTTCCTTCCCTCCTTCTTTCCTTCCTTTCTTCCTTCCTCCCTCCTTAAATGACTTAGCCCAAATCACGAGCTAGTAAGTATTAAGTGTCTGAGGCCATATTTGAACTCAGGTCCTCCTGACTTCAGGGCTGGAACTCTATCTACTCTGCCATCTAGCTGCCCTGGAACGTTTTTCTGAAGAGAGAAGTTGGTGAAATTTATCTCCACTCCTAGTCTACTCCTCTTCCCCTTCCTCTTCCCACCCTCACCCCAGTTAAACGATTATACTTTTGACCCCATCCTTCCCTTTGCCTTCCAAGGGCACAGACCATGGGCTCATCAGATAAACTATCTCTGTCTGTTCTAGTGCTCACAGGAGAAAGCTGGAACAGATACCCCAAGCCCTCCCTCCCATGCCTAGGTACCACATAAGCAGTTTCACTGGGGGCTTTCCAAAATTGATGCCCCTGGATTATTTTGCCTAAAGCAGGGGAGTCACTGCACTGTGTTGATTTCCAGCCAGGGAGAAGCGTGTAAATGAATCCGTTCTATCATGAACTAATTAACTCCTGTTTCTTGGGAAGGCCCTTCTTTTCTCTTCCTCCTCTGGGACCCAGTTTCCCCACCCTCATGTGAGGCTTGGAGTAAGCGATCTCATAGTTCTTCAGGATCTGCACTATATAATCAGGAACCTTATTATGGTGATACTTGAATTGTTTTTTAGTTTCCTGTGCGTGTTTTTGTCTCCTCAGCTTGGCTGTGAGCTCCTCACAGGCAATGACCCTGTCCCTTTCCCAGCTCTCCACCCACAGGATTTTCCCACAATGCTTAGAATGGGACATGATTCCCAAGGACTGATGATGAAACATGTTCCCTACTTCCTGAGAGAGGTGATGCTAAAGGAGACATACATTTTTGGAGATGGCTGATGGGATTTGTTTGCCCGTCTATATATGTTACAAGGATTTTTTTCTTTCATTCATTTTTGTGGGGGGGGGGAGGAAGCTGTAAGAAAGAGAGAAAAATAAATATTCCTTAACTGAAAAATTTAAGAATAAAAACAGAACCAGAAAATAGCAAATTCACTGAGTTCTTCCTGTATTCAGAACATTCTCTTTGATGGATGCTATCATACAGGGATGCTGCTCCTACAGACGGGAAGCTTGAGACCACGGTTACTAAGCATGGTGTTTTATTGATCATCAGAACAAGTTTCCACAGAAGCCCCTTGGGGCACAGATTCTGACAGAGATGGCACTGAGTGGTGGCTAGGGGCTGGCAGTGGGAGGGAGGCCAGCCTCCAGGAAATTACCCCTTCCAGACTCCCTGATATGCTCAGTCCCTCAGCTTTGAGGAGGGCTCCCATCCTCCCCGGCCAAATAAAGCAGAGTGGGGTAGGAGAGCTGACTCTGCCTCGGACTGGCAGTGCCCATGATGGCACTAGGCACCTGGGGAGAGGGGTCTGACACAGGAGGGGGGTGGAAAGACAGACAATTCACTTCACAATGTGTTAATGGACAGCAGTAAGTGAGACCCGGTTGCTGGAAGGTGTCATGGGTCTGGGGCTCTTATACTTCGCTACCTCCCAGGATAAGCAATGGATCTCCCCATGCCCACTCCGTTCATCCCAAGGTCTGACAATTTAAAATGTCACCTACATTTGTCTTCCTTGAACATGCTCAGACTGCTCGGAACATCATGATTCCAAATTCTGTGACATTTTCTTAATTTTCTCTTTTTCAGAAAAATAATCCTAGTTCCTTGCCTTTTGTGAAGTTTCATTTCTCCATCAGGACATTTTGGCTTATTACCCACAACCCTAAGAGCCTGGCTAGGTTCTGTAGAACACATGAAACCCTATCCCACCCAAAACTTGCTGGATCTGGACTCCCTCCTTCAAACCCTTCCAGGAGCCTCACAAATAGAAAATACCACACTGGTTTTTCATTTACTTTTTCAGCCTCTGAGGACTTCCCAATCTGGTGGAGGCCATTTGTTTGCAAACAAGGTGACCTTTCAGTTCAGAGGATGCTATTCTATCAATCTTCAAAGCTCTCTACTTGCCCACAGGTTGGAATGGATTGGAAATGATGGTAACCTTGTATTTTCCCTTTGACTATAGTGGGTACAATACAGGCCCAAGATAACTATTTCAATCTTAACAGGAGTGGGGTGGAGAGGATCAGAAAATATCAAACTCTCTCTAGCCAAATGCGAGTTTCCCATGCATGCAACAGGCTGGAAATTATGGTAAGCCAGCATTTTCCTTCTTAGACATTACAGGCCTCAAATTACAGGACCTTTTTTCATCTTGGATGGGAGAAATTTGATAGGTCTGAAATTACAGTGATTTTTAAGCTGCTGTTCTCCCCTCTTATACCCTTAACCTTCCTTTATGGTAATTTTGGGCCACACTGTCTGGGTTTTACATCCTTAAATTATCTTTCTTTTCTCCCCCCCCCCAGGATCTCTTAAGAAGGTGGGTTCCTTACCAATCCGTGAGCAGAAACCCAAGGGCCTTTGGGACCAGGATGATTTCTCCTGGTCTGGCAATAGCAGCATAAAGATAAAAGCTTATTATTAGTTTGGTGAGAATACAGGAAATGAAAAGCATGATATTATACCCAAAGATCCCAGCCAGGTTTGAGGATCTTGGGTCGGTCAACTTGTTTTCCTGCTTCTGTTTGCAATTTCATATTTTGTTCATTTTAACTGATGGCTGCCTCTTCATTTGGGACGCGTGGCACTCTTTCTGGTGAAAAAATTGTGCTTATGTCCCCGAGGAGAATTGACGGTTTTGTTTTAAAAATGTTTAACGCCGGTAGAATATCAGAGGTAGGCTTTGAACCTAGCACTTCTGCTTCCCAGCCTGGCCCCCTAGCCTTCTCATAGACCTTTCTGACCCGCTAAGGACAGCAGCAATCAGTTAAATTAACAATTAGAATCTATTTTCCTTCCTATAGCATAAACCAGAAACATCAGCATTAAAATCAATCTGCACACAGCCGATCGATCCCCTCTGGCCACCAAGTACTTGCTGGACTTTAGAGAAAGCAAAGCTATTTTTTAAGGGGGCAGGGGCTTGCAGGGGGTACCGTGTGCCCAGTATACTGGGCACAGAGCAAGTCACAAAATAGAAATATTCTGACCAATAAATATATCTCAAAAAAGGAAAAGCAAAACCGCTCCCTTGATGCTCCCAAACACGGGCGAGAAGCATTATAACATGCACACGGAGATATGTACAGTGTAAACAGTAAAGACGGCGTGGTTTGGCTCCGGTGGGAGCAACCTTGGGGCAGAGGCCAGTCAGGATGGACGGTGTGTCCAGGCGGGGGTGTTGCTCAGTGGCAGGGGCCTGGCTAGGAGATGGGCACTTGGGGATGGAAAATTCCTACATCTCCAGAGAGGTGCTCCCTCTCCTTCCCTCTGGGTACCCTCAAGAAGCAATAGAGAGTCAGTGGGAGGCAGAAGGAAAAGAGATGGAAGGGGGAAGTCTGCAAGGCAGCGAAGCTGGAGGTCAGAGGTGGTGGAGGCTCACCACCGGATCAGTTGGAAAAGGGGGAAATTGATGGGCAAAACACCAAATAGTGGGGAGGGGAAGGGGCAGGACTGCAATTTACAGCCTTTAGCCTCAGCTTCAGTGATCTGAGGCCAGGCAAAGAGAAGAGAACTTTGAAAAGAAGCAGGAGGACCTTCCCCTCCCCTGAACTGGTCAGGCCCTCTCCAGGAGATCAATGAGCACCTAGGGGTGAGTGTCCAGGGACAACACCCAGGAAAGGATTATAGGATAGAAGGAGTTCCATTATTTTGCCAGGGAGGGGGTCTATTCTGGAGCTGTGAGTCCATTAAGTAGGAAACTCCTTGGGTGGAAACTCCCAGCACTCATGAAGAAATTCATCGGCAACATGAGTCTTCAATGAATGAGTTGCCACCAAGAGGTTAAGTGACTTGTCCACTATGTGTCAGAGGTAGGTCTTGAATCCAGGGCTTCCTAGCTCCAAGGCTGGCCCTCTAGCCACTGTACCACACTGCCTCTCTCCAAGACTCAGATATTATTAATGAGGGAAGGGACCTTTGACTCCCCCATAGACAGAAGTGGAGATCCCCATCCAGGGGCGAGAGCAAGAGGTTGGGCGGGGAAGGAGTGGGAATGTTCAAAAGGGGTAGCAGGCTGTCTTCCCTTAAATCTAGGGTCCAGCTTTGGATCTGGGAAGCTTTCTCAATGGGTTTGTAAATGAAAAGTGAGACTGGGGTGCCTCTACTAGAAGAGGGGGAGAGATTGGTTCCATGACTGGAGGTGATCGAGGTCCAGGGCTTTCTGAGCCGAGGATCCTTGTGGGGATGGGTCCTGGGGGAGAGAGGGCCCCTGGCCTGTGGCCCTCGGCCCTAGGCAAGCACCTCAAGTTGGTGCTCTTCAACCAGCTGCACTGATCGAAGTGTCTGGGCTGTCCTTCTGAGAGGGACGCTGGACAGGTCCCAAACCCAGCAGAAGGAAGATGGGGACTCAATTCTGACCTGAAGCCCGGGTCCCCCTGACGGGAGCCCCTCCCACCGAAGCTGCCGTAGATCCAAAGCCAGAAAGGCCTTGGTGTGATCAGTGTATGCACGGGACTGAGGGGGATCCACGTTAGTGAGTGGGGCAGTCCCTTTCTGCCTTGGTCCGGTTTCCATCCACCTGCACCCTCCCCCACAGTCTCGTTTTGCAGAGCTCCCGGCAGCCCCCGCGGCCAGGGCCCACTGACCACGTCGGGGAGGGGGGCTCCTTTAAATATCCGTTTCCCGGAGGCCACTGTAGTCGTCCAAGTCGTACGCGTGGTAGGCAGCCGCTTCCACTCCATCCTGGGGCACCCCGAGGCAGATGGACTCCACCTCGCTGCGGGAAGGGGTGCCCCCTGACCCCCCGCCCGGGGAGCCCCCAGACGCCCCGGCAGCGCGGAGCTTGTGCGACAGGCTGGT
>JAJPUD010001530.1:397209-411197 GCA_023553655.1 Myrmecobius fasciatus | reverse complement strand
GGGCCGGCGGCGTCTGCGGGGCCGCTCCGAGGGGCGCGCAGTCCCGCCGGGAGCTTCCGGGGCCTGGGCCAGACCCCGACGCCCGCCAGTGGTGGCCATAGACGCGCCAGAGGGGCCGTCGGCGCCGTCGGCGACACTGGCACCGCAGCAGGCGGAGGAAGGCGCGCTTGAACTCCTTGCTGGAGCAGGGGTAGATGATGGGGTTCACGCAGCTGTTGAAATAGCCCAGCCAGAAGATGACCTTGAAGACACCCTCGGACGGCTTCAGCTGGGGAAAGAGGGAGCCTGGACGGAGAGGAGAGAAAGACAGAGTGAGATTGAGGGAGGAACAGGGGATGTGTACGGCAAGGGCAGCTGGGGCAGAGGCACGAGGCAGAGCAGTCCTTCTGCCATAACGCCCCATTTTGGAACCCGGACACTGATGTGGGAAACTCAATTTCCCCCCAGGAGAGATGGTGGGGACAGCCACTCCCTCCTGGGAGCCGCCAGTGGAAGGCTGGAAGCTTCAAGTCTGATGGGTGTGATACTGTAGCAGCATCGGGGACGCTCCTGATCTAAAAGGAGAGACAGAGCCTCTGCCCTTGGGGAGCCTCTACTCTGGTGGTGATGCCTCCAGGGAGCCTCTAGTCTGGTGGGGGAGAGGGTCCCTGCCTCCAGGGAGCCTCTAGTCTGGTGGGGGAGAGGGTCCCTGCCTCCAGGGAGCCTCTAGTCTGGTGGGAGAGAGGGTCTCTGCCTCCAGGAAGCCTATAGTCTGATGGGGGAGGGTACCTGAATCCTAGATGCTTTAGACTGCTGTTCTGGGCTTGCTATCAGGAGCCAAATTCAAATCCTGTCCCAGACACCTACTAGTTAGTCAGCTTCCTTCTCTAAGAATGATGAAGCTGGACTCAATGGCCTCTAAGAAATCTTCTTGCTTTAAATCTAATACATTCCCTTAGGTAGCCTCTGCTCCTGCCTCCAGGGAGTCTCTAATCTGGTGGGAGGACCACTTAAATCTTAGATGATTTAGACTGATGTTCTGAGCTTGTTATCAGGAGCCAAATTCAAATCCTGTCCCAGACACCTTTTTTGGTCATATGAACTGCCATCTAGTCCCACCTGATATTTACTTTTGACGTTGATTTATTGAACCTAAGTATAAGATTATATTTATGCCTATTGTGTTTCATCTAAGGAAGGATGATGATCTAGTCTTCCAAAATCCTTTTGAATCCTGACTTGTCTTTCCGAGTATTAAGTAACCTTTCCAGCTTCATGTTATCTGCAACTCTGATAACTTCACCATCTATACCTTTGTTCAAGTCGTCAGAAGTAAATCTTTGCCAGCAGAGATCTTTGAGGCACTCCACTGCAGATTCTCTTCCAAGCACTTAATGACTAACCACTTGCCCAGCTCCAAATCTAATCTCCTTATTGTAGCTCTTATTCCCTTTTCCCTTGAGAACCCAATGGAAAACTTTATCTTATTAATGCTTTGATAAAATCTGTATCTACTTGGTCCACCAGTTATAAAACCCTGGAAGAGGAAGGAAATAAGGATGATCTGGTATATCTAGTGTTAACAAAGCCATGCTGGCTATTTCTGATAATCAGCCTTGAAGTTGCAGAGAAGGCGCCCACTTTCATTGGGGGCTTAGAAGTTTTGTTGGGTCCCATCACTCGTCCTGGCTTTACTCTCACCAGCAGATGGAGCCAGAGCCTTGAGGAAAATGTCTTGCAGCCAATCTGTGGTCCTGACCCACCATGCTCTGATACACCGTAGGAAAATCACTTTCTGACTCAGGGTGAATTTCTTTTAATTTAAGCCTAGGATGACAAATCACTGGGTTAACCTTGCCAAGCAGTGAGCTTGCTTTTGGCTTAGGAACATTATTATTATTATTATTAGCTTTATTATTCCATTCACACCAGAGAGAGTTCTGTTCCAACAGTACTAGAGGCAGGCGCCCAGAGGTCCCAAAGCCAGTTCAGGTCAGCCTGGAAGGTTGGCTACAGCTCTGAGAGATGTCATTCTGCAGACATGCCTTCTGCTTGCCCTTCCACTGAGGGGTTCCTGAAGAGCCTCCAGGGATGGCTCCTGGGTAATAACTCAGTGGGGCAGTCAGCAAGCACTTCCAAAGCACCCATAACTCTTGCAAATACTGAGGATACAAAGGAAAGTTAAAAAACACAGTCCCTGCCTTCAGAGAACTTATATTTTACTGAAGAAAACCACATGCAAACAATTATATACAACCAAGATATATACAGGGTAAATGGGAATTGCCTCCCGTTGAATGTGGGATTTGAGCTGAATCTTGATGAAAAACATGGAAGGAAGCCAAGAGTTGTGAGGAAGAGGAAGAGGAAGAGCATTCTAGGCTTGAGGGGAGCTAATGGAAAAGGTATGAAAAAGGTCATGTCCTTGGTTCAGTAAGAAGGATGGATTGTGGCTTCTGGGAAGGCTTGAAAAGGTAGAAAGGGCCCAGGTTGTAAATGACTTTGAAAGGATGTTAAATTTGATCCTGGAGGTAATAGGGAGCCAGTGGAGTTTATTGAGTAGGGCAATGATATAGTCTGTGTTGCACTTTCAGAAAATTATGTTAGCCACTGAGTGGAAGATGGATTGAATTGGAAAGAGATTTGAAGGAAGGGAGATCAACCAGCAGACTATTGCAATAATCCAGACATGAGACAATAAGGGCCTAGACCAAGGTGGTGGCTTTGCAAGTGGAGAGCTAAGGACCAGGATGAATAAATATCATGATTAAAGATGGAACAGAGGAGCAAAGTCCAGCCCAAGAATCCCAGAGCAAGGTCAGCTTCCTTCCCATTCTATTTATCCCTCTCAAAACAGTAAGAGATCTCCTTTCTGGGCTGCTTTATTTTTTACAAACCACTTTCCTCCCAAAAGCCCCAAAAAGGAAACAGGGCAGAGATTAATATTCTTGTTTCATAGATGAGTTTGCACTGAGACTCATACATCGTGCTGCCATTGGTGCACTAGTGCGATGATTTTGCCTCCATGCCTTTGGGATCTGTGTCTTCAGTAGTTGTACAGAACGGAACTACTATCCACACACTCACTCTCTCTCTCTCTCTCTCTCTCTCTTTTTCTCTATTCTCTCTTTCATACTCTCTCTTTTTTCTTCTCTCCCCTTCTCTCTCTTTTCTCTTTCTTTTTTCTCTCTTCTCTTTCATACTCTTTTTTCCTCTCTCTCCTTCTCTCTCTCTTTCCTCTTTCTTTTTTCTCTATTCTCTCTTCCATACTCTTTTCCTCTCTCCCCTTCTCTCTCTTTCCTTTTTCTCTCTTCTTCCATATTCTATCTTTTTTCCTCTCGCCCCTTCTCTCTCTCTTCTCTTTCTTTTTTCTCTATTCTCTCTTCTATACTTCTTTTCCCCCCTCTCTCTCCTTCCCTCTCTCTTTCTCTCTCTTGTCTCTTATCTTCTGTTCTCTTCCCTTCTATTCTTTCTTTCTTCTTTCTTTTTCCTCTTCCCTCCTTCTTCCACCAGGAAAAAGGTACCCGATGGGATAGGAACCTGTCTATAACTAGAGGGTAGGATTAGGAGAGTGCATGGGCATAAAATGTGGATAAGATATACTAGTACCCATGGGGGAATATTGCCATTGCCTCTTCTCCTGAAGGTAAGTGAACCAGCTGGTCACTGGAGTTGATCAGGTCTGATGGCCTTTTTTAGGGATGCCTTTGAAGGAGATTTTTATTTTGGGAAGAATGTGGAAGAGCCAAAGTCCCTTCTTTTTCTTGACATTTTCTCATCCTGCCTCCAAATCCAGCACTTTTTTGGTAATCAGCAAGCATTTATTAAGCATGTAGTGCCAGACACTATACTCATTTCTTTCTAAAGAAAAGGGTAAGAGCCAATGGGCATGCTCTTCCTGGATGTACTGGTACATCCATTCCATGATCTATGCTTGCTTATTGTTAGGCTCAGTTGGTGGCCAAGATTAAAGTCCAGTCTGTATTTGGCTGAAGGGTTAGTCCATTTTTGATTTAAGAATCAGTCTGTGGTCAGGTAAGAGGTCAGTCTTTATTAGGTTTAGAAGTCAGTTTGTGGCCAGGGTTACACGTCACCTCTGGGCAAAATCTGTGGCCATCCTAGAGTCAGAGTTAGAGGCCAATCTGTGTCTGGATTAAGGGTCAGTCCATAAGGGAAACTGAGTGCTGCAGAATAGATGCTTTCACATTGTGTGCTGGAGAAGACTTTTGAGAATACTTTGTACAGCAAGGAGATCAAATCAGCCAACACTTAAAGAAAATAATCCATGCTATTCTTTGGAAGGTGAAATACTGGAGCTGAAGTTGAAATACTATGGCCGTATGACGAGAAGACTGGTCTTATTGGAAAAGATCTTGATGTTGGGAAAGATTGAAAGCAAAAGGAAAAGGGGATGGAAGAGGATGAGATGGAGAGAGTGTGTTGTAGAAGTAATGAACCTGAGCTTGGCCAGACTTTAGGGGGTAGTAGGGGAGAGAAAGAATTGATATTCTCTGGTCCACAAGGTCACAAAGAGTTGGACACGACTGAATGACTGAACAACATGTCTTGATCAGAAGTCAGTCTGTGTCTGAGTTAGTGATCAGTCTGTGGCTAAGGTAAGAGACCAGTCTGTGTCTGAGTTAGTGATCAGTTTGTGGCTAGGGTTAGAGATCAATCTATGTCTGAGTTAGTGATCAGTCTGTGTTTAGGGTTAGAGATCAGTCTGTGTCTGAGTTAGTGATCAGTCTGTGGCTAGGATTAGAGATCAATCTATGTCTGAGTTAGTGATCAGTCTGTGGCTAGGGTTAGAGATCAGTCTGTGTCTGAGTTAGTGATCAGTCTGTGACTAGGGCAAGAGATCAGTCTGTGGTCAAAATTAGTGATTATTCTATGGTCAGCATTAGAGGCCTGTCTGTGTTTGGGTAAGGAGTTATGGTGTAGCCAGGGTTAGAGGTCAGTCTTTTCTAGGAGAGGGATCAGTCAATGGCCAAGGTGGAAGGTTACTCTATGACTTGGGTAAAAGGCCACTCTGTGTAGGGAAGAGTGAAAGAAACTGGATCCACATATGGGGAAGGAACTCATCATCTTGGTTTACTTAAGCTTTAACTACTGTGAAAACCAGGCAGCTGGATGGTATGGCAGAAAGAATTACTCTGTCTGGATATGAAATGTGGACCACAACATAACATTTTCATGCTCTCTATTGATGTTTGCTTGCATTGGGTTTCCTTTTTCTGATTTTTTTTCTTGTAGATAGGATTTTTCTTGCACAATAATAAGTGTGGAAATATGTATACACGTATTCAATTTGTCAAGTATGTTAACATAATTAACATGTAATAGACTTCCTGCCATCTAGGGGAGGGATGGGGACTAGGGGGGGAAATTTGTAACAGAAAGCTTTGTAAGAGTCAATGTTGAAGAATTACCCATACATTTGTTTTGCAAATAAAAAGTTTTAATAAAAAAAAAGAATTCCTCTGTCTGAATTCAGATACAGACTCAGACATTTACTAGATCCTGGACAAGTCATGGAACCCTGTTTACCTCAGTTTCCTCATCTGTAAAATGAGCTACAGAAGACAATGACGAACCATTCCAGTATCTCTGCCAAGAAAAACCCCAAATGGGGTCACGTAGTCATGACTGAAATGATTTAATAACAACAAACTCTGAAAACCAAATGTAAAACTTTCACTGGAAGAGGTCAGTCTCCATAACTTGGCTCTTCTGGCTCTATATCCTCCCTTGCCCATACTCTCCCATGGGACACTTTCAATCCAGTCCTGTTCAGATTTTTCACTTTCCTTCTCCAATGACTCCTCCTCCTTTCGAATCTGCTCAAGCTATTCTTTGCTTGGAATAATTTTTTTAGAAAAGAGTAGGAAAATGATCTGGATTGTTTCTTCAGAGGCAGCATGATATTCATGGTTTTGGATTCAGGAAGAACTGAGTTTGAAACCTCTCTCAGACACATAAAAGCTGTGTGACTTTTGCCAAATTACCTAACCTCTCTGTGCCTTAGTTTCTATCCCTGTAAAACTAAGGGGTGAACTGGATGCTCTATGAAGATTCCAGGATCTATTGATAAAGAGATAACAGCAGCAGTAAAAGTTTATATAATGATTAAAGGTCTTCAGAAAGCTTTATACATATTATCTCATTAGGTTAGTCTTCCTTTCTTTTCTCCTAACCCAAATGCCTCCTCCTCCAATGCCTTCCCTTGTCTACTCCAGCCCTGATTAAGCAGATAATAACTAGAGTTTGTATAGAGCTTTATATCTGTGGTCTCATCGAGTCCCTACAACAACAACCCTGTGAGGTAGGTGCTATTATTGCCCCCATTTTATAGATGAGCAAACTGAGGCTGACAGTTCACATTCACAGATACTTTAAAGTTAACAGAATGGTTTTCCCATAACCACCTCTGTCAGGGAAGTAGCACCCATAATATCATTGAATCTTAGAGAGCAGAAACATTGGCCAAGATCACCCGGCTAGTTAGTTGTTTAATATCCTTTAATCCAATCTCCTCTCAGGAAAAACAGATCTAGGTTTACAAAGAGGGCCTTTCTCTGGATCCAGCCTCTGGCCCTGCCCTTCAAGCCAAGAGGGGTCTGAAGAGGCTGAAACAGCCACCAAACCCACTCTAGGCAGGCTTGGCTCTGCTCCCAATGGCTCCATCCCAGGCCATCGCTAATTAAAAAGCCCCAAGTACTTCCTTCCCAAGATTTCTGTTCCTGAGTCAGATTTAAGAATAGTTCTGCCGTCATCCTTCAATTCCAGAAATCCTCAGCCAATAGAGGTGGGAGCACATTCATGCTATGGCTTATCTGGATATGAGGGGGAGGGGGCACAAGGAGGATGATGAACAGAAGCCTTCTGACCTAGCTGAGAACCGTCCGGAGCTGGAGACGGGTTCGAATCTCAACTCGGATACTTATTAGCTCTATAAATGTGGGCAAGACATTTCATTCTCCCAGGTTCCTCATTTATAAAATGAATATAATAACAACACCTACCTCATAGGGCTGTTGTGAGGATCAAATGAGATAAAACCAAAAAAGGGCTTTGTGAACCTAAAAGCTTGGTAGCAGCTGCTGTCATTATAATTCTCATTAGAGGCTTTCTATGAAAGGGACAGAAGTTTAGACATCCCATCTTCCGGCCTCCATTTGGAAGGACTTATTCATGTTCTCTAAAGGAGATTCAACGATTCCAGTTTAGGAGTCATGAGGTATTCAAGTAGTGAAGTCTCAGGGGGGACTCTAATTTACAATGCCCTAGAGTAGCTGTTCTGTGAAACCTGCCAGTTCTGCTGTTCTAGGTGATACTCAGGCACTCCTGGAACACCAATGTTCCAATGCAATCATGAGCCTGCTATTCTAGGTGATACTCAGGCACTCCTGGAACACCAATGTTCCAATGGAATCATGAGCCTGCTGTTTTAGGTGATACTCAGGCACTTTTGGGACACCAATGTTCCATTGCAATCATGAGCCTGCTGTTCTAGGTGATACTCAGGCACTCTGGAACACCAATGTTCTAATAGAATCATGAGCCTGCTGTTCTAGGTGATACTCAGGCACTCCTGGAACACCAATGTTCCAATGCAACCATGAGCCTACTGTTCTAAGTGATACTCAGGCACTTTTGGGACACCAATGTTCCAGTGCAATCATGAACCTGTTGATTGCATTATACCCAGGACTGGTGAGTTTGAATAAAGAAATTCCCTGGAGAAATGTCTGGCGTTACTCAAATCTGTTTCATGTTGCCATTGGGCAGGAACTGGTAGCTATGTTACATAATTCCAACTTCTAACAGAGTGAATTTGAATATATGGGATACTACCTCGGTTGCTTCTTTGCACTGGGGGAACCTCATTGTGTTTCCTCCCACCTGGGCCTGCTCATACAGCCTGTTGCTTGCTCATGGCCTTTCATAAGCTCCCCTGGGGGGTCCACACTCCATGGAAGACCCCTTCCTCTCTTTCTATGACACTGACAGGAAACCAGCAGAATATACAATTGGCAATAGATTTGAGCCTCCGGACTCTAAATGATAACAATCACAGCTAATATTCATATAATACCTTAAAGTTTACAAAATATTTTACACATATTAACTCACTTGATCATGTGAGGCAAATGCTATTATTATCTCCATTTTATTGATGAGGAAACTGAGGCTAAGAAAGGTCTGATTTACCCAGCGTGACGCAGCTAGAGAGTGTCCGAGGCAGGATTTGAATTCAGATCTTTTGACCTCCATGTCTAGCACTGTGGCACCTTAACCAGGGAGAGGTCTGTGAATTCAGTTTTTGAAAACGTTTCAAGGCATCTGGGAGAAGACAGAATCAAGCTAGTGTTATTTGAATGAATGAATGAAAAAAAAGCATTTATTGAGTGCTTACTGTGTATCAGACACTGAGATAAGAACAGGAGCAAGGAATAATAAAAAAACAACAAGATAGTCTCTGCCCTTAAGGAACTTACCATCTAATTGAGAAATATAACACATATGGGAAATGGCTTTTGTTTGGTTGGTCATGGGGATAGTCAATAGAGTACTTTCGATTGATCCATCCTTCCCATGAATGGCAGCACTGGTCTATCTGATTACTGTTCCCAGGGCAAAATATTGGAAAAGGGATGGGGTTCTAGATAAGTGGAGGAGGAGTGATCAGAAGTATCAGAAAGTTTGTTGGAGTGTGATGATAGATAATTTAGAGAATAGGATTCCCTGGTTCACTACTAAGAGGTAACTGAAGGGAAGATATGATATGGAAAAACTCATGAGGGTTAAAAGTCATCCTAGAAATAATTTTTTATTTTTTATAGTTGGGGAAACTGAGGCACAGATTACAGAGTTTGGATTCAAATCCAGGTTCTCTGTCTATAAAGCCAACATTCTTGACTGCTGCTTCAAGGGGACATCTCCTGAAAACCAAGCCATAGATTGTTGGTGTGGTGGTTTGGGTGCTGGTGCTGGCCTGAGGCAATAAATGGCAGATCAAACTCCTCTGAACCTCCTCTGAACCTCAGTTTCCTTATTTGTCACCCTGTTACTACCAACCTTACCCAGTTGCCTGAAAGCTCTAGCGTGACAATGAATGCAACCTCAAAGCACCAGGATTCTTTGCCAGCTATTATTCTGACATGTACAGGGACACAGATGAGTGCTTGCCCGGGAGGTCTGAAGGGGAGATCAGGATCCAGGTCCCATTATGGTTTCAAACTGGGCTGGCAGCTGAGGACCCAACCACAGAAAAGAAATTCTATGATGTTGTTGTTATGAATCGAAATTCTGTTTGAATTGGAAGTCACCCGGGGACATTGACTAACGGGGCAGGCCCTGGCGCCAAGTGGAAAAATGTTGTTTGGTGATGGGACTGGCATTTTAGCCTCACTGCAGTATTTTTTGGGTGGCACAGTCCTTTTGATGAAAATAACCCATGGTGTTCCTCTTTGCCTGGGATTGAGGAAAAAAGTCTCCCCGAAGAGAGCTCAGGACAATATTCACATTGTCTGTTTTTCAGTCAAATTCCATGTCAGAGAAGTCATGACTAGGGACTCTGGCATCTGGGATTCATGTGGGGGGGGTACAGGAAAAAGTCGCGGTCTGCAGGATAACTTTCTTCTTATTCTGGAGCAGCTGGTAGCTGTGCCGACCCCTTCCTTGGACCAAATGTGGTGTGGAGAAGGATAGTTTCTGACCTAGAGTAGCTTGGATCCTGTCCCTAGAGGCCTTTGAGGTGCTTCCTTTTCATGGACATATCAGAATCTGACAATTATTTCCCATGGCTTTTTCTTGGCTTCCTCTCTGCATGGGGTACTGCGTGGTCTCCAGGAGCACTATCTCTTTAGCTTCCTTCTCTTTGGATATCTCCTTCATAGCATCCTCACTAACCATGTTGCCATGGATACCAGAAAGACACCATGCCTTAGAGGAACTTTTGCTCTGGGCTCTCTTGATTGGTGACTACCACTATTTTCAAGACCTGGTAGGTGCTTATTTTCAGAGAAGTCCTTGTCATGATTTAGTTTACTCCTCTTGGTCTTACTGTTTCATTCACTCTTCTATGCCTCCCTCCCCCATTCTGGAACCACAAACCATGATCACATCAATTTTGCCATTGTTCCTGGTTGGGTGATGTCAACTTACTCCCCTATGGCACCACTCCCTGTCCCTTCAGCACTCACTTTAGTTATCACTCTCTCATGTATGTTGTTTTTCCCAGGAGAATATTCCTCATCCACATCATCTTTGCAGCCACTTTGGGAGGGAGGCAGGCTTGGAATTATCACTGCTGTTCCTGGAGAGTTTAAGTGATTCAGCAGAGGCTGATTCAACATGGTGTTTCTCATCTATGAGCAAAGGAGCATTGATGAAGCACTTCCTGGGTGCTAGGTACTGCTCTAGGATTTGGAGATATAAAGACAAACCTTCCATCGAAGACCTTAGTGATCAAGGCAAAGGTCCTTTGATAATAACTTAGGGGCTTTCTGTTGGAAAGACCCATTATTCTAGTGAAGTTCTTTACTAGGGTCCAAAGATTTCAAGGGATTGGTGAACGTTTTCTTTCCCATGTGGAAAATTGCATTTCAGTGCAATTGGTTTCCTTCGAAAGTCTTGTTTATTTTCTGCATTTAAAAACATTATTCTGAGAAGGGGTCCATGACACAAGAAAAATTAAGAACTTCTGGCACAGAGTCAGAGTCAAATCCTGCTCCCTACCCTCACCAGCCTTAAACTCACTGAAGAGCAGCTATAGAATAGAAATGATAATCCCTGACCTGCCTCCCTGACTCTGGGAAGAGATTACTCAGAAGATCATTCATACAGGAAAAAGCAAGTGGATGAAGAAAGTCTGTGATATGTATGATCTATAGAAGTCATCCATCAACACACAGACATCAAATATCTATGTATCTAATACATACGGTCCTTTAAGGTTTGCTGATAAAACCTAATATCTCTAGAATACTTGGGTTTTCAACGTACTTTATACATATAATCTCATCTGTCTTCATGACAGTCCAGTGAGATATATGCTATCATATCACCATTCAGAAAGAAATTAAATAATTTATCTAGGGTCACACAGCTATTAAGTGTCCCAGGTCACATTTGAATTTGGGTCTTCTTGACTCTAAAGTTGGTGCTCTATCCACTGCTTTGCTTAGCTGTATCATTTAATCCTCACAAAACCCCCTCAAAGTCACCCAAAGGAAGGTGCTATCATTATTGTTATTATTATTATTCCCATTTTACAGAAGTAAAGGAAATTGAGGAGAGAGGAATTAATGTTGACCAAGGTGGCAAAGCTAGTTAAAACTCATGAGACAAGATGGAAAATCTGGAACTCTGCCTAAAGGGCCAGCAATGGCACTACTAAGTCTGTACCCCTAAGAGATGAAAGAAAAAGGGAAGGCCTATCTGCACACACATTTTATAGCAGCTCTTTTAATGCTGGTAAAGAATTGGAAATTGATATGATTCCCATCAGTTGGGGAATGGCTAAACAAGTTGCAGGATGTGATTGTGAAGGAATACTATTGTGCTAAAAGAAATAAAGATCAGGATGCTCTCAGAAAAACCTGGAAAAACTCGTATGAACTGATGCTGAGTGAAGTGAGCAGAACCAGGAGGATGTTATACATAGTAACAGCAATATTGTGCAAAGATCAACTATGATCGACTCAGCTCTTCTCAGCACTACACCGATCCAAGACGATTCCAAAAGTCTCATGATGGAAAATGCTGACCATATATGGAGAAAGAACTATGGAGTCTGAATGCAGATTAGAGAGAAATTTTGAAACTTTATTTTTCTTGTTTTTTTTTTTTGGTGTGTGTATGTGTTTACTTTTGCAACATGACTAATGTGTTTTGTGTGACTTTACATGTATAATCGATATCAATTTATTTGTTTAGTGGAGGGAAAGGAAGGAGGAAGGGGGAGAATTTGGAACTCAAAATTTTTAAAAAGGAATATTTAAAAATTAAAAAAAATGTTTTTTGCCTGTAATTGAGAAAAAAATTTTTTAAAAAGAGTTGGGCTCAAAGCTGAAAAGGAGGAGGAAAAGTTCCTGATGGCTTTTGGAAAACTGTCAAGTTTTTTTTTAAATGAACTCCCAAGTTTCTCTCTGGAAAAAAAGCATTGAATTTTTAATATCAATATTTTTTGGTATCATTGTATTATTTTGAGTAAGGGAATACTTCCCCTCCCCTCCCCCCAGAGAACTGAAAATGAGCGCTGCCCAGAAAACCATGGATAGGTACATTTAGGCCACGAGGAACTCTGCAGAAAAACAGGAGTAAAGGGTCTCATCAAAGGCATGCATGAGAAAAAAAGAACATGGATTGATCATGTGGCAAGAACAAGGGACAGCCTGTGAATGCCATTGGTAGCCTTTTCATCTGAAGAGAAAGCAAGGGATACCCCAGAATGGTAGGTAGGCTCTTGTCATGAATCTGTTGGGAGGACGTGGACCTGTGTTACACAGAATGGACAAGTATGGACCACTATGATCTCTTTCTTTCTTTCTTTTTTTTGCTGAGGCAATTGGGGTTAAGTGATTTGCCCAGGGTCACACAGCCAGGAAGCGTTAAGTGTCTGAGGCCAGATTTGAACTCAGGTCCTCTTGACTTCAGGGCTGGTGCTCCATCCACTGTGCCACCTTGCTGCCCCATGCACTATGATCTCCATAATTAGAAAGGACATATATATCCTTAAAAAAGTCATCTATACTTTTTACTTCCATTTCTTCCTTCTCTTCAGTCTTTTATAATTTGGCTTCTCACCTCATCTTTCAGCTAAAACCATTCTTTCCAAAGTCCCCAATGTCCTCTCTCTTTTCTCTTTCATTCCCAAGTTCTTTTGCTTCTCTCCCTACATCCTTTGGGTAAGCTTGTTAACCCTTTTGGGTTTAATGTTCATCTTTATGCAGATGACCTGCAGTCTACAAATCCAGCTCTAAGCTCCTCACTTTGCTTTGAACCAAATTTGTTGTTGTTCAATCATTTCAATTGTGTCTAACTCCTTATGACCCCATTTTACAGATGAAGAAACCGAGGCAAACAGTGAAGTGACTTGTTCAAGGTTACAGAGCTAGTGGGTGTCTGAGGCCGGATTTAACTCAGGAATATGAATCTTCCTGATTCCAGGCCCAGCCACTTTCTCCACAGCACCACCTGCTGCCCAAATGACCAGTTCTTAATCTCAATATGTCCAAAACTGAATTTATCATTTCCCTCCCAAACCCTGCCCTCTGTCAAAGGTAGCACCATCTCCTAAGTTCCTTATGTTGACATCAGCCTCAATTATTCTTCCTCGCTGGATAAATCGAGTCAGTTATCAAACCTCTCCATCTCTAGCTATACAAATTATCTCATATGCTCATTTTCTCCATTCACATGGCCACTACCAGTGCTTCATCCCCTTTTGCCAAACAGCAAACAGCCTCATCATTGTTTTTCATCCATCAAGTCTCTCCCTATTCCTATCTGTCCTCCACACTGATGCCAAAATGATATTTTTAAATGAAGACCTGACCACATCCCTCCCCTCCTCAATCATGTTCAGTGGCTCCCTATTGCTTCCAGGATAAAACCCAGCTTCCCTGTTTGGCCCTTCACAATTTGTTTCCACTCTCCCTTTACTTGCTGTTCCCCATACATAATATTCTATCTCCTCCCTCCAGGCTTTTGTACTTCCTGAGGTACTTCTGATTCCAGAATGTTTACATATTCCATCCCCTTTATAGAATATAAGCTCTTTGAGAAAAGGAATTGTTTTTGTTTTTGTGTCCCTGCACTTGGCACAGTGCCTGGTGCTTATTAAAAAGTTATCAATATATTTTTATCTTTCTCACACAATCTCTTTCTCTCCTATTCTACATATCTATATGTCTGTTTATATATTCTATCTCTCTTTTTGCCTATCTATCTATCTACCTATCTATCTATCTATCTATCTATCTATCTATCTATCTATCTATCTA
>JAJPUD010001530.1:356756-396940 GCA_023553655.1 Myrmecobius fasciatus | reverse complement strand
TCTATCTATCTATCTATCTATCTATCTATCTATCTATCTATCTATCTATCTATCATCTAAGTATCTGTCTGTCTGTATGTTTATTCTGTGTGTCTGTCTATCTATCTATCAATCAATCAACAGCTAGGTGGTATAATAGATAGAATGCTGCGCCAGGAGTCAGGAAGCCTCTTCTTTCTGAGGAGTTCAAATCTGGTCTCAGACACTTACAAACTGTGTGACCCTCAACAAGTCACTTAACTCTGCATTTTCCTCATCTGTAAATTGAGCTGGAGAAGGGAATGGCAAACCACTCCAATATCTTTACCAAGAAAACTCCAAATGGGGTCACAAAGAATCAGACAAGATTGAAAAATGACTGAACAATCCCAAAAATATGCATCTATATTTACATGCATAAATATAAATAAATAATTTAATTTTTATAAAAAGCTTGTTGGAAAGAGTGGATTAGTTTCTACTCTCTTATCTAATACAGAACAGTGCCTTCTGAGGACACAGTCCATGCTTGGCTACAAAGGCACAGAGGAATATGAAACATTCTGGAAGCTGAGCCATCGGCGGAATGCCGATGTCCAAGCTGAACGCCGGATCGAATTTTCCAATGGACTTTTTCCTGCCCTTTCCCAGAAATATAAAGACTCCTGTCGTGAGTGACCACGTTCAGCCCAAGAGCATCTCTCCGGGAAGCAGCAAGGTGTGTTAAGGGCCTGCTTGGAGCTGTTAGTCTTGCCTTACCTTTGAAAAGGCTGAGGTTAATTCCATTAAAACTGTTTCGTGGCTTAAAACATCTTGAAATCTTGTGCTGACTGAGTCAGCCTGGGCTGGGGTAATGACTAGGCCTTGGGACAGCGAATTCTTGGCCAAGTCCCAGGTTGCATAACCAACAATCTGAGGGTCTTTTTGCCTTCCCATGCAGGGCCTTAAACTGCCTCCCGAGGGAATGAGGTTAGCATGAGACAAGAAGTTCCTGAGAGACTTGTATGTAGAAATGGAGACTAGCAGGAAAATAGGGTTCACTTTCCCCCCAATAGTGGAACTGGGCTTTCATTCATGCTTGGAAATTGTAATAATAATAGCTAACAGATAGAGTGTTTTAAGATTTCAAAATGTTATATATCTATTATCTGATTTGCTCCTCACAACAATCTTGTGAAATGGGTGAATTGTTATTTATTCCTATTTTACAGATGGGAAAACTGAATCTGAAAGAAGTTAAATGAATTTGGATCAGAGGATTATAGATTTAGGGCTGGAAAGGACTTCAGAGTTTTGTTTTGTAGAGTCCTGTCTGAGGCAAAATGTGAATTCAAGTGTTTTTGCACCAAGTCCCCTATTCTCTCCACTTTGCTGCCACTGGCCTAGGAGTCAGGGGATATGGATAAGAAGGTTGGCTCTGCTGCTAATTTGCTGTGTGTCCTCAGGTATTTCCTTAACCTCTCTGGACCTGCTTAGTCCTATGTAATGATGATGATATTCATTGGTTCTGACTTGGATGGAACCTTAGAGGTCATTCATTCAACCTTTACTCACCTAAACTATAAATGCCCTTGGCAACATGGTCAATGAGTAGTCAACCAAACTACGCCTGTACACCTCCAGGGGCAAGAAAAACACTCTTTTGACAAGGCAGCTGAAATGATTGTTGGATATCCATCCTTTGGAAGACTTATTTCCTTATATTGAAGTGAAATCTGTCTCCTAGTAACTTTGTGGGTCACAGACTCAGTTGGAAGGAAATATGGCAACAGCCAGTCCAATTTGACCAATGGTTGTCCAGTCTCCTGGACATTACCTCCTGAGGTGATCCATTCTTCTGGGATGGTTGGAAATCATTAGCTCTATCAAACTTTCCTCTCTGTAGTTCCCACTCAGTCTTCCTAGGTCCTCTGGAAGGATCAAGAATAAGTAGAATCTTATCTTCCATATGATAGCCAGGACAGACAAAGACTTGGAGTGAGTCAGCTCTTTGGGAGCAGGAACCAAAGGGTCTGAGTTTTTGTTTGGCTTTTTCTTTGATCTGCAGGGCTTAGCACTGGTAGGCATTGAATAAATACTTGTTGACTGACTAACTTATAGCATCTGTACCTTTTTTTTCTTTCCTTCTTAAATTTACTTTGTTCAAGGCAGTGTGATACAATGTGAGGGATAGAGAAGCAGAATTCCTGAATTCAAAAAAACATTTATTAAATACCTGCTTATTATTGATGCTGAGCTGATAGTCCACCTAAAAGCTTTATGTTAGGGCAGCTAAGTGGCCCAGTGGATAGAGCACCAGCCCTGAAGTCAGGAGGACCTGAGTTCAAATCTGGTCTCAGACACTTAAGGCTTCCTAGCTGTGTGACCCTGGGCAAGTCACTTAACTCCAATTGCCTCAGCAAAAATAACATCAAAAAAACCCCCAAACCAAACCAAAAAAAAGCTTTATGTCCTTTCTGCATGAGCTAGCAATTGTTTGGCCATTTATTCCTTAAATTGCAATTGTACAGTTGCTTTTTTGAGCCCAAATGCGGGACTTTACATTGATCCTTTGGAAATTTCATTTTGACAGATCTGTCCCTTGGTTCTGCCCTATTGTAAACTTTTGGGGTCCTGACTGAATTTATATATGCCAGCTTTATTTTTATCTCCCCAGATATAGCAATTATATTACTGTTGCCTTCATCCAAGAACTTGATAATAATCACAAGAGTGGTTCCTTAGGACAGAACTTGCCAGCAGGCCGCAAAACCAGCTACTATCAAGTCACTAATAAACACTTTTTGGTTACAGTTGTGCAAACAGTAAAACAAAAAGAACAATAACATTGTATAACATGTACAATAACATTGTATTGAAACTATTATAATATAGTGCTTTAAAGTTTAGAAAGCATCTTACAAATGTTTTCCTGTTTGATCTTCACAACATCCCAAGAAGTAGATGCTATTATTATCCCTGTTTTACAGATGAGGAAATTGAGGAAGACAGAGGTTAAGTGATTTATCTAAAGTCACACATCTGATAAGTATCCAAAACTAGATTTGAACTTGGCTCTGTCTAGTGGCCTAGCCACTACCCTTCCAACTACCAATGCATCTAACCATACCATCATTATCTTTCTTCATCACGTGCTCAGGGTTATTAAGAGTGATTTTGTCAAATATCTTGCTGAAATTCATAGATATTGATTGTATTTGGAGGACCTCCCACCTAAGTAAGAAAATTTGGCTGAAGTTTCAGTTCAATCCCTGTCAAGATTTAGAATCAAGCCACAATTTTGGACACTGAAGATTCAAAGGGAAAATGACTCCCCCTCCTCCAGCCCTGCCCTCAAGGAGCTTTTATTTTACTGAATGGATGCAATGTTTAAATGGATGAGCACAGACATGATTATTTGAACAGGGAGAAAGCCACAACAAGGCAGGGGATACAGTATGGTCTGCAGGAAGTCAACATTTCCAAGAAGGAAAAGTGAAAAGGAGGGACATTCCTGGTTTGGGGGATGTCCAGTGTGATGGGAGATGGAATGCCAAATCTGAGGAACTGGATGGCAGGAGCACAGAGTGCTTGAAGGGCATTGTTAGGCAAAAAGGATTGGTAAAGTAAGCTTTAAATAGATAATGAAAGTCTTTAAATATAAGGTGAGAAGCTTGCATTTTATTCTAGAAGCAAAAGAACCCATTGAAGATTCTAGTGTAGCCAGATTTATATTTTAGGAATATAAATTTCCTCATCTGTAAAATTGGGATAATAACAGTACTTAGCTCTCTAGGTTGTTTGAGAATATTAAAGCTCCATGTAAATGTTAGCTATTTTTATGTATGAAGGATGGATTGGATAGAGGAAATATAGGAAGCTGGGAGTCCATTGAGGAAGTTATTGCAATAGTGGAGGCTAGAAGTGACTGGGGCCTGAAATCAGGTGGTAACCAGATGAGCAGAGAGAAAGGGATGCAATTGAGAGATGTTGTAGAATCAGGATTTGACACCTGATTGTATGTGGATGGTGAAAGAAAGTGATGAGTCAAGGATGACTCCATGGTTCTGAGTCAATCCACATTAGCTTCTAGTGCTCACTGCTTTCTTTTTTTTCCCCTCAGGGCTCCCAGACTACTTCTAATAATGGGTTCTAAAACATTTTTTATGGGGACCCCTTTAGGCTTCCAAGCATTTAATTTTTGGAATTCTTCTTTTTCATTTTCTTTTTTTTAAGGTTTTTTTTTTGTTGTTTTGTTTTGTTTTATTTGTTTATCTCCCCTCTTCTGACAATTCTACCATTCTCCAGCATTACATATGTGAATTTGTCCACTATGGACATAACTTGCCTATGTCAGGAAAGTTGAACTTATCTGATATAAGCAGGTACTGTCTTATCTGGGAGTTAAAAATCCCTTTCAGGCACTTTTGTTTTGCTCTTTCAAATCTGAAGATAATTATCTTTGGTGGAAAAAGCAGAAGTACTATGGCTTAGTGGTTGTCCTTTATTCTGTTTTCTGTTAATGTTATTTCATTCAACAAGGGTTTATGATGCCCCTTTTACCCCAAGCAGAAGATTTCCCCCTTTCCCTTTCTCTTCTCAACTTAAACTCAATGCAGCTCTGATTTTTTTGTCCTTAGTATCTTCCATACAAACCTCACTAGTTCATTTTAGATTTTACTTTTCTTAATATTTTCCTTAACTATCCATGTCAGCGTAAATGATGATTCATTGCTTTCAAATGGTTACTCATCCTTAAAAAAAAATCTGTGCTCACTGTCAAGTCCGATCACCCTCTCTAGATGCTTCCTCCAAAGCTAGATTGTTAGGATTTTATTCTTGAGAATCTCTCATCCTTTGTGACCCATCTTCCCTTTTAGAATCTCAGCCCAGAGGACCATCTTTAGAGAAAGTTATAAGGGGTCTCCTAGCATGTTGAGTTTAAATCTTCGATCCTATGAATGGGGAAACTGAGGCAGGCAGGGGTTAAATGACTTATCACACAGATAGTGTCAGAAATAAAACCTGAACCTAGGACCTCTGACTCTAGAGTTTGTACTTTTCCTACTATACTATAACATCTACTTATTTTTCCTTAAGCTTTTTGAAATTAATTTTCTTAAAGACTCATATATGTACTTGATACCCATGAGGAGAGGATGAGCAATGAAACATGTCTCACCCATGAGACTCGGGGCTAAAATATTGCACAGAATGCTGAGCAGAAAGACCTGAATTCAAATTTAACCTCAGATACTTCCTAGCTAGATGATCTTGGACAAGTCACTTAACCCCTTGCTGCCTCAGTTTCTTTAATTGTAAAATGGGGACAATAATAGCACCAACCTCATAGGTTTGTTTTGAAGAGCAAATGAAATAATATTTGTAAAGGGCTTAGCACAACGTTTGGCACATAGTAGGTGCTTAATAAATGCTTCTCGCTTTCTCTTCTCTTTCCCCATCTGACTATGCTCAGTATTTCCCTCTTTGTCTAGCAGAACATATTAATTTCATCCCCAGTTTTCTCTCATTTCCACTTCATCAACCAGTTCCTCATTATTAATTAGAAATAAAACAAACACTGAGTGTTAGTTTCATCCATTGCTTTCTCTATCTTATAAAAGATTAAATTGTTTGCAAAGCAAGAAAAGAATTTATCAGATGTTTTGCTATCTGCAGATTCATTTTTCCAAAGGGTTTTTTGGGGTTATTTGACATCCTTTATTACATATATGTGTGTGTGTGTGTGTGTGTGTGTATACTCACACATATATTACTACTGTTACTACTATGTATTACTGCATGCTCTCTCTCTGTATATAAACACACACATATAAATACATATATATGTAATATGTAAATATATACATGGAAATGATAACATTTTGGCAATTATGTGAAGGATGGATTTGAGAAAGAGAAATTAGAGGAAGAACAACTATTAGGAAGCAATTGTAATAGTCCTGGAAAGAACTCTCTCTCCTTTGTCTCTATCTCTCTCTCTTTTTCCCTCTCTCTTTCTCTTTCTCCCCACACATACACATATGCAAATATATGTACATGTATACAGCACATGTTTATATACATGTATGTATGTGCACACACATACAGATTCTACACACACATATAAAACCATACACATATATGGATAGTTCTTGGCTGGTTTATAAATGCTGTTTGTAAAATATAATCCACATCCTCCATCCCACTCTCCCTTCCTCTACCCCCATAGCCAACCTGTTGCCAAGTCTTGTTTCTCACCCAGTCATCAGCATGGTTCTGGTCCTTATTGCTTCTTTCTAGGACTTTCCCAGCTGCCACCTAATAGGTTTCCCTTCCTCTAGTGTTGCCCTTCTCAGATCTATCCTTCACACAACTACCAAAGTGTTGTCATTCCTCTGCTTAATAAACTTCAGTGGCTCCCTATTTCTTCTCAGATTGATATAAATTTCTCTTTGGCAATAAAAACATTTTACAACTTTTCCAAACTTGCTACATATCATCCCCCTCCCCTTTCTTTACAGTCCTGTCAATGTGGTCTGTTTATCCTCCCTCACATATGATATCCTTTCTTTTACATTTATGTCTTTGTAAAAGATGTACACGGCTCTTCTGATCTTTTGATTGCTAAATTCTCTAGTTTTGTTAAAACTTAAGTCAAGTGCTATCCACTCTTTGAGGCTTTCTCCTAATTCCTCCAATAGCTAAAATCAGAGCTACCCTGGAATCACCTGGGATTTATTTTTTATATAGCATGAATCTACTTATAGGCAAACATCAACTGATTATTCAGTAAAAATTTATTAAGCACTTACTATGTTCATGCCTCCTCTCAAAGAAGGCAAGTTCTTAAAAGCATGAATCATTTAATTTTTGTCTTTGTATCCGTAGCACTTAGAGGGCAGTTAGGTCATGTGGTAGGTAAAACTTGAGCCTAGAGGAGTCCAAAACTGGTCCCAGCCACTTCTTAGCTGTGTGACCCTGGGAAAGTCACTTAATACTTCAATTTCTTATCTATAAAATGAGCTGGAAAAGGAAATGGCAAACCATTCCAGTGTCATGGCTAACTAGGTGACAAATTGGATAGAATGCTGGATCTGGAGTCGGGAAGACTCATCTTCCGGCATTCACATATGGCCTCAGATGCTTACTAACTGGGTGATGCTGGGTAAGTCACTTAACCCTCTTTGCCTCAGTTTCTTCATCTGTAAAATGAGCTAGAGAAGATGGCCAATTGCTCCAGTATCTCTGCCCAGAAAGCCCTAAAGTCATCATGAAAACTTGGACACAACTGAAATGACTGAACAGTAATAATTTCTAGTTGTTCTTTGTTTTTTGTATGTCTGGCAATACCAGCTTCTTGATAGGTTCTGGTTGATTGGTAGGATGGTTTTGTAATACATTTCTAAAAGATAATTTTTCTTTTTTGTTCTCATCTGAATCACCACAGTCTCTGCTTCAAGTTTGTATATGTCCTTAGAGATTCATATAAAAATAACTAAGACATACAGTTTTATAGGACATCCCAAAAGTCTTAGTGTGGCTTTCTATTTTTAACAGCTTAAAGTTACACAATGACTTCTGTGACATTCTGTATAGCCCTTTACAGTTTAAAAAACCCTCAAATATCATTTGATCCTCACAACAATCTGGTGAGGAGATACTACAGGTATCATTGTCACACTTTTAATAATGAGAAAACTACGTTTCTCTGAGAGATTAAATGACTTACACCCCATTTTTATGTAACTAGTAAGAATCTAAGGTGGGTTTAAACTCAGGTGTGTGGCTCTAAGTCTGCTCTAGCCATACTGTATACTACTTCCATATCTTTCAGTTGGGTTGGTTCTTTTAGGAAGGAATCATTCACATCTTTCATCTGGCTTGCTGGTCTTAGTGTATCATTTGTTTTCTTTTTATCCTCATTCAAATATTCTTCATTATGCTTTCTCCTTCTCACAAGTTGATGTCCACACAGGTACACAAGATAATAATATCTGACATTAATACAGTGCTTTAAAATGACAAAACACTTCATTTTCTCTTTTGCTTCTCATGATCTCATTTGATTCTTTTAACCTTTTTGTGAGATAGTGCAGAAGTTATTATCCTCATCTTATGAAGAATGAAACAGATTCTGAGAGGATATATGATTTGCCTATGATCACATGAATAATAAACATGCTATTTCAGATTTGAATATTATTCTTTTCTCATTAATAATTCAGTATTCTCTCCATACTATATCAAAACTAGTCTTTCTGAAGAGATAATACATGAAAAGTGCTTTGCTAACCTTAAAGCACTATATAAATATTAAGTGCTATTAATATTCTATGTTGACTTTGATCATTATTAATATTCTATGTGGACTTTTCATTGTTGAAAACACAGGTCCAGTCTCATCATCATCGTGATAATAAATATGACAAGAGATGACATGATGGAGGAAAAATGGAAATATATGTTATATTCCCTGCAGAATGCCTCCATCTCTCTCTACTACTAGGGATGCTTGTAGTCGACATAAAAAAGCTGGAAAAGACAGAGGTTTATTGCTGATGACTGAGGTTGCTTTGATACTGTTTGTTAATCATCTTCATTATTGGAGAAAGGAGGGAAAAGTCATGGACGATCTCATCGTGGCAAATTTGGTGCACCGACTCTGGGTTCAGCTGTTCCCTGGTTTCTGAGAAAGTGAGCTGAGTATATTCCCCAGAGGAATCTTATGTGCCGTGCTGGGCTGCTGAGTCACAGACAACGTGAAAAGATTGGAATGGGTGAATCTGTGTGGCAAGGCCAGCAGTGCTGAATCCTAGATGGTTTCTCACGAGCTCTTTCATCTATCCAGTGTGTCACCGTTGGAGAAAATGGGACCCAATCATCTGATATCATGGGGCTTAAATGAGATTATATATTCAATTCAGAGTATGAGTCAGAAGCAAATTTTTACATGAGTTTTTAATGTAAGAATGTAAATATGTAACTCTTAGCAAGATTTGGTGAGGTGGGCTTGTGGCTGTTTGCCTCAGTTTCCTCATCTGTAAAATGAGCTGGAAAAGGAAGTGACAAACTGCTCCAGTGTCTTTGATTAAAAAAACCAAAACAACCCAAATGGGGTCATGAAAAATCAGCCATGACTGAAAAACGACTGAACAACAACATTGTAAGACTTTATCTAATAATCTGGTTTGGCTGGGACGTGGAAGTAATATATAATCAGTTGGGAAAGACAGGTTGGAATCAAGACTGTGAAGGGTTTTAGGAGTTAAAAAGAGAAGTTTGTATTTTATCCTCATGGGAGTGGGAAGCTATAGAAGCTTGTGCTTTGGGAATAACATTTAGTAGTTGTGTGGTGAATGGTGCGAAAATGTGAGAGATCTGAGGTGAAAAGACCAATTAGGAGGCTACTCCAGTAGTCCAATGACAATAAGGTGGTGACTCTGTAAGGGCAAAGAAGAGGACAGGGAGAAGTTGTTGTGGTATATTGGAAACAGTGCAGGAATACCCAGACTCAAAGTCACCCTTTCACAATAACTAGCTGTGTGAGTGGGTAAATCATTTCACTTTTCTGTGGCTCAGTTTCCTCATCTGTAAAATTAAAAGGCCTTAAGGGTCCACGCTGGCTCCAAACTTATGAACCCATAAAATAAAATAATCAAAGCTTTAAAACTGATTGGGTCTGAGGGGCAGTGAGGAAGAGGGATTTCATTATGACTTTGAAGTTGTGAATATGGGTGATTACTAGGCAAATGCTCATTACAGAAATAATTATGAAGAATGATCTTTTAAAATTTTGTTTGGTTTGCTTTTGGTTTTGGGGAGGATGATGATGAACAATATTTTTGTAATGTTGGGTTTTATATATCTAGGAGATATATAATATATATAACATATATATATATATATATATATGAGATATATGAGCTGTTTTGAGATGGAGATGTCCAATAGGGCCAGTGGGGTTTTGGGCCCAGCGCTCAGGAGAGAGAAGGACTGGATATGTTGATTGACAATCATTGCTATAGAAATCATAATTGAATGTGTGGGAGCTAGGACATGAAAAGGAAACCTAGACTGAGAGTGACAGCAAGTGGGGGAGAGGGGAACAGGGAGAGGGGAACAGACATGACAGAGAGACAGAGAAAGAAATATATAGAGAGAGATAGGGCAGGAGACACAGAGAGAAACAGAGAAAGACATACACACACATAGACAGAGACAGAGAGAGGAAAGAAAGAGGAGAAGGGGGAGGGAAGGAAGAAGGGATGGAGGAGAGGGAGTGAGAATGCCCAATGTCCAGGACAGAGCCAGAGGGAGTGAGGAAGATGTATGATGATCCAGCAAAATGAAGGAACAGTTAGCCAGGCAAGAAGAGAACCAGGAGAGAGCAAAGCTACAAAAGCTCAGGAAGCAAAGTGTGTTGGGGAGGAGCAGGTGGATATCAGTGCTGAAGGCTGCACAGCGGTCAAAAAGGATGAAGATTGAGAAATGACCATTGAATTAAGCAATTAAAATGTCCTTGTTAACTTTAGAGAGGGAAGTTTCAGTATCATTATTCTCCAACCTCTCTTAAATACTCAAGTATCAATAAAAAAAGCAATAAAGACGATATTTTAGTTTCCTGCCTAGGATTTTATTGTCCTTGGAGATATTCTCAAGGTTTCTTTTGGTGGATAATTAATTCATCATTTTTAGGATCTGGACCCAAGACACCAAGCACCTTAATCCACAGTTTGGCTATGCCATCCCAGGGCTGAGAGGTCCTGATCGATGAAGCCATTATATTTAGGCAGCCCCATCATGTTTCAAATCACTAAGAACTTCCCAATGTGGGCATATTATTTTCTGCTCTGATGCAGATAATATGAATTTGGTCTATTCTATTCTAAATGTTCTAGTTCTTGCCTGGTTTAGGGAACAGTAATTCAGAAATCATTGTTCCCAGAAATAGTGGAGCTATTTATTGCTTTATGTGAAAGGAATAAATGTTTATATGGTGTCTACTATGTTCTAGACACCGGACTAAGTACTTTTATAATTATCTTATTTGATCCTTACAATAAATCTTTGAGGTAGATGCTATTATTATAATTCCTGTTTTATAGATGAGGCAAATAGAATTTAACTGATTTGCCTAGAGACTAGATTTTATTTATTTCAAGCTACTTAAATTTTTTTTATTGAGAAGCATTTTTTAATGGCAAAAAGAACAGAATTTAATGCAAAACCCTGAGATATGGATTTATTGTAAGCTATAAATAAAATGTGTTTCTAAAGAATGGAGTTTAAATTTACCCTTGATATACTATATGTAATCTGATTTATTGGTAAATCCATTGCTCTTGCAACTGTCAACTCTCCATCCCTGTGACTCCTCAGAGTCAAACTCCAGTCTCTGGGTAACCATTCTTCTGTTTGTTATTAGAATGTATTAGAATGTAAGCTCCTTAAGGACAGCGACTGTCTTGCTTTTATTTTTATATCTCCACACTATCTTGTATAGAGTTAGAACACTCCAGACACAATAAATGTTGATTAATTTATTCACCTGCATGAAATGATCATAATGGTATCAAATGATACTGGAATATTCAGCAGATCGAAAGAATTTCTATATTATAATCTGGGTACTTAGTGCAAGGTTTAGCACTTGACCCTATGGGTCTCATGAGCTCCCAGCAAAGAGTTACTAAGCACCCAAAGCTGTAGCTTCTCTTATCATTATTGGTGAGATGCTATTTCTCCAGAATTCAGTGAAAGTGCAAAGTCTGTCTAAAGCATCATGTTTATTGTCCGATGATCCTTGCTTCTCCTTCCCTTTCTCTTTTGTGCTAAATTGTCCCACTCACTGATGCCTATTTTCATTCTTTCTCACTCAACTTCCCTGAATTTTTTAATTTCCTGGTTTTCTTCTCCAATGTTTTTTTTCCCCCATCCTCTCGAGGGACTTTTCATTTTTTCATAATAAGCCAGAGCACAGAAAGGTATTCCTCAAGCTGTTTCGAGATCGTCTCATTTCACATACCCCAAATTGACAAGTGCCTCCAGCAAGGAAGCAAACAGCCCATATCCACAAGTTACTTGGAAGAGTTTCAGTACTTACAAGATAGCATTGTTTTCTATTTTTACTCTCTTCTGGATTTTTCATTAAAAAAAAAACCAAAACAAACTCTTCTATCATATCTCTTGTTTTTTCAATGGGTGAGGGAGGGGAAAGGGGAGAAGGAGATAATTTGGAACTCAATTTTTTAAAAAAGAATATTAAAAATAAATAAGAATTTTTTTGGTAAAGAAATTTTTTTTGTAAAGTTGAACTTTTTACTTTCTTCTGGTCCTATCTTGGACTCCTGCTCAGGAAGTTTTCTCAAGTGCCTTTAAGCTATTCTCCTTCAAGTGGATCCTAGCCAAAACAGTTAGCCCAAATAGCAGACATAGATAGAGGCAGCTAGGTTATGTAGTGGATAGATGGCTGAGTTTGGAATGAGGAAAAACTCATCGTCCCGAGTTCAAATCCAGCCTCAGACACTAGATTTGTCATCCTGGGCAAGTCATTTTACCCTGTTTGCCTCAGTTTTCTCTTCTGTAAAATAAGCTAGAGAAGGACATGACAAACTACTCCAGTATCTTTGCAAAGAAAAGCTCAAAAGGGGTCACGAAGAGCTGGACATGACTGAAATGACAACAGCAGATAGACAAGAAAACTATGTTAGCCCTAAAACTAAACACAGAGAACCTTGAATGAATGGACTATTATTTCTCACGGTTTGTCATTTCTTGTTTGTCTCTTTGTGAACTTTAACATTATATAAAAGGCAGCAAAGATTTCTTGGAAGATGAAAGACTTGAGTTCAAACCACACATGATGGAATGGAATAAGCATCTACATAGTGCCTCCTATGTGACAGAAATGTGCTAAGTGTTATAAATGGTTCTGAGAAATTAATAGCTAATGATGTAGCATGTAGAACTCTTGGCCTGAAGTAAGAAAGTCCTGAGTTCAAATTCAGCATCAGACACTTACTAGTTATCTGATCATGGGAAACACATTTAAACTTTCAGTGCCCTAAGAAATACTACAGTGAGTTACAAGTAATCGATCGTCTCTGAAGAATGAGTTTTCATGCTGGGAAATCCCTATAATGATGAAATCTCAGGCTTGGCCCCCAAAAGATATTGACATTGTGATTACGCACTTGATGGGCTGGTTCTGGAGATGTCCCTGGGAGATTTTTTTCCCCTCCTGATTTACCCTTCACATTGTGATCTGCTATTTGGTCCAGTCTGATTCACAGACGTCTGGAAAACAGTTATCTGGCGAACAGTTATTAAAAACACGGTTTGGCTGCTGGGAAGATTAAAAATATATTGCCATCTTTTCTTCACCCTTCAGCTTCCAAGACTACATATATTACAAGACCAAACTTTTTTTGTTTTCTGGTTTTCTGAAGCCTCCATAGTCTTCAAATGGCTCAACTTAAGTACCAATTTCTCTGATTTCCCCAACTCTCAGCATATACTTAGTTCATTGATCCCAATTTCTCTTTTCTTGACTTTAGTCTATGGCACCCATTGTCATTATTTATATGTTTTTTTATAAATGTATTTATTTATTTAAAACTTAGATACAAAATAAAAGAACAAAATAGAACAAAAAGATAGAAAAGGAAAATTGTCATGTACACAACAGAGCATAAGGAAGGATTCAAAATATGTAACAATAAATTTCATTTCAAGGAAGCATATATAATAATAGAAGACATTATTAGTTATCTTTTAGCATACCTGGTTTATGTGGTTGAATTAAAACTCATGGAAGACAAGGATTGTTTTATAATTTTGTCTTTGTGTCCTGTACCTAATCCAATGTTTGTAATGCAGCAGGTGCTTCATAAATGCTTGTAGCACCGGATCCCCTCATGCTAGAAATCTAAAAGTTCACCAAAGGCAGAGGAGGTGTCAGCCCTACCCAGATTTGAACTACACCCCTCTCACAACTATCAGAGTGCCAAGACACATAGGTGCCCAGTAAACATTTGCTGCTGCTGTTGATGAAGAATTAGATCCTGTTTTTGGGAGAAAATGCTGTTTGCTTTCTCCATGGTTTGCCAGGGTGGAGGAAGTAGAGCTAAGAAAGTGACTCAGAGCTGCCACTTGGGAAGTCTTCTTAGTGAAAAAGACTAACAGATATGTGAGATTCTCACTACCACCTTTTACAAAACCCCTACCTTTCTTCAAGCACCACCTCTTGTTCCAGGCCTTCCCTGATCTTGCCAGCTAATAGTGGTTCTCCACTCCCCCTCTCCCTTTCTGGTACTAATGCAAGCTTTGATTGACAGTACCTCTTCCTTCCCATCCCCCTTTGGTGGGATATCAAACTCCTCCCAATGCCTTCCTTTATGGAAGGCAGTCTAGAGTCCTTTTCTCTCACCCCCAATCCAGTCTCCTTTCCCTCTCTGCCCCTGCTTTCTATTCAATCCCTAAGGACTAGAATAGTCTTTCTTTTTTTTTTTTTATCAATCCTATCTTCAGTGCTTACCACAAAGCCTGATACAAAGTAAGTGCTTAATTAATGTTTATCCAATTGAATTACTTTGTATATTTTAAAGTACTTGAATATATATACATTGTTTTTTCCATTAGGAAATGGGACTATTTACTTTTCTCTTTGTCCTGCCAGTATCTGGCAGATTGTCTGGCACCTTAGAACCACTTGAAAGATATTTGTTGATTAATTGATTTGCACCTATCTCTAACAGCTGATACTTTCAGCTTCAAAAGCCAGTACATCTCAAAAGCCCAGTCAGGCAGATATATTACTGGGACTATTATTCTCATTTTAAAAATGAGGCTGAAGTGCAGAAAGATGAAGTTGCTTGTTCATGGTCACATAGCAAACAGAAGCAAAATTTAAATTAGGATCTTCCTTACTTAAAGTCCAGCACTTGAGACACTAAACCACATTGGAGGAAAGAAGGGCAAAGGGGTTCAGCATCTGGGAAGTTGTCCTGTGTCTGGAGGTATCATGGGAATAGGGAAAATTACTCTGCACAGAGTTCCAGTCTTGTCCCTTATTATCTGTGAGACTTTGGGCAAGTCCCTTCTTCTATGGGGTTCCATTTCCCCAAAGGTAGAATAAAGAGATAGATTAAATGGTCACTATAGTTTTATATTTCTTTGATCCTGTAATGCTACTCATTGAGCAGGTGTTTAACTGGATCCCTTGCCTCCAGGCCGTCCTGATTCACAATCATCTCATCTAATAGGGAAGAAATGATAACATTTCAGCTCAATTTCCCCTAGGTATCTGTTACTGTGCCTTCTATATCTCAGTTCTCATAAAGAGCTAAATTTTTTTCTATTCTAGTTTCAATTCTTGTGTGGTTCTCGTTGGTTAGACTGGACCTCCTTGTAGGTGACAGAAGGTCCTGCTTTCCTCCCAGTGAGAGCTGACACTCATGGGACATTTTAAGGTTTGCAAAGAATTTCAGCAGCACATTTAATTGGAGTCTCACAATAATCCCATTTAGCTAGTGATATCTTTATTCTTATCCCCATTATACCGATGAGGAAACTGAAAGTGAAGGAAGTTAAAAGATGCATCTGTGGTTATACAGTATATTGTGTAGAGACAAGATGTGAATGAATTAAACATAATTTATTAAGGGCTAATTATGGGCCAAGCACTGTGCTAAGTCCTGAGATTATGAATTTACAAAACAAAGAAGGCCCATGACTCTAACAGCTTTCATTATAATGGGAGAGAAAACACACCAAAAGGAGAGGGACATTTTGATAGGGAAAGTTACAAGGGGCCTTCTCAGAATAGATTGACACTTGCCATCCAGGAACAATGGCAGAGTAGATTTGAACTCAGGTCCTTTCTGACTCATCCAGTACTTTATGCACTAAGAATCAGACACTGGGCAGCTTCACTGTGATTTCAGATGAACTGGCTTGCATCAAGCTGTGAGCCAGAAGTATATAAGGACCACTCTGTAGGTTGAACAGGTTTCTAGGACCCCATGAACTTTCCTTTTTTATGGAAAATAAAGAAAAGCCATGTTCATTTGTACATTTGCTGAATAAAGTGATTGCTTATGGGAAGTCTCAGGCTGCATGCTGTGCTTTGCCCAAAATGAGGAAAAGTGGATAGAGAACAGACAAAGACTTGTGTTCAAAACTTGTCCTAGCTACTAAGTGTATGTGTGACTCTGGGCAAGTCAATTAACCTCTTCAGTCCTCCATTTGCTCATCAGCAACTGGAGATAATAACAAAGCACCTACCTCCCGGAGTCTTTGTGAATATCAAAGGAGATGATATATGCAAAGTGCTTTGCAAACCTTAAAATATTATATCAATGAAGCAACTATGATCTTAGCCCATGACCAGAGGCTGGATTAGATTTGGGACTTTTTGTTTGCAGAGTCCAGGGTTCTTTCCACTGAACGGCACTGTGAATTGCAGCACATACAGTGGAGAATATAGTCTCCCTGCAGGTAGGGACTGTTTTTGTCTTTGTCACTGAATCTCTATGGCTCACTGAGTTGAATTCTGAGGGCTAATCTAGGCAGTGGAAACTCAGAAGAGCTGATCTTTCTCTTTCTGAATCGTGGTCCTCACTCCCAAGCAGGAAGGGAGCTTGTTAGGATGTATAGGAGGTGATGAAGAAAGGGAAAGGGTCAAGGGGGAGCTAAGCTAGAAGACCAAACACTGCAGATAACTTGATAGCCAAAAGAGCCAGGACAGAGTGATTACACAGATATAGTTTGGCAAAGCCAGTGGAGAACATTCTGTTGGCCCTTCCCTGGGGCCTTAGGCTCAATTCTACTGATAATTCCCAGAGAAAGGTAGAATTGTCAAATCATATCCCATTTGCCAGGCTTTCACCTGTATAACAGAATTCTCTGTTTTTTTCTTTTGTTTTCCTTTAAAGTTTGTTTAAATGAAACACCCAAAGCTCCTTCCCAGCTTTCAGAGCCCATATGGTAATGAACAGGATGGAGTCCTGCTTTCCATCATTCCTATTCAGCAAACTCCAATTTTGGGACTCTAGCCCCAAATCTGAAACCATTTTCCCCACTTGAGGAGATTTAGAATAGAATGAACCTCAGAGATCTTGAAGCTCAATGCCCTAATTTTATAGATGAACCCTAGAGGCAAGGTAATTATATAAGGTCCTATAGCTAATAAATAGTAGTGGTAGCATTTGAACCCAAGTCCTCTGACTAAACCCAGGAGTCTTTCCACTACACAATGCTTATGTTAGGTAATCTATACAATTCCTCCCACACTGTAGTCCATAGTAACTGAAAATCCTTTGTATGAGATTCCAGTATTTTTTTTTTAACCTACTGTTTTCCAAGCCATCACTTTCCAAGACAACAGCATCCATGTGGTTTTTATGTGGGATTTCTGAGAGTAAGTGGCTTCTTGGAGCCCTAAATAACCTCTGAAATCCCTCTCAGCTCCTCTCCCTCAAATATGAGAAAATGGGCAATATGAAGAAAATAGCTTGGGATTAGGATCCAGGATACCTGGGTTTTCGCCCCAGCTCCAATTTTTACCATATGACTTCGATCAAGTCATTTTCTCAGTTTCTACCTACATCTGTAAGTAAGGGAGCTGGACCAGATGAAGGACCTCATGTCCCTTTTAAAGTGATATTTGGAACTCAATAATAATATGTGTAAAGTGCTTTGCAGACCTTGAAATGTAATAAAATCTGAGGTACTACCTTATTCTTCTCATCTTTTTCAATGGAGTTCAGACAGAAAACAATCTTGAGACAAGCCCTATCCACTTATTTCCTTCTATTCAATGTCTAACACAGTATTGAATAGCAGTTTATAGTGACTGCTTTATGTAGTTGGATAAAAAGATTAGGAGGCAAGCTCCATCTCCAAGGCTCACTGAAAGCATCCTTGATCCATCTCCAAGAGAGAATGAGATGATGGGGATAATGGAAATGATGGTATCTCTTCCTTTGGTCCAACATTTTTTTTATACCTTCTCTACTCAGTCTCTATCTTATTTTTTAAAAGCTTTTTATTTTCAAAACATATGCAAAGAGATAGGTTTCAACATTCACCCTTGCAAAATCTTGTGTGCCAAATTGTTTCTCCTTCCCTTTCCTCCACCCCTTCCCCTAGCTGGCAAGTAACCCAATATGGTAAACATATGCAATTCTTCTATATATTTCCACAATCATCATGCTGCACAAGAAAAATAAGATCAAAAAGGAAAATGAGAAAGAAAACAAAAAGCAAGAAACAACAACAAAAAAGGCAAAAATGCTATGTTGTGATCCACATTCACTCCCCATAGTCCCATAATCCTCTCTCTGGATGCAGATAGCTCTCTCCATCACATCTATTAGAATTGGCCTAAATCACCTCACTATTGAAGAGAACCATGTCCATCAGAATTGATCATTGTATAATCTTGTTGTTGCCATGTACAATGATCTCCTGGTTCTCCTCACTTCACTCAGCATCAGCCTCTCCAGGCCTTTCTGAGATCATCCTGGTGATCATTTCTTACTGAACAATAACATCCCATTACTTTAATATGCCATAACTTATTCAGCAATTTTCCAACTGATGGGCATCCACTCACTGAATGGCTGCTTCATATGGGTCCTTTTCCCTTTTTATGATCTCTTTGGGGTACGGGCCTAATAGAAACACTGTTGGATCAAAGAATATGCACAGTTTGATAGTCCTTTGGGTATAGTTCCATATTGCTCTCGAGAATGGTTGGATCAGTTCACAACTCCACCAACAATGTATGAGTGTCCCAGTTTTCCTACATCTCCTCCAACATTCATCATTATCCTTTCCTGTCATCTAAGCCAATCTGAGAGGTGTGTTGTGGTATTTCAGAGTTGTCTTAGTTTGCATTTCTCTGATCAAAAGTGATCTAGAGCATTTTTTTTCATCTGTCAGTCTCTCTCTTCTGAAAGGTTTTCAGTCTTTGTGGCTTGGTGTATTTGAGCATGCAAAATGGCAACATTTACTAAAATTCTCATTCCAAAGTTCTTATTGATCAATGAGCTATCTAAGCTATTGTGGGCAGCCATTTGGTCTGTCATTATGGTCTGGTTTTTGGACAGTTTATTGGTTGAATTCTCCAGCACAGTTTGAGGTTTGACTTTGCAGCTTTGGGATTTGCCATTTGTCAAACTGTGAAGGATGGCAAGCTTCTCATTTATAATTCCAGTGGCCAGGGGATATTTTGCTTGGTATTTGGGAAGTGCTAAAATTTTCCAGCTTGCAGGGATGCACCACACAGTTTCTCTCATTTCCTTGAATGATCTCCATTTATCACTAAGTCCAGACTTGTTAGGGATACTAACACTTTTGGGGTTCTGATGTCAGTGACCTGTACTAGAGCTGCCATGATCAACCCATCAACCCCCTCCCTCCTGGCTCCAGTAACAAAGCTATAAACCCATGGTCACTTGGTCAAGATCCTTCGTTGACATAGGTGAACATTAATAAGGAACAACAGGATTTCCCTAACTCCTCTGCTTAGTCTGTTCACTCCTTGGATGATTTCTAAGGTTTCTTTCAGCTCTACAAGTTGGCGACTCTCGTATATTCCTGCCAACACAATGATCGCTCCCCTTCCTGACTGCCCATAATGATGTGTCAGTTATTTTGGCATGAGATTATATTCGGTTTGGCAGGCTGTCTCATTCTCTAATGATTTCACATGTGTGGATCTTGTCTGCCCAACTCTACTGGGTGCTCCTGGCCAGGGAAGGAACACCCCCTTCTCAATCTCCTTATTTTTTATACAAAATGATAGCCTGTGGTTGGCACATAGTAGGTGCTCAGTGAAAACTAGGTAAATTGAATTTTAACTGCAGACAGACACGCAGGAAGTACCAGAGAACAAAATTTGACTCTGTACTTTGTTAGAATATGATCCTAGGGCTAAAAAAGCCCATGCCAGCCACCTAATGAGGAAGTTACTCTTACCTTGAGGATCTCCTGATTTGACAAAGGAGCTCCCAGGGACTGGGTTAGGGAAAGTACCATCTTTGCCCTCAAGTGATGATTGGGATCCAATTTGTGTTCCAAGCAATGCCATGTGATAGATGCTACAGCGTCTGCCTTCGTAGAGCCTCTGGTCTGATGGAGAGACACACGTGCTCTAATCTCTGACTTATGGACTCCCTGGTCTGAATTGTTACTTCTGGATGGATATTTTAAACCAATGTTAGATCCAGAACCAGGTTTGATGATGAAAGGTTGCCTGCAGGAGGTAGCTACCGATATTTGAATCAGCCTGTAGGCTTTTGGAGGAAAAGTAGTCCCTTTGGCCAGGCCAGGAAATGGCAGGGATGGAAGCTGGTATGGGCAGGGTGAGCCTAGGGCACTTGCCGTGTCCTGGTGTTTAAGGCCTGAAGCCTGGGACTGTCATTGAGTGCCTCATGCCCTTAGTTTCCCACAATCTGTCCAGTATTTGAAGGCCACTGGCTTGGTCCTCTGGGACCCCCTGGCACCTGAAGCAAGCAGAGAGCATCATGGAGAAATCTCCCATGAAATCATTGCTGGCTCAGGGACCTGGCAAAGTCCCTCAGGACACGATAGAGTTGGGTTGGGTTGGTGCTGGCAGACAGCCTTGCCTGGCTCTGGCCCTAGTTCCTCAGCCTAAGGGGCCATGCTAAAAAGGGTGGTGGAGGCTCACTGGGTTGGGAGGAGGAGGGAAAGGAAGCAGTGATCAAGGGCAATGGGCAAGGTCTTGAGGGAAGGTATGGCCTCTTAAACCTGGATAAGTATATTCTATCCTTCCTGCTTATCCCTCAGAAAATTTCTCACTTGCTCTGTGCCCTGCTTTGTTCTTAACCACCTCTTCTCTTTTCCCCTTTCTCCTCCTTCCATTTTTCCCATTTCTCTCAACTTTCTTTCTCTTATTCTTTTTCTGTATCTTCATGACTTTGTTCCTTCCCACCCTTCCATTTTTTTCCCTTCCTTTTTTCCTTCCTTCCCATCCTCCCTTCCTCCCTTCTTCTCTCTTTATTTTCTGCTCCCTTTTTCTACTTTCTTTTTCTATCATTCTTTCTCCCCTTTCTCCATCATCTCTGTCTCCCTCTCATGGTCTCTCTTCTCCTCTCCCTTGGCAAGAGTTATATTTATTTGATAAATCAAAGCCCTGAGCTTTCCCCAATCCAGGGAAATTTAATTTCTGTTCTTGTCTATCTCTTTGGGAAACTGGTGCTCCCATGTTTGTCCTAGTCCTTGCTCCCTGATTCCATCTTGGGCTGGGTTCTCTAATATTAGCTCACCAATACTTTAAGCTGATGAATCTTTATGTAAAATCCCATCCAAGGATTGCAAAAAGAAAGATATATTGACGTGCTATTGGTGGAGCTGTGAACAATTTTGGAAAGCAATTTGGAAATGTGCTAAGAAATAACTAAAATGGCAGAGAGATCCCTCCACTGGGCATCTAGTGCAAGGAGGTCAAAGTCAGAAAGAAAGATCTCATCGACATGGGAATATTCATAACAGGATTTTTTTACGAGAGCCAAAAACTGGAAACAAGGCCGATGCCCTTTGATTTGGGAATTGCCAAGCTAATCGTGCCATAGGGATATACTGGAATATGACCGTGCTGAAAGAGACTATGAATAGGAAGAATTTAGAGAGTCACTGGAAGACTTAGGTGAACAGAGGCAAAGTAAAGTGAGCAGAACCAGGAGAACGATATACACAATTATGATTACGTGATTGAAAGAACAGAAAATCCTAACCAGATTCAGTGTAATTATGCTGACCAAGCTTGACCTTCAGAAAGAGGTGAGAAAATGCACCTCCTTCTCTTCCTTGAAGAAGTGAGGGATTATGGACTTGGAATACTGGGTACATTTTCAATATTGGTTGATGTGTTGGTTATTTATAAGCTCCACCCTTTCCTTTGCCTTTTTTCTCCTTTTTAAAAAAATTATGTGTTTCAAAGGATGTCAAAAATAGTCTCTGGATTGTATTTAAGATCAAGCTTATTAGGGTCTGATATAATTATTATAGTTTATATTTCTACCATGGGTATTCTGAAATGAACCGATGACAAAAAAGATAAAACATTTTTCTAAAGAAGAAATCTATCAACATAAAAAGCTATATTCTGGCTCTTTGGGCCAGATTCTCAGCAGGGCAAATGTACTCCTCTGATGAGTTAATTTAGGCTTTTGTTTCCACAGAGGATGCCCTGAGCATCCTTCCTCCTTTCCCAGGGTTTCCATCCCTGGGAAGAAAGTCTTGCTTATGGTCATAGGGGGAGTCTGGGACATTTCTGGCTTTGCTGTCTAACTTGGAAGAGTCTCTAAGTGGGTGGTAGATCAAAAAGAACAGGGCTGTATAAGGAAATCTGAGCTTGGGGGAGAAGGAACCTTCTGAGGAGGGGGAGCCTTGAAGCCCTTGTCACAGCCCAGCACCCATAGGTGATGGGCACCTGCTGTGCCCACCAGGCGGGCCTGCCCTGCATCTGTGCAGCTGCCACTAATCACCCCGTGCTGCATTTGTTTTGCCATCCCCTTGCCTACCACATGCTGCTTCCTTTCCTTTCTTTAGACATGCTAATCTTCACTTTTATGAGATTTTCTCAGAAAAGAAAGCCATGAAATTCTAAACATAAAACAGCCTAACCTCTACTGGGAATTAGATGACTGAGTTTTTTCTGTTTTCTTTCATCTCTCTCAAGCTCTTCCCTTCTCCCCATTCATTTATTCTTTCATTCATTCAAAACACATTTATTTATTAAATCCCTGCTAAGTGCAAGGCAAGAAGCTTGGAGATGGTATGGCTAGAATGCTGGTCTTGAAATCAGAAAGCTCGGCTGCTAACACACATGGGCTGTGTGACCCTGGCCTAGTCATTTTAACTCAGAGAACTAGGCAATTCTTTGACTCTAAGTTTCAGACAAATTGCTAGAGGGAGAGGGAGAGTTTCCACACAGGGATGAAATCACTAATTTGGCTGCTTCTCACTTGCCCCCTCCCCACTTTAACCAAACCAGCACTTTTATATTGATGATTCTCCTATTCATAAAGCTCTGGGGTTGAGAAGAAGACCCTCCCGCTCTTCCTATCCCATTGGTGGAAAACAGAAGGAAAATGACTTTTCCAGAGACAACCAGCAGTTCTTTCAGAATGGATGGTGAATTTGCTGTCTAACTTGGAAAAGTCTCTAAGTGGATGGTAGATCAAAAAGAGCAGGGCTGTATGAGGAAGCCTGAGCTAGGGGGAGAAGGAACCTTTTGAGGAGGGGGAGCCTCTGAAGCCTGTGTCACAGCCCAGCACCCACAGGTGATGGGTTTTACCCATTAGAATGACCACTGGGTCATAGATTCCTAGGTTGTAGAATTGGATAAGTTCTTCAAGATCTCCTAGTTCAAGTTTCTCTTTTTACAGATGAGGAAACTGAGGCACAAGAAGCTAAGCAAGGTTGCACAATTAGCTTATAGACATATATATGGTGAGGAGCAGAGGCAGGATTGAAGCCCTATTCTCCGACTTCAAGTTCTTCTCTCTTATGGGATCAATAAAGGTTGGTAGAAACCCTTGGATCACTGAGGGCAGTTGAGGAACATAATCAATGAGTCCTTCAGCTGTCCTGGGCTTGGCCAATTGACGTAGCATTGGCCAAGACAATCTATTCTGTAATTGCCCAATCGCAACTCTTCTCTTATGGAGAAGGAGAAGAAAAAGCCCTTTCTATTGCTGAGCTCTGCTCTGTCTCCTGGTTTGTCCAGTCACTGGCTCCAGGGCCATCCTCTGAAATGGGCAAGATATTTTAAACCTTCTCACCCACAAAGCCCACCTCCCACCTCCGAGCCTTTATATAGATGGCATAGGTTGTGCCCTCAAACTCTAGAATGCACTCCCTCCTGGGTGGTCATAGGATTGTAGTTCTATTTACAAGGGAGAACAGAAGCCCTGAGGGTTATGACCCCCATCACCCTAGTAGAAGACTCAGAATTGGGGTCTGAATTTACTTTGACTCCAAAGCCAGTGCTCCCTGTATCCAGAGATAGGGAGGTGAATAGAGATTGGAGTTAGGAAAACCTGAGTTCAAATGCAGCCACAGACACTTACTAGCTGTGAGACCCTGGGCAAGTCACTTAATTGTGTTTGCCTCAGTTTCCTCAGCTGTAAAACTGAAATGAAAAAAAAAACCTAGTACCTACTTTGCAGAGTAGAATGAGATCATATTTGCAAATAGCTCTGTGAACTTTACAATGTGCTATCAGTGCTACGTATCATCATCATCGTCATCATCATTAATATTCCCATGTTGCCTCCCTTCTGACTCCCAGTTTCCTTCAGATTTCAGCTCAATCCTCTTCTCCCCAAGGCTCCTCCTGATTCCCTCCCAGCTCCTAAAGTCTTCCCCTGTGACTTTGTAGCTATGCTTTTTATAAAACATATTTAGTAGCACATCCATGCATGTATAGTCTGTCTCCCCTAATAGACTGGAAGGTCTTCAAGGACTCTGATTTTTGCCTCTGTTTCCCAGTCTCCAGAATGGGGCCAGGTATATAATAAGTGCTTAATAAATGCTCAAGGTTTTATGGATTGGTTGCAGATGAAGATGCTGCTGTTTCCTATGCAGAAGAGCTAGCCTAGAGGTCACTAAGGTTTGTTCTTGGTGACCACAAGCCACCAAATGGAGTTTGGGTGAGCCACCCACTGAGCCCTAAGTCTGGTCATGGGCTGAGCTAGAAAGGCTCCTCCCCCCCTGGGATAGTCTCTGCTTGTCTCCTCACACTTGAGGTTGTGTCTATGTGACTTAGTGAGAGATTGGAAGATGAGAATCTTCTTGGCTTGAGAGAACACACAGAACCCCAAACTTTCTTCAGGGACAATGGAGAAGGAGAAAGACTGTGCTAAGCAGCAGACTACAGGGAGCCTTGACCTGGCTCCAATTTGCCTCTGGAGACTGAGAAATTCTCTCTCTCTAATTCTTTGTCTCTTTTTTCTAACTCTTTGTGTCTCATTCTCTCTTTGTGCTAGACTCTCTCCTTTATCTCTCTCTCTCTCTCTCTCTCTCTCTCTTCCCCCCGTTCTCGCTCTCCCCATCTTTTTCTCACTGTCTTTCATTGTCATTCTCATTTTCTCCTCTCCTCTTCTCTCTCATCCTCTCTCTCCTTCTTTCTCCAATTCTTTGTCTCTTTTTCTAACTCTTTCTGTCTCATTCTCTCTCTTTCTTTGTGCTAGACATTCTCTCTCCTCTCTCTCATTTTCTTTCCCTTGTTTTTCTTTCTTCCTCTCTCTCTCACTTTCTTTCCCTCTTTCTCTCCCCCCATTTCTCTCATTCTTTCTCATCCTCTTTCTCTCCCTCTTTCTCTCTCATTTTCTCTCCCTCTTTCTCTTTTCCCCTTTCTCTCATTCTTTCTCATCCTTTTTCTCATTCTCTCTGCCTTTTTCTGTCTCTCTACCACTTTCTCTGTTTCTCATTCTCTTTCCTTTTTTCTTTCTCTTTTTCTCAATCTCTTTCTCTGTCTCTCTCAATTTTATCTTCCTTTCTCTCTCCTTTTTTCTCTTTCTCTCTCTCATTCTCTGTCTCTTTTGGTCTCTCTATTTCTTTCTGTCATTCCCTCATTTTCCTTCTTCCTCTTTTCCTCACTCACTTTCTCTGTCTCTCATTTTCTTTTCCTTTCTTTCTCCTTTTTCTCTCATTCTCTTTCCCTCTTTCTCTCTTTTTCTCTCTCTCCTTTTCTCTTACTCTCTCTGTCTCATTATCTCTCTTTCTGTCAGACTCTTTCTCTCTGCTTTTCTCATTCTCCTTCCCTCATTTTTCTCTTTCTTCTTTCTTTCACTCTTTTTTATCTCTCCTCTTTTCTCTCAATCTTTCTGTGTCTTTTTCTCCCTCTCCCTTTTTTCTAACTCTCTTTCTGTCTCATTCTCTCTTTTCTGTGCCAGACTCTCCTCCCTTTCTCTCTTCCTCCCCCCTCCCCTTTCCTCCTTCTCTCCTTCTCCCCCTCTCTTTCTCCCCATCTTTCTCTTTCTCTCATTCTATTTCTTTCTATCTCTTTATCTCTCATTCTTTTCCACTAATTTTCTCTTTCTTCCTCTTTTTCTCTCTCTGTCTCAAATTTTCTCTTCTTTCTCTTTCCTCTTTTCTGTCATTCTTTCTGTCTCTTTTTTCCCCTCTACCTTTTTCTAATTCTCTGTCTCATTCTCTCTCTTTCTCTGGTCCAGACTCTCTTCCTTTTCTCTCTCCCTTCCTCATTCTTCTTCTCTCTCCTTCTCTCCCCCTCTTTCAGCTGAGATAATGCACTTCCAAGTGGTTACCTATTCCCTGTTATTCACTTTGTTGTTTGCTAGATTGTAGCCTTCTCTGATTTCTGGTTGCTGTCTCCTTGGATAGATGGGTTTATTCAGGCTTTATCTCATTTGGTGGGAATGGTTGAGCCTGAAGATGTAAGTGAGATAACCCTTCCCTTTTAAAGGCTAGTGACCAGGACAGTGACTTCAAGCAAAGAATGAAAGCACTTCCCCTACATTTTTTTTATTTAGAGGGGGCAGAGAGATCTAATTTTAGGATAGTAACCCTACTTTGAGGAGAAAAGAGCACCCAGCTTCATACCCCCAATCTCCTGCTACCTTCTGGACAGGAATCAAATCACCCCTTGGAAAGGGATGCATGAGATCCCACAGATATGTATTCATATATTCCTGCAAGGTGCATTTAGGCAAACCCATATGGCTGTACACATGACCTGTAAGAGTAACACACACACACACACACACACACACACACACACACACACAGGAGGCTACCCTCCCTTGAGCCTTCTTTCCCAACCTCCTAGACCCAGCTGGATCAGTCAGGTAGAGCAAATCATGACTATTCATTTCACTCAGATGAGTTAGGAATCACCAATAAGTTCCAGGGAAATGAACCATGAGCTTCCCTCTCCATCTACATTGCCTCTTCATCCCAACAGCCTTTGGGCTCTACCAATTGACTGGCTGCTATATTGTATGATCTGTTGGTTCACCCTAAGGTTTCTGGGTTTCTGAGTGAGCTCATTTTATACATGTTGTACCCCCAATTGGAACGTGAGCCCCTTGAGATCAGGGATTCTCTTTTTTCTTTTCTTTCTATTTATATACTTGGTAATTAGCAGGTGTTCGGAACATAGTGGGTGCTTCATATGGATTTTTTCATTTATTCATTCAAGGATGAGTCGGGAGAGGGAGGAAGTGGGGATGGTTCAGGGTAACCCACCCCTACCGATTGGTTCAGAGTCACGTTCTAGGAAAGATGGCTCAGGGATGCTGTCCCTCACTGCCATGAAGAATACAGGACAGGGTAGGATTTTCCCCTGTGTCCCTTTGCAAATATACAGTGTGCTCTGCCAGCATACATTCCCCCGGGGCCATGAACCCTCCCCACATGCTCTGGGAGAGCCAGAATCATTAATCAGTGGTTGAAACCCAAAACCCTTTTGCCTCATGCTACTATTAAAAGCTGCCAGTCTCGATGAAGTCAGTAAAGTTCCTCCCCTATGAAGCTGTCTGCTGACTGAAGATGCAGTTTGGATAATCCTGAAACACTCTAGGGGGTCAGGAATAATAATAATAATAATAATAATAATAATAGCAGCTAGCATTTATGGTGTGCAAAGCATTTTACACACGTTATGCTATTTGAGCCATAGGTACTATTATTACCTCCCTTTTATAGATGGGAAAATGAGGCTTTAAGACTTTCAAAGACTTGCCCAAGGTCACACAGTTAAAAGTTCAAATCCTGAACCCAGGGACTCTGAGTCCCTTGGACCTCCTCTTTTCCCTTATTTTGATGGAAGGAGCCAATCATTCCTCTAGTCAGTCATCTGCATTAGTAACCTCAGGAAGAGCCACGACAAGGCTAGGGCAGTTGGGACTTCTTCCCCAGGGCACCTACATTTAAAGGGTGTTGAGAGCACTGAGACTTTCCTAGAGCTAGAAACAACTTCCTTTAATTGCAGGGACTGCTTCATTTTTAAATTTTTGGTTTTTTACCTCCAGTGCCTAGTGCAGTGCCAGGCAGAAACCTAATAAACACTTGTTGATTGCTTAACAACTGGTTAGCAAGAACAGTGAATTAAAATAGGAAGACACCAGATGGCAGCTTCCTCCCTCCTTCTCCCTTGGGGGCTGGAGCTCAGATGAACTCTGCCCAATCCCACAGCTACCAAGGTGGCCTGGCCAGCAGTGACCGCTCACTGTCCCCACTTGAATTTGTCTAAAAAGCTGTTCCAGGGGCAGCTAGGTGGTAAAGTGGATAGAGCATCAGCCTTGGAGTTAGGAAGCCCTGATTTTAAATCTTGCTTCAGACAGTTAGTAGCTCTGTGACTCTGGATAAGTCACTTAACCCAGATTGCATCCAATAAAATAAAATAAAATAAGAAATCAGCCTGAGAGCAGAACCTATGCTATTTGATCTAATCCCATTTGGGGCATCCTGGCTCTGGGTTCAAGTTCCAGCTCTAGTCTTTGCTTTTCATCTCCAATCAGCTACCAAGTCCTCTAGTTTCTTCTTCCACAAGATCTCTGCACTGACCCCTACTCTCCCTTCACACAATTGCTTTTCCAGTTCAGGCTCTCATCACTTGTCTGCAGGACTATTACATTAGGTCTCCTTCTCCTTCCAAAATCTTCTATGGCTCATTCTTACCTCCAGGTTTTCATACAACTCCTCAGTTTAGCATTTAAGGCCCTCCAGTCTGGCTCTAATCTACCTCCCCACAACTTCATTTCATTGTTTTGTGGGGCTCCCCTTTGCCCACTCTATGTACCAACCCAGTTGGACTTCTCTCTGCTCCTTAAATGCATCATTCCATTTCTAGCTTCTACTTATTTGCTCACCCCTCCCCTCCCCCACTTCCCAATACACATTCTCTTCCTCCACTCTTCCTTTCTGGTCCTTGTAAATACAAGAAATCTTCAAGACTCAGCCACTTCTTCCATGAAGCCCTCCCAGATCTCCCTAGTTTCTCTCTCTCTCTCTCTCTCTCTCTCTCTCTCTCTCTCTCTCTCTCTCTCTCTCTCTCTCTTTCTCTCTCTCTCTCTGTCTCTGTCTCTCTCTCTCTGTCTCTTTCTGTCTCTGTCTCTGTCTCTCTCTCCTCTCTCTTTCTTCTCTCTCTCATTCTCCCTCTCTTTTTCTTTCTCTCATTCCCTCTTTCCCTCCCTCTCATTTTCTTTTTATTTCTCATTCTCTCCTTTTCTCTCATTTTTTCTTTCTCTCTTTATCACTCATTTTCTTTCTCTCTTCCCTCCCTCCCTTCTTTCCTCCCTTCCATCCCCTCCCCCTGTCACCATCTCTTCCCTTCATTATGTGTCACATATGCAATAAAGAAGGTTTTTCAGGAGAGAGACTACTTCATTATTTTGACGGTATCCCTAGGTCCCAACATTCTGTGCCTGGCGCATAGTAGGTGCTCAGAAAATGCCTGATCAGTTGAATTGAGGAAAAGGAACTCAGATCCTTCAGTCATTAAGATGAAGAAGAGGAGGTTGGGCAATGAGGAGATTGGCCAGAGCTCACCCAGTGATGGAGGAGAAGAACAGAAGGACCCTTTCACACTTAGGGCCTTTTAGGTGGCTGGTCTTGGGAGTCCCTGAGTTCAAACCCCATTTCAGATACTTGAGTCCTGTGACTAAGGGAAAGTCCTTTATGCTCTCTTGATCTCAGTTCCTTCAGGGATAATAGCAGCTCCCCTCTCAGGACTGTTGTGAGGAACAAATGACATAATATACGCAGAGCACTTTGCCAGCTTTAATATGCCATTTAAATGTAGTGATTATTATTCTCGTTTCAGCTCATTCATTTTACAGATGAAGAAATCAGAAGCTTAGATGAGTTCCGTGACTTGCTTGAGGTCACATAGGAAAGCCAGGATTGAAATTCAGGTCCTCCTGGTTGTGACTTGAGCTAAATAGCCTCAGAGATCTGGGGAATCTCTTTGGAAAGCCTCAGAAGAGGAACTGATCTCTAAGCACAAAGACTCCCAGAATGGCCCAGTTTCCATATACTCCTTTGGGGGCAGGCACTAAATCTCACAGAGGCTAAACTCCCCCGGACCCTTCTGTCTGTGCCTTCCCTTCCCCTGCTGTGTTCTTCTGTTCTCCACTGCTTGCTGACTCCCTGCAGCATCTCAATCTCCCCTGTCCTGAATGCCCCCCAGAGCAACCCCCGGCAAGTCTTCCCACACTAATCCATCCCCATCTCTCCCTTCACTGATTTCCTGCCGCATGGAGCCCTTGGTCATATCCCAGCTTATTTTATTGCCTGACTCATGGCTGTGAGTCATCCTTTCTCGCTTCCCTCCTCCCTTGGCCCTCCTGTTAGCCCGGGAGCTCTCCTTAAGGGAAAGGGGGACACACAAACACTGCTTGTCTACAGTCCTCCTCACCTCCATGTCCTCACCTCCTGTCAATGGCCAGCTCAGCCAGCATCTCACATGGCAGCCCCTTCCAGATCCCCCAGACTTAGCCTTTGCTCCTTCCCAAAGTATCTTTGAATCTCTCTTTATATACTTATGTGCATTCAGGTTTCCTTACAAGAATGTATGCCCTTTGAGGACAGGATTGTAGTCTCTTTTTTTTGCCCGGAGTGACTCACACATTATTATCTTTTGGACTGGAGTTATAATGTTTCTGGTGTCCACTAGGGTACACTGTCACCTTCTTCACAACCAATAGCTTTAAAGAGCTTTTTTGGGGTACTGAGAGTTAGATGATTTATCTAGGGACAACCAGCCAGGATGTGCCAGAAGCAGGACCCGAACTCAGGTCCCGAGTCTTAAGTCTGTAAGACTGGCTTTGTAGCCACTACCCATGCTGCCTCTGATCTGAAATACAGTAGGTGCTTAATAAATGTTTCTTACTGAACTGAATTGAATCTCATCATGGGGGATGGAGTAAGAGGGAAAGAACCAATCCCATGATAACCAAGCACCTTTGGGGTCCTATCCTAACATTTAAAATCCTCAGGTGGGGAAGGACTTGGGAGGTCATGCTGGCCATCCCCCTGCCTGCAGACAAGATTCCTGTTGCTTTCTTCCAGTGGTGGATCACTTTGAAACTTCCTCAGCATCCCAAACTTGGCGATGGTTCCCTGGGTAGCCTATCTAGCTTGGCCAGGCCATGGATCTGTATTGGTTCTGTCCTGGGCACTCTAAGACTCAATTCCATCTAGCATGGCATAGTGGCTGTGGTTCTGAAGGGAGAGGTCCTGGATTCAAATCTCACCTCTGATAATCACTACTAATGTGGTCTTGGGCAAACCATGTAACCTCCCTGTTGCTCAGTTTCTTCTTCTGTTAAACAAGAGTCTCAGCCTTCCCTTCTAACTTTAGATCCTGGGGCCCCCTAAGAACAGGAAGAACATCAGTTTAGGAGTCAGACAGACCAATAACAGTTCTGTTATTAGCTGAGACCACAAGGAATCATTCCCCAATTTGAGCCTCAGTTTTATTTTCTGTAAAATGACTGGTGGCCACTATAGGTTTGGATTAGATAATCTCTCAGTTCTATTCTAGCTTTCAATCCCATGATCCTAGGGAGGCTGTAGCCTTTTTGGAAGACTGTCTTCAGAAGGCTACTGCAGAATGATATTAACAGATACTGACATGGCACTTTAAGGTTTACAAAGCACTTTACATACATTATCTTACTTAAGATTCATAATAACCCTGTAAAATGGGGACTATAAACATCATCTCTCTCTTTATAATGGAAACTGAGGATGGGCAAAGTTACATGATTTGCCTAGAACTATAGGCCTCATAGGTACTAATCTGCAGTAAATGTTTAACAATTGACTTTCCAGATAATTTTTAAGGGTTGTAGATCATACCTTTAAATTTACTCTGAATTAATAACATTTTCTCTCTCATTTTCTTAATAAAGTGCAGATGATCAATAGAACAATAAACTAATTTTGATTTGTACCATTTTTTGGGAGGAGTATGATTTCTGAGGTACAAATGCTAAGAATGAAAATTTAGCAATTGGCTCTTGAACTCATATGAACTATTTCTAGCACACCCCTCCTTGTAGGTGTCAGGAAGGATTGGAGCCCACATTTTCCTACCCACAAGTTAAGCATGCTATTTATTACCCCATACTGGTTATCTAAAGTGCTCATGCCCTTTGTATTTCTGTCACTGTTTGTCTCTGTCTGTGTCTCCCTTTCTCTCTTTCTCTGTCTCTGAGTGTCTGCCTGTCTCTGTCTTTGTCAATGTCTCTGTCTCTATCTCCCTTCTCTCTGTCACTGTCTCTGTCTCTCCTTCCCTTCCTCTTTCCCTCCTTCCCTCCTTCTTTTCTTCCCTCCCCCTCCCTCCTCTTTCTCTATTTTTCTGTTTCTGTCTCTTTCCCTTCTTCCCTCCCTCCATCCCTCCTTCTCTTCCTCCTTTCTCTCCCTCTCTCTGTCTCTGTCTCTTTCTGTCTCTGTTTCTCTCTCTATTTCTCTATCTTTGTCTATCTTCTTCCTCTCTGTCTCTGTCACTGTCTGTCTATCTCTGTCTCTCTCTCTGTAATTATTAATTTGGCAAATTATTAATTGGAAGATACAGAAAGCCAGTTTCTGAGAGGATAGGAAGAGAGCTTGGCTAATTTCAGTAGGCTTAAACAAGTTAGTCAGGGAGAGGGAAAAGCATTGGGAATCCTCCTGAGAAACAGAGCATCCTCTCTTGGTAAGAGGGGCCATGAAACAGAGGTCCTCTCTCTCTAAGTTTTTGGTCTTGCCTCAGCCCTTAGCCCAGGCTGTTCAGCAGCTTCCCTTGGAGAGAGACAAGCAGCTTTTCCATACTGCTTGGAAGCGAGACTTCTGAGGGAGAATGGCTGATCTGCATTTATATATGGGGACCAAGGCAAGGGATGCAGGCAGGCGACACAATGATGCTTCACGTTTATGCTGGGCTCTTCTCAAAAAGGCTTGCAAATTGCTTCATTAAAGGGAATTTTCAATGAGCTCACAAATCACATTAAACCTCCTCAGCCTGCCGAGCATCCTCCCCTTCTCAGGGCAGAATCCTTCCCTCATCCATAGACTCACAAAATGTCAGAGCCAGAGGGATCTGGGGGGGAGTGTTTCAGATATTACCCTCCCTCACTTAACAGATGAAGAAATAAATCCTCAAAGATAAATCCCTTAACCATTCTAAGGGTCATTTTCAGCATCTACAAAATGAGACTTGATGACCTTTCAGGTTCCTTCTCGTTATACCATTCTATTTCTTTTTTTCTCTTTCTCTTTTCTGCTCTCATTTCCATCTTAATTTTGGGCCTTTCCTGTGGGGGAAAAGTGCCTCATGGTTCCTTCTCACTGATCTTCCCTTGGTCAGATCTGAGGCAGGGGAATGGATCCCTGGCCATACTTTACGACCCCCCATGTCAAATGGCCAGTCAATCAACAGACATTTATTAAGCACTAATGGCAGGCACTACACTGGGTTTTTGGTATAAGCTACAAAGACAAAATGAAACAGTCCTTCTCACTCACAAGATTTAAAGCTCTAAAGAACTTAGAAGCTCCTTATAGAGAATGGAGATCCAGAGGAATCAGGAGATCTGCTTAAGAAACCACCAGCAATTAATGGCAGAGTTGGGTTTTGAACTGAGATCTTTGGAATTCAGATCCAAATCCATAATAATATCCCATAATTGGGATAGTGCCTTGAGGTTTGCAGAATATTTTCCATTTGTTTTCATATTTAGTCCTCACCACAACCTGGTAAAGGAGGTGTTATGGCCATTTTACAGATGAGAAAACTGAGGTACAGAGAGATTGTAAACTCTTCTGGGTCATGGTGTTCATCCCTCAATCAATCTACAAACATTTATGAGCATCAGGACCTGTGTTAGCACCTGAGATACAAATAAAATAAGAGTATTTCTAAGTCAAAATGCCTGACTTGAGGTCTATCTCTCTAATCACTGTGCAACACTGCCCTTACCCTGAAGAGGTTCTCAGGGAACTCTGGGGTTTGTCCTTCAGTACCTGGTGGATCACTGTGGTTTCTAGTCTCTGGAAAGTCCTGCCCGTGAAGTCCTTATTCATAGATAGAGACCAGTGAGTGTCCCATTTTCTTCCAGACACCTACTGGCAAGTCATGATGGCTCATGAGGCTGATGGGTTTTTTTTGGTGGGGGGGGGGAGGACTAGCTCCCAGATCTCCTTTTGGCTTCCGGAGGGAGCATCTATGGATCAGTTAGATGGTGTGGTGGATAGAGCACTAGCACTGAAGTCAGGAGGTTCTGGATTCAAATCCTGCCTTAGACACTTAATACTTACCAGCTATGTGACCCTAGACAAGTCACTTAACATCACCAACCTCCCTCCAAACAAAACAACAAGGATACAAAAAAATCAGATGGAGCATCATCAGCCCTCCCTATAACATCTGGGTCTGCTCTTTCTCTGCCTCTCCTGGTGCACTAGGTTTCCAAGGAAGAAGCTCCATCCTTGGTCCCCCACTTAGCTTACACACTTTACTACTGGACTACTACATTATATTCTGTGTTTTAAGGCACTTCCCAGCTCTGACATCCCATGGTCTAAGAGCCCTCCCAGCCTTAAGATTCTGTGTCCTAAGATTCCCTCCCACATTCGGGGTTCTAAACCTTGGGGTGCTTCCCTCCCCCTCCCTTCAATTGTACCTCTTTGGTCTAGGACAGTGAAGAACTGTTGAATGTCCTTTCTCTTGCCCTTTCTTCCAGCACAGTCCACTGTGCTGATACCCTTCCAAGGTCCAGTTCCAAAGACACCTCTTCCAGGAAGTCTTTCCTGCACTCTCACCCCCAGCCAGAAATCATGAGCCCTTCTTCCTCCTAAGCCTAAAAGTTTTCCATGCTCAAGGAAAATCAGGATGCAAACCCTACCTTGGACACAAATCATTGCCCTGTTTGGGTCCTTTTCTCCCATCCATAAAATAACCACAATAATTCCTATAGTCACTAAGTCACATAATACCCACAACATATTTTATTTTTTAGAAGGTCACAGGAAAAAAAAAAGCATTTTGCAATTATTCTTGTCCCTTATTCTCTCTATTTCTATTTCAGATAGAAACAATACTTGGAAACTCAGGAAAGCAGATTGGTATAATGGAGACTGAGGGTCTGGGTTCAAATTCTACCTTTGATTCATACTACTTATGTGGCTTTGACCTTCCCACCTGCACCACTCAGCCTCCTCCGGCCTCAGTTTCCTCATTTGTAAGATGAGTTTGTCCTCAAGGTACTTCCTGGGTCCTTGATCTAGCACTTTAAGTTTTGCAAATTGCTTTACACATCTTGTCTCATTTGATCCTTTTTTTTTTTTGCTGAGGCATTTGGGGTTAAGTGACTTACCCAGGGTCACACAGCTAGGAAATGTTAAGTGTCTGAGATAAGATTTGAACTCAGGTCTTCCTGACTTCAGGGCTGGTGCTCTATCCACCAAGCCTCCTAGCTGCCCCTCATTTGATTCTTACCACACTGGGAAGAAGGTGCTATTATTATCCTAATTTTACAGATGAGGAAACTGAGGCAGGCAAAAGTTAAGTGAAGTGCTGGAGGTCATGGTTAATTACTGTCTGGGGTTGAAGCCACCCAGCCTGGTTGATATTTGATAATAATATGATTTATATGATATGTGATAATATGGTTACTAAATGATCTACCTATCTGTTATGGGCAGCTAGGTGGATAGAACATCAGGCTGCTGTCAGGAAGACCAAAGCTCAAATTCAGCCTCAGACTCCAGCTGTATCACCCTGAGCAAGCCACTTAACCCTGCTGCCTCAGTTTCCTCATCTGTAAAATAAGCTGGAGAAGGAAATGGAAAAACATTCTAGTATTTCTGCCAAGAAAAGTCGGCCACAACCAACGACTGAACAATGAAATCCATCTGTCACATGGTGTGGGGGTACCCTAAGGTCCTGACTCATTCTCTAGCCCCACCACCTGCCATAGGATTTGAGTGGCTTTCCCTGTTATGGATAGTAAAGTGGGCACCGTCTCCAGAAGGCAGCATGAGGGCCACGCAGGAGAGGAGCCCTCCTGAAGGCATCTCCCATCAGCACCCAGGCAGGGGCTGGCTGACCCCCTGAGTGAACTGTAACCCTGGAAGATACAACAGGACAAATGGGAGACCCAAGAGAGGGCAATGGGGCTTGTCTGGAGACTAGCAGGCACCCCTTCAGCCCCTGCCTGCCCTGGGCATTCTGAAAGCTCTTCCCCCAGCTTCTCTCCACTTCTGTGGCAGGACTGAGGCAGACGAAACCCCCCGTGAGCGGCAGATTTTATAGTTAGGAAAGACCTAGAGATGGCCTGGCTCGGCCTTCTCCTTCCCCACAGGAAGGAAACTAGGCTTGGAGAGGTCAGGTGCTTTGCCTGGGGTCATGCAGGTGGCAGGCAGCCAAGCAGAAACCTGTGCCGAGGTGTTCTAGGGCCAATGGATGCCCCCCCCCCCACTCCACACTGCTGGTTAAGGACGGGGGACGGTGGCAGTGGCGAGCAGGTGCCAGGCAGGGCACAGGGCTTGGGCAGTTTCCAACCTGCAGAGAAGGCTCTGAGTGGGAACGCCCCACTGCAGTCCGGTGCCGCTCCTCCCTCTGCCAGGGACCTCCCGCTGAGCCCAGCTCAGCCTTTAGATGTGCTTGTGGGCGCCAAGGGCGCTCCTCAGGAGGCCGGAGAAAGCTGCCAGAAAACCTCCCCCCAACCAGCCTCTCTTTCCCCTTGGGGTCTCATGTCTTTCCTCTCCCCTCTTCCGTCTGGCACAAGGAGCTAAGATGGAGCATCTTAGGGATGCTAAAATGAGGGAGCTTGTGGCTACCCCCCCTCACCTGGAAGGATCCTCAGGGAAGGATGGGGTCTCTCATGAGCTTATCAGAGTGAAAGCTTGACTGTTCCTGAGCCTGTCGCCTGCTGCTCCTAGTCTCACAGATTTAGGTCCTTAGAAGTCTGGCTGCCTCATTTGACAGACAGGGAAACTGAGGCCCAGAGAGGTCAATCAGCTTGCCTGGGCTCACACAGATGGCAAATGGCAGGGATTCAAACGTAGCTCTTCCTGATGCCAAATTCAATGCTCCTTCCACTGTCACACTTTTGCATATGTGAAATTACACTGACACAATCCACCATATATGTAAATATGCCCCATTTACATGTGTATAGATATATACACATATATGCACATATATGCGAGTTTTATGCATATGTGTGTATACACACACACACAGAGGTACACATATGTGCATCCCCAACCAAGTCGATTCCTCATTCCACTCTCTCCCTCTCTGTTTCTCTCTTCTCTCTCTATCTCTCTGTGTCTCTCTCTTCTCTCTGTCTCTGTCTCTCTCTCTGTCTCTGTCTTTGTCTGTCTCTTTCTCTCTCTTTCTGTCTCTCTCTCTGTTTCTGTCTCTCTCTGTCTCTGTCTCTTTGTCTCTGTCTCTGTCTCTCTCTGTCTCTCTGTCTCTTTTTCTCTCTGTCTCTGTCTCTCTCTCTGTCTCTCTCTCTGTCTCTTTGTCTCTGTCTCTGTCTCTCTCTTTCTCCCTCTCTGTCTCTGTCCACACACACACACACACACACACACACATATGCATACATACACAGAGGTACGTGCACGTACATCCCCAATCAAGCCGAGTCCCCATCCCTCCCCCCAACACACACTGAATTTCCTTGGATATATGGAGCACACAAATGTACAGATAAGTGCATATATTTGCCGGCTGAACATGCATTTTTATACAGGTGCATCATATTCAGTGTGGACACAGCTCATGTTCATGCAAACATATACAGGTGTGCTCTGGATATATAGTTGAAAATTGTCTGTGGGTACGGTCAAAACCAGCCTTATATGTGTACGTATTTACATACACATCTCATTCATTCATTCATCAATCCAACAATCATTTGTTCACTCCAAATAGAGCCTGCCCATGCTAGACTTGGAGAAAGAGAGATTCTAACTGGGAAAAAAGTCTTTTCCCTCACAGTCACTGCCCCCTACAATTTAGTAGGGAGACAAGACACAATCCCAGAACTCTCATATCCACGAATCCCTGGTAATGGAGCGCAGCACTGGAGCCCGAGCCCGGTTGTGGGGAGAGGCTGATGGGAAAGCCAGGGCCCAGTCACCAAAGCCTTCCTAGCAGAAGTGACCTTTGAATTAAGCTTTAAGAATGGGGAAGAATTCAAAAATCAAACTGCCACAGAAAGTCACCATTTCTAAGTGTCGGCCACTCACAAAGCATCAAGCCAGCCTATCTGGATCAAGGCAAAGTGAGGGAGAGAGATAGTAGAAAAAAAAAAAAAAACATGAATCAGACAGGTAAACTATCCCCATTACCCTGACTACCTTCTCTCCTCTGGCCTTGAGGGAGACAGTCTAGGACCTTGAATCAAGAGCCTATCTCTGATGATTGACTTTAATCTATTAGGAACCCATCCTATCTATACACCAGGCACTGAGGATGGAAAAGGGTATAGGAAGAAAGCAAACAAGTATTTATTAAGGGCCTATTATATGAAAGTCACAGCTAAATGCACCCACAAACATTATCGATTTGATCTTCACAAGAAGTTTGGGAGCCAAGCGGTATTATTCCCATTTTATAGTTGAGGAAACTGAGGCAGATAGAGATTAAGTGTTAGAGGGTACTGGATTACAGGGCTAGTGAGTGTCTGAAGCCAAACTTGAACCATACTTCTCCTTCTTTGGAGGTTAGCTCTCTATCTACAATACAATCCCACATTAGGGACACAATACTTCTTCACTCCAAAGCCCGCACTATGCTACGCTGCTCGGGAATATAAATGAAAGGGGATTTGTCCTTAAAAGACCTTTGAGGGGGACTGATTAAAACCCAGCAGGGATGTGCATCTAGTCCAATCCCATAACTCTATAGATGAGGGAACAACCTAAAAATGTCCTGCCCAAAGGAGGAAGGGAATAAGAGTGTCCAGGAAATAAGGGAATAAGTGTCCAGGAAATAAGGGAATAAATGTACAGGAAATAAGGGAATAAGTGTCCAAGGAATAAGGGACTAAGTGTCCAGGAAATAAGGGAATAAGTGTCCAGGAAATAAGGGAATAAGTGTCCAGGAAATAAGGGAATAAGTGTCCAGGAAATAAGGAACTAAGTGTCCAAGGAATAAGGGACTAAGTGTCCAGGAAATAAGGGAATAAGTGTCCAGGAAAGAAGGGACTAAATATCCAGGAAATAAGGGATTAAGTGTACAGGAAATAAGTGCTATAGGAAGGATTCGAATTCAGAGCCAAACCTTTTCCGTTCTGCAAGTCTGTAGTCATTTCATTTCTCTGGACACTAGTTTTACCAGGTGTAAAATGGGAGGATTGGATCAGGTGACCCCTTTCTGCACTCTGAAGTCAAGGTCTCATCAATTAGCCACAAGCACATCATTGTCTTCCCAAAGCAGGTAGTTCTTTATGCTACAATGGCCCCACCAACCAGAAAGCACTTACCCACAGCTTCCTCTCCAGTCCAGCTCCCAAGGGAGCCAGCATGTTCCAGGGGAGGCAACCCAGCTTGTGTTCCAGGTGTGGAGCACTGAGATAGGGAGTGATCCTTAGAGGGCAAGGCTATATTGCTACTCTGAGAGGTTGGGATCTGCAGCTAGGTCACACTGTACTGAGTGTAGGATTCTCCCCATTGGGGTTCCTGGAGTGAATACGTGAAAAAGGCAGCAACATTGGCTCTTCTACAGGGAGCACTGTGTGTGTGTGTGTGTGTGCAAATATGTGCACATGTGCTTGTGTGTGTGCACGTGCAAATGTGTGCACATGGGCTTGTGTGTGTGTGTGTATAAGAAGTTCTGCTGGGAGAAGGGGGTTTACCTAGGCGTTCAAGGCTTATCTAAGAATGAGCAAAGTGGCGTTAGCAAATGACAAATCCTCAGAGCTAAAAGGGTGCCCAAGTTCTTCATATCACAGAGGGAGGAAACTGAGGTGAGCCAGAAATTGGAAGAGCTGTGCCCAAGGTCACACAACAAGGCAATAGCAGAGCTAGCCCTGGGACCTAGAGCTAACTCTCCAGCCCATCACTTCTTCTCTGATGGCCATTCCAAGTGATCCTTCCTTGATAATCATGAGAAAAGCCATATCTCCATTTACCCTCTGCTTCTCAACATGTACCTATGCACGCCCACCTGATTTCTAATACATCCCCTATGGTACACAAATGGACACAGGATCCACAGCACATCCAGATTT
>JAJPUD010001530.1:331142-348660 GCA_023553655.1 Myrmecobius fasciatus | reverse complement strand
AGAATTGACCCCTAAACTCAGATATGAATTGCTTCCTGACCCCAGCCACAGACTAACTCCTGATTCCAGCCACAAACAGACTCTTGACCTCAGCCATGGGCTGTTCCAAACTCAAGACACATAAATCCTGGTCCCAGACTGATTCCCAACCCAAGCTACAAACTGGCCATTATCCTTGACCACAGAATAATCCTTAATACAGGTTGCAGATTGACACTTCACTGTATGTCAGGGATACTCTGACGCCAGCCGCAGTGCCATTAATGTAAGATGTGTTTGGTTTCCTCATCCTGGGCACAGACAGAACCCCAAACCTATCAGCCACCTCACAAATGCAGGCTGCTGCTCACAAAGACCAAAGCAGTGGGATGACGGACTCATTCCCTGTGCTGTGGGACACAGCTCAGAATGATGGGATGCTCAATGAGGTGTTCAGGGGCTTTATTCTCCAGAAAGAAGGAACCGGGCTATTAAGAGAGAAGCAGGCTAAAGGCTCAGTATTTCTTTTTCCCACTCTCCATCTCTCTGTGGAGACAAGCTGTGGGGAAAATGTAAATGTTGTTGTCTTTGTTTCTTTATGCTGTGCTTGGGGTAAATTTAATTGGTTTGGAAATTAGTCACTGTGGCTTCTGTGGCTCTGGAAATGAAGGGAGAGGAGGGGAGTCAGGTACAGGGCGGAGGGAGAGGAGGAGAGACAGCCCCAGAAATGATATTCCAGGGTGGAGTGTAAGCTGTCCAGTGCACCCGAGATGGACACTTAGGAACTGTCCGGGCCCCAGTAGGACTTACTTAGCAAATGGGTCTTCTGGGTTTCAGGTTCTCAGTGACTCTGGATTTCACTTTTTCCTGAGAGAAAGTAAAATGTGGAAGAGGGAAAGGTCATTTCATTGACAACTTTAGTCTTTAGGAAGCTTTGTCTGTTGCCCCCACTTCCATCTGTTTGTTGTTTGTCTTATGACTTGTAACCTCATTCCCATAGGTGTATTCCCAATGTGGAAATGCCATCCACTAATGCAGAGTGGCGCCAGCTTGTCAGTAATATATAGTCTTACACACGGCCATCACACAACCAGGGATTTGCCAAAGGGCGCGATATCCAATGGGAGTCATGCTAGTGATTTTCTAACCTGCAGCTCAAAGATCTCTGCTGTCCTGTCCTGTGCTGCCATAGTCAGGGTCTCGAGGCAGCTGAACCCCCCAATGAGGACTACTTTCTCTTATCACTACACTCTCCACTTCTTCAGTTTCCACTTTTACTCTCTTGTGACTTGGGATTGAAGGTCCAGAGTCATAATCCCTTCATCCCTGAGGACCAGAATTCCCAGTTATTTATCTGGGCTTAGAGAATTGCTTGGGACACAAAATGGTTAAATCATTCACAGGCATCTATTAAGCACCTGTTAAACATATTAAGCACACGTTTAAATTACTTTAAATTTGACTGAGGTCACACAACAGACATGTGTCAGTGGTGAGACTTTAGCCTGAGTTTTAGTCCAATCTCTATTTGTTATACCTTGCCTTCCATTACATATCCATTTTGGGGGTTTTGTTGGTTTTTTATCTAGACTTGTGATTTCAATCAATGTTGGGGATTTCCAGTGTGGAAATTCTCTTCACTTGTCCCTATGGGCAACTGGGCTGTAGTTTTGTCAATTTAAGTATTTCAAACAATGGAGTTAGTCAGAGGGTCCTTTCCCCAAAGAACCCTGGACCCTGGCATCTAGCTGTGAGACTTTAATAAGTGACTTCTCTCAGGGTCTCAGTTTTCTCATCTGTCAAATGAGCATTTCCAGGAAGATCATCTTTAAATGGATAAAAAATATCCCTTCCAGCTCTCATGTTTGATAAATCAGTGAGAGGAGACTGGATGGCTGGAGAAAATGAGTTTGTAATATGCCCAGAGGACAATGGAGGGGACTAACCAGGTCACATCTGGGCTTCAGCTCATGTGCTGCCTGATGGATGGGGTGCAAGGACTGGCTGCTTTGAACTTCCAGCTGTTCCAGCCAAATTGGAAACTTGTGGTTTCCGGCATCACTGCTGTGTTTATTTTCCCCACTCCCCCCCATCTCTGTACACTGTGAGCTTCTCATCTCCTCCCACACCCCAACTTGTAACTCAGTGGTCCTGAGGAAGGGCCAACTTTCAGTGTTATGACACAGAAGACCAATTAGGAAAGGGCTCCAGAGGCAGGAAGTGGCCAAAATCAGGCTGATGAGAACAACATCGAGAGCCACTCAGTTCTTGGAATCCCAGAGTCCTGAATTGTGAGAATGGAGGACCAGGACTGACCTTACTCATTGGCAGAGTAGTTGGATGCTTGTGTACTATGGTTTGGACTATGACAGTCACCTCCTAAATGGCCATTCTGCCTCCAGGCTCTCCCCTTCCTAATATATCCTCAATAAAGTTGCCAAATCAATATTCCTAAAGCACAACTTAGTCTGCATCACTCCCCTACTTAAGTTGTTCCATTGGTTCTGGGATAAGTCAAGTCATGGCAAGTTAATAATGTGCCAAATGCAAATGGTGATATAAACAAGGACAAAAACAGGCTCTATTCTCAAGGGGCAGCCAATCTAATGGCATAGGCAACATGCAAACAATTATGTGCAAACAAGGTGGGATAAATTGGAGATAATCAAGAAAGGGAAAGCATTAGGCTTAAGAGGGGCTAACGAAGGCTTCCGGTAGAAAGTGGGATTTTAGCTGACACTCGAAGGAAGCCAGAAGGTGGATATAAGGATGGAGAACTTTCCTGGGAAAATGGCTAGAGATATAGGGTCTGTTGCAGGAAAACAAAGCGGCCAGTTTCACCGGATTGTAATGTATATGGAGGAGAATAACATGTGAAGAGACTGAAAAAGCAGGGAGAGGCCAGGTTATGAAGGGTTTAGAAAACCAAATAGAGGATTTTCTATTTGATTCTGGAGGTAGTAGTGAGCCACTGGAGTTTTTGGAGTGAGAGATCGAAGAATCTGACCTAAGTTCTAGGAAGATCACTGTAACAGCCGAGTGGTGAAAGGATGAGTGAGAAAATCCAAACTCAGTATTATGGTTTAAAGCCTTCCACAAACGAACTCCCCCTTTCCCTTCCACAACACCATTCTCACATTCACTTTCCATTCTAGGCAAAATGGCCTAGTCCTGTTCTCCCTATACAAAATTCCATCTTTCCTCTTGCCTTTGCATTAATGGGCTGAAATGCATCTCCTCTCCCCCATCTCTACCTGCCTTTAACCTCCCACCAAGTCTGTCCTGCTCCCCCCCCCCAACCTCCATGAGTTTACTTGCTAGGGTAACATGACACATCTCCCCAGTGGAACATAAGGGCAGGCTCTGTTTAGTATAGGTCATTATAATCCCAGCACAGTGCCAGGCACATGGCAGACACTTCTACTTGGTAACAGCTTGGGACTTTCACTTGGAGAAGTCCCAACCTCTCTGGGGCTTATTTTCCTCAGCTATAAAATGAGATAGTCAGGTTGGATGGGATGCGAAGTCTCCTCTAGCTTGAATTCTATGTTTCAATGGCTTGGATTGAATTTGAAGTCTTGGGTAGGAAAGGCTAAATCCTTAGTATCTTCCTCATCTGTAACTGCCTGACCTTTTTTCTTTTTTACCATTGCACTCTGATTCCTTTGCATAAAGGCAGAGTTCCTTGTTAAAATATGGATGCCTCATGGGAGAATAAGATATTAAGCCATTATCAGCTGCTGGCACGTTAGTGCAAATTGGCTTGTCAGATTGCTTTCTCTCAGACTGAAGTCAGGGTCTTTGATGAGGTGAGGGAGCTTTAGCAGAAGTATCAGATGTTGGGAAGATAAAAATATGCCAAAGGAAGATAAAAACACATTAAAGAAAAGTAAAAACACACAAAAGGAAGATAAAAAAAACAAGTTAAAGATGCCATAACCATGACAAGGGCAATTACCTCCTCCAGCAAAATTCAGTTGCCGATCCACAGGTGTCTCCATTCTGAAGGGGGCAATTCAAGTGCCTCAAAGAAGTGTGTGATTGTACATGTACACATGTGAATTGTGTTCACATGTATGTGTCTGGAGAAATGACATCCCTAACAACTAGGGATTAGATGACAAGTTTCTTTACCATGACGTGCCATGGACCACCAGTCCATTGGGAATGGGAAGACAATGATGGAAGAGAATGATATTTCTCCAGGGTCAGGTCTCCAGAGAGAGAGCTCACTATTCTTGGAAGCTGTGGAATAATGTGGGCACTAGCCTTTTGGAGGGGGGAAAAATGGCTCTGGGAAAAATGACCTGAAGATTAGTTTTCTTTTAAATTCCCTGAAGGGAAGGTGCTTTATTTTTGCCATTGAATCTCCAGGTCCATAATACTTATTTTCTTAGCCAGGGGTTCTTAATCTGGGATTTATGACCTTTAAATTTTTTTTGAAAAGTTTATGTCAATGATGTTCATTTCCTTGGTAATCCTATGTGTTTTATTTTATGCATTTTAAATATTATTCTAAGAAGAGGCTAAATAGGTTTTTACCAGACTTTCAGAAGGTCCCATGGCAAACAAAAAAAGTCAAAAAACCCCTGCGTTGTACCTATGACATATGTCTAGCACACAGTAGGCACTTAATAAATGTTTATGGAGTTCTTCAAATTGAATTGAATTTTCATACCATCACTCTGGAGATATTTACAGGGGATACTTAACATGGATTTGGTCTTATGATGGAGACCTGAGGCAAGCTGGGTCTTTCAGGGATTGGGGGGAAGAAGAGCAAAGGGAGGAAAAAATATTGGCCAGTAACTCAAAGGCAAGTTTCACCTCCTTCCATGCTTTCAGAGACTGTGCGAAAATCCTTATGCTCTATGAGCCAAAGAGAAAATAAATATGTCATCTCTTTTGTGCTGGCTTCTTCAGAATCCATGAAGGAAGTGACAAACTTAAGGAGGCAGAGGTCTGACTTTCTTTGCTTTCTGCTCCCATCCCCCAATTTTTCATCACTCTGTGACCTCCTCCTTGCCTCCTTCTCCCCTCTTAGATTCATCTTCTGGCTAAAGTTCTGAGGTTCTCTCTTCGCCCGCTACCGGAATCTCTTCCTGCTGAGCTTAGGATTTACAGTCATTAATTACACTCTTTCCAGAGCTGACTCCTGAAGGGCAGGCAGCCAGGCCAGAACCGGCAATCCCCAGCTATCCTGCCCTGCAATAAAACCCAAATAATCCTGGAGGTTCTCTTCCAGAACTGGGCGACATGAGAAAACTGACCCTGGCCATGAAGAAAGAGGCAGTCTGAACAGAACCCCATTTGTGGCAGTGGGCTGTCTTAAATAATATCAATAACAATCCTAATTACAACAAGTATATTTTGCTTGGCAATTGGTTAATTGGTTTTTTGCACAATGTCCCTAAAGAAGGGTGCTTTCTCTTGCATTGGACTTGGGCTCTGTAGATCTGATGTCAAGCTCTGGTTCTAATAAGGCTGTGTAGTCTTGGTCAGGTCATGATCTCTCTGTGTGGTAATTTTTTTCACTCGTAAAATAAGGCTAATAAAGCTTATACTGCTTCAGGAAATATTAAGGAGCCGTGGATAATGTGAGCTCTTTCTGGAGTTAGGAAGAACTGGGCTGGAATTCTGCCCCTGACACTAGCTGGGGGAATAATCATTTTTTCTAAGCCTTGATGTTTCCATCTGTAAAATGGGGATAATAATGTCATCTCCATCTTGTTATAAGACTGAAATAAGGTAGGGTGTATAATGTACACTGCAATCTTTAAAGTGCTATAGAAATATTAATTATCAGAAGGGTGCTGGAGCCAGCTCAGAGCTGGCTTGGAGAACCAATTTGTTAAATTTTTCAGTAGGAGCATTTGCACTTTGGAAATTGGCAAAGTGTTACAAATCGGGATTGGATTTATTGTGTTGATTGTCTAAACTTTTAAAATTGGTTTATTGATTATTTGTCTGTTGATTGATTAACTTGAGAAGGTGATGGAGAAAATGTTAATAATTAAGTTATGACTTAATAGCATGTACATATTCTCTCCTAGAGGGTTCACTGTGACCCATTAAGTCCAATTCATTGGCAAGTCAAGAAATTGTCCCATGCTGTCACCGATTCTCTGCAAAAATGAAGGGCAGGGGCAGCTAGGTGGCGCAGTGGATAGAGCACCAGCCCTGAAGTCAGGAGGACTTGAGTTCAGATCTGGTCTCAGACATTTAACATTCCCTAGCTGTATAACCCTGGGCAAGTCACTTAACCTCAATTGCCTCAGCAAAAAGAAAAAAAAAAAAAAGGACAAACATTGCTTACCACTATCACTGACCTGATTCAAGTCTCCCTTTGTAGAAAATATTAATTTTCTTGTTACTTTTTCTTGAATCTAATATTCCTCCCTCCTTGACCCAGTGAACTCTCCCCTATAACAAAAAATGAAATAGAAAGAGAAAGAAAATAAAAGCACATTAGCAAAACTAACCAACCTGTCAACGGAATCTACTAGCATATACAGTGTATGTACTGTTGAGAACCTGTAGTCCTCCACTTTTTCTATCCCTCTCCCACCCCCACAAAGAATAAAATGGAAGAAAGAGTTTTGATGTTTTCTTTTGAGAGAAGCTTCAATTTCTTTCCAACTTACTTTTATGGGTCATAAAGCACTTTTCTCAAAACAGTCTTATGAGGTAGCACAAGCAACATTACCCCAAGTTTGACAGAATTGACCTTTCTAAACACTCTTGCCTCTAGGTAGCATCCTGATTTTGAAGTCAGCTTATTGATAGAATTTTGTGGTTCATCACCTTCATTTTCACCTTAGATATATTTATCTTAAATTTTTAAATTTATTTAAAATTTTTTTTCAGGTTTAAATACTCTCTTTCTCCCAGCCATTGAGAAGGCAAGAAAAACAACAATCTATTATAAATAAGTATGACTATAGAAAATATTTTTTACATTAGCCACAGCCTTCCCCTCAAAATAAGGAAGAAAAAGAAAAAATAAAAAAAAAACTAGGAAAAATACTTTAGTCTACTCAGGTGGATGGCATATTTTATCATGGAGCCTTTGGAATTGGGGTGGTCACTGTATTGATTGCTATTACTCTTTCATAGTTAAAAAATATAATATCATTATTATTAATATTAAAAATAAAATATTGTCACTAATAATATTGCTATTACTATATACACTATTTTCCTGGTTCTGCTCACTTCACATCATTTCATACAAATCTTTCCATGTTTTTCTGAAACTATTCCATTCATCAATTCTTACAACCCAATAGATTAAAAAAAATAAAATATTATCATTTTAATAATATTACTGTTACTATGTACATTATTTTCCTGGTTTTACTCAAGTCTCTCCATGTTTTTTTCTGAATCTATTCCTTGCATCATTTCTTACAACCCAATAGATTAAAAATAAAATATTATCATTTTAATAATATTACTGTTACTATGTACATTATTTTCCTGGTTTTACTCACTTCAGTCTTTCCATGTTTTTCTGAATCTATTCCATGCATCATTTCTTACAACCCAATAGATTAAAAAAATAAAATATTATCATTTTAATATTACTGTTACCATGTACATTATTTTTTCCTGGTTCTGTTCACTTCACGTCATTTCATACACGTCTTCCCATATTTTTCTGAAACCATCCATTCATCATTTCTTACAACCCAATAGTATTCCACCTTATTCATATACCACAACTTGTGCAGCCTTTCCCCAATTGGTGGGCATCCCCTCCGCTTCAAGTTCCTTGCCACCACAAAAAAGCTGTGTCTTTCTTTCTTTAATCTCTCTGGCATATAAGACCTAGTAGCGTTATTATTGCATCAAAAAGTATGCACAGTTTAATAGCTTTTTGGGCACAGTTCCAAATTGCTTTTCAGAATGATTACACTAGTTCACAGCTCCACTAACAAGATGCACTTACTTTGGGCACATATATAATTGGAAAGATGATTGGTTGTCTGATGGTCTATTTGTTTAGAGGTGCTAGTCTCTGAACTGTGTGCTCTACATATATACATCCCCATCAGAACACATACTGACCTGCTCTTTCTGCAGGTTGTACCTGGAGTAGCCTCCTTTCTCATTTCCCCCTCCAAAGATCCTTAGATACCATCAATTCTTAGCCCCTCTAAATTAATTTTCCACTCCCCCGATTTGTTAGGAGCATCTCAAATTCTCTTGTTTTTGTTTTTCTGTTTGCAGGTAGTTTACTCCAGCAGAAAGTAAGCTTTTTGAGGGCAGGGATCATTTCATGTTTGTTTTTGCATCTGTAGAATCTGGTACTAGGAAGGCACTTAATAAATTGCCAGGCTGAGGAAGTATGGTTTCTACTAGTGCATAGGGGTGATGGTGCATGAGATCTTTAGGAGACAGAGGAAGAGGAGAGAAGAGAAAAGCTGAAAAGGGAGGGAGAAGGAGGACAGTGAATGAGAGGTAGAGGTGAACTGAAAGAGAAGAACTTCTAATTAAGAAGATAAGAATTTTGGAGATAGATTTCTAGGGGCTGGGAGAAATCTTCAGAGACTTGTTGCATGGGATTCTGGGAAACTCATTCCAGACAGACAGCATGGTTTTTATCCTGGGTGCTGCTGTAATAGTAACTGAAGCAGGTAGAGATTGGCTTTTTTGGTTTTGGGAGAGAGATGCTGGATATTCTTTATCAATGGAGTCTCTCTAGTCAGAGAGGGGAGAGAGATTCTAAACTGTAATTGGGGATTAGAGACTGGCCATTAAAACAACTTCATTTTATCAATTGCTTCTTTCCCTTTAAGGATCCAGGATACGAGAAGTAATTGAAGTAGACTGAGGTGTTGCTGTCTCCTCCCTGTCCAAGGGGGACCAAGGCTTATTCCAGAGCTTAACTTTGTTCTTTACAATTTCCTTTATAATTTCTATTTAAGAAATTTGAATCTACTGGCTATCAACCAACCCACCAATCAACCAACCAACCAACCCAACCAAGCAATCAGTATACTTTTTATGTGCTGAGAGTGGGGAGATAAGTATTGATAATGAACCCATCCTTATTTACAGTAAGATCATGTTCTGATGGAGTCAATAACAAGTGCATATAAATATAAAGGTAATAAATGCATTCACATATATTCATGCAAAGTGGTTAATACCCAGTAGTTTGGGAAGGAGGGTATTAGCTTTAGGTAGACCAGGAGAGGGTTTAAACAAAAGATAGTATTTGGGGTTGTAGTATTTAAAAAGGTTTGAGAAACATAATTTCTGCAATTTTCATCATTTTATTAATAAATACACCCTAATTTATCAATAGAAAGATGGTCATTTAGCTTTCTCTCTTAACCAAAAAGCCCTTCATGGTGATGGGTTCACAGTTTATAGAGTTTTGGAAGGGCAGGTGTTCAGTCAACTCTGATGGGTTAACAATTATACAATGAAGGGCCGAGAGTGACATCAAGTCACTCTTGGATAGAGACTATCTCCTACCCAGATCATCGCTAGTGATGGCCATTAACACCAGCCAAGCTTGATTGAATGGAATTCATCTTGTAAGGTTTGGTGGGGCCATGTAAAGGAGAAGGTTAAATCAACCTTCAGAGACTGAGATCTTCAAAATAGAAAGAGGAACTCTGAATCTCCCCAAATGATTTCTCTCAGGGGGTTTCTTAATGAAGGACTCTATTAATTGGAATTGAGGAGCAAGTGGACTCCCGGCAATGGCTGGTTGGATGTTGAACTTTTTTCTCCAAGACGACCAAAATGACATTGCTATGGTGGAGTTGAGCTACTTTGTGTCCGCCTATGGCTGATCAGATCAATATGAGCTCAGAAAGCTCTGCCACAGGTTGGACACAAATAATCCATATGAACATCTTGGGGGGGCCTTCTCTAACTTTGCATATCTCATGTCATAATTCAACTCTGCTTTGCCCCTTCTCTGGAAGGGCACACCATGCTGAGTGGTCCTAAGCCAGTGTCGCCCATGTCATATAATCAATTCTAAAGTTCTTAAGAGAGACTTTGACAGTGTCCTTGTTTTGCTTTTTCTTACCACCTTGTGAGCGCTTGCCATGTGTGGGTTTTCCGTAAAATAGTCTTTTTGGCAAGCATCCATTTGTCATTTGAACAATGTGGCCAGCCTAATGGAGTTGCTCTCTCTGCAGTAGAGTCAGAATGCTGGGCAGTGTAGGTGAAGAAATGGCCTCAGGGAGTGGTACCTTGTTCCTCTAGGTGATCTTTACAATCTTCCTAAGATAATTCTATGAAAAATGTCCAAAAAATTTGTTTGCTTAGAAAACTTTACCAGGTAACAGCAATGAGCAGGAAAAAAACACAAAGATATATATGAGAGAGAGAGAGAGAGAGAGAGAGAGAGAGAGAGAGAGAGAGAGAGAGAGACAGAGAGACAGAGAGACAGAGACAGAGACAGAGAGACAGAGAGACAGAGAGACAGAGAAACAGAGACAGAGAGTGAAAGAGAGACAGAGAGAGACAGAGAGAGAGTGAGGGTGGGGCTGTGAGTGAGGAGCAGAGGGAAGGCCAGTTTGATTGGACCTCAGAGTGAAGGAGAGATTGGAAAGATAGTTTAGATCCAGTTTGTAAAGGGTGTTAAAAGCTCAATAAAGAAGTTTATAGTTGATCTTGGACACAACAGGAAGTTGGTTGAGTAGGGGAGTTGCAGATCAGATTTGGGGTTGAGAGAACTTGCTTTGGCAGCAGTATGTAGGATGGGTGGGAGTGGGGAAAAGCTTGAAGTAACTAGGGGCTGTTGAATTGATTTATTGAGCGATGAGGAAGGTCTGCACCATGGTGGCAGCTAACTGAGTATAGAGAAGGGGTTAGATGCAAAACATATTTTGGAGGTGGAAAACAGGATTGGGCGATTGATTGGATCTATAGGGCGAGACATGGAAGTTATGGGCCTGAGAGACTGGTGCAGGTTGCCTTCCATATAAATAGGCCCATTTCGAAGAAGGGAGCTGGGAAGACAGTGAGTTCACTTTTGGATATGTTGAGTTTGACTTATGTCTCCAGCATATCTAGGAAATTGGGAAAGGGAATAAGCACTTATAGCTCTGGGCTTGGACTCAGTGATGAAGGCAGTCTTAGAGTGGTCATCAATCCCCCAGCTCACCTTTCAGATGAAGAAGAGGAGGGACACATGCCAGCCCTGAGGAAAGATGTTCTGACTCTGAGTCCACTAAGTAGCACCATAGTGTGCTCAGGAAGGCCTGAGTTCAGACACTTACTAGCAAGACACTTAATCATATGACTCAGTTTCTTTTTCTGTAAAATGGCTATAACTATACCTCCCAGAGTTATTGTGAGGATAAAATGAAATAATATTGGTGAAGTCCTTAGCGTAGTGCCAGTATGCAGTAGGCACTTGATGAATGCTTATTTCCTTCTTTTTTTTAAGTCCAACTCTCTATCCACTATGCCAAGAAACAGTCACTATTCTGAATTTATGAAGGAAGGCTACAGAACTTACATACATACCCCTCCTTAGAGCAAAGTAAGAAATGTACCCAGAATTCCAAGGGAATTCAGGTCCCTGTCACTTGGGGCAGAGTAAGTACACAGTGTCAGGTCCCTATCACTTGGAGGGGGGAGAGGGATAATGAATAAAGGAAGCAAGCACTTAATTATCTCATCCTCAAAGAGATTATCTTCCATCAGAAGTGACAGCTGGTTCCAGGTGTGCATATATCTGGCCCTAACAATCCTAGGAGGTAGATATTGTTGTTTCCGTAATGTGTTAAGCTCCAGAAAGATCCAAAGACAGAAGTGACCTTAGTGGGGAGATGTTGTGAATATGTTGAGTCGTACACAAAACCCCTTTAGGACAGATACTAGATGGCCTATGAGAGGAAGGCACCAGTTGGTGGACAGGGGCTGGGAAGAGAGGGTGGAGATCAGAAAGTCTCTTTAGGGGACAAGAAAATTTCTAGTCTGGAATATTCCCCCAAAGGAAGGATAGATCAAGCAAAAGAAGGGGGTTTTCTGGGCTGAGACAGCTTTTCAGAAAAAGACTAGGCGGGTTAGAAAAAAACTTTAAAAGTAACGGGAAGAGAAGAGGATTGGGCAGTATTTTTACAGCTGGGGAAACTGAGGTTCAAGAGAAGTGACTTGCCTATGCCGCTAAATGCCAGAGGCTGGTTTAAAACTCAGGCCTCCTCTGAATCCCAGCTTGCCCCTCTTTGCCCCCCACTATGCCTTGCTCACAGCACTAGTGTGAGATCTCATAGACTGAGGGGAGGAGGGGGACATTTCCCCCATGATGCTGGCCCTTGAGGCGAGATCTGATGGCCGTTAGCTTTCACCTGGATGGGCTCATTTGTTGTGAGATGAGAAAAGGTCTAGTTCCTCTGCCTGTTTCTTTGGCAGACCCATCCTGAGACCACCAGGCAGTCTCCGCGGCAACCATGCCTCTAATATACCCACAGTTCCACTCCCAAAATATACCTGCCAGCCATCTCTGACTCATTCCTGGAGATAAAAGGCTGCCCAGTGCTTGCCTGGGGACTTCCAAACCCACGCCCGTCTGTATGAAGCATGGGAGTTTTCCATGAAGAGGCTTCCTTTTGGGCACATCCCCTACAGAACAGCAAAGCTAGCCCATGGGTTGCTGGGTGTTCTGGCTTACTCATTGGCAGCAACAGCAGCAGCTGCTTTGTTCTGCCTGGAAGCTTGAACAATTGCCCCGGTACCCCAACTATTCCCCCTGCATCTGGTCTCCCCTCTGTTTAATTTATCCTCTACATACATTCCATTTTGATGTTCCTAAAAGGTGGCTTTGTCCATGTCCCTAGCTCACTCAAGAAGCCTCAGTGGCTCCCTATTGCCTTAGGAAAAAAGGAAACTCTGTTTTAATTTAAAGACCTTCACACTTTGGCTTCTTCCACCTTTCCAGGCTTATTTTTCTTTCTCATATCCTTCATGCTTCTGCCAGACTGGCCCACTTGCTCTTCCCTGTACAGGATGAGTCATGCCCTGCCTTTGCACAGATTGTCCCTCATACCTGACACACCCTTCCTACTCCTTTGCACTGTGTGGAAACCCTCATTCTCTTCAAAGCTCAGTTCAAATGCCCTGGATTTTCACTGACTTCTTATTCTTGGCTGGATTTTTGCTAAGCTGCCTGAATTAACCCGCATGGGCTCAGACGGGGGAACAAGACTTTACTGGTAGAAGGACTTTAGAGTAGGGCAGCTAGGTGGTACAGTGAATAGAGTAGTAGGGCTGGAGTCAGAAGCCCTGAGTTCAAAACTAGCCTCAGATACTTACTAGCTGTGTGATCTTGGGCAACTCATTTAACTATTTGCCATTTAAAATGAGTGGGAGAAGCAAATGATAAATCCCTTTTGGTATCCTTGCCAGGAAAACCCCAAATGGGGTCAGCCACAAATGAGACACAAATTGACCCTGGCCAGTTTTAGCCAGCTTTAGGTCTAGGTCCCCTTATCAGAAACTCTGTGCTAGCTTATTGACTCACAAGGTGATTGGTTGGGATATCTTTTTTTTTCTTTCTTTCTTTATTAAAACTTTTTATTTGCAAAACACATGTGTGGGTAATTCTTCAACATTAACCCTTACAAAGTTTTCTGTTACAAATTTTTCCCTCCTACTCCCCACCCCTCCCTAGATGGCAGGAAATCTACTACATGTTAATTATGTTAAAATACTTGACAAATCATGGAGAGCATGAAAATGTTATGTTGTGGTCTACATTTCACATCCCTCTCTCTGGGTGTATATGGCTTTCTTCACTGAACAATTGGAAGTGGTTTGAAACATTTCATTGTTGAAGAGAGCCATGTCCATCAGAATTGATCATATAGTTTTGTTGTTGCCATGTATAATGATCTCCTGGTTCTGCTCGTTTCACTCAGCATCAGTTCATGCAAGTCTCTCCAGGCCTCTCTGAAAACATCCTGTTGGTCGTTTCTTACAGAGCAATAATATTCCATAACATTCATATACCATAATTTATTCAGCCCCTCTCCAATTGATGGGCATCCTTTCAGTTTCCAGTTTCTAGCCACTACACAAAGGGCTGCCACAAACATTCTTGCACATGAGGGTCCCTTTCCTTCCTCTAAGATCTCTTTGGGATATAAGCCCAATAGAAACACTGCTGGGTCAAAGGGTATGCACAGTTTGATAACTTTTTGAGCATAGCTCCAAATTGCTCTCCAGAATGGTTGGATCTGTTCACAGTTCCACCAACATTTTCCCAGTTTTCCCACATCCCCGCCAACATTCATCATTATTATTTCCTGTCATTTTAGCTGGATTGGATATCTTAACAGGATGCTTCATTCCTCTTTCTTGTCCTTCTTTGCAATGCTTGTGGAGACCTATCAATATTTCTTATAGTGCCTTCCGGTTCTAGTCCGTGATCATAAAACTCCCTCATGGAAAAGGATTTTCTTTTTCTTTGTTTTAGAAACAATTTTTTAATTGATTTTTTTTTAGTTTTTCCTTACACTGTATCTACCCTACACCCTTTTTCTCTCCCTTGCCTCATCCCAGAGAACTTTCATATCACAAAGGATTCTTTTCTCCAATTTTAAAATATTTTTATTTAAAGTTTTGAGTTCCAAATTCTATACTTCCTTCCTTGAGACAGTCATCAGACATGTGCTATTATGTAAAACATTTCTATATTAGTCATTTTGTACAAGAAGCGTCAAATAAAAGAAAAAAAGGAAGGAAAGAAAGTGAAAAATAGCATGCTTCAGTCTGTATTCAATCAATATCAGTTCTTTCTCTGGAGACAGATAGTTTGATTCTTCATTAGGCTTTTTGGATTGTCTTGGATCATTGTATTCCCGGGAATAGCTAAGCCATTCACGGCTCTTCACTGGATAATATTGTGATTATTGTGTACAATGTTCTCCTGATGTTTCATTTGGCATCAGTTCACATCAGTCTTTCAGTTTTTTTCTGAAATCATCCTGCTTGTCATTTCTTATAGCACAATGCTATTCCATCACAATCCTATAATACAACTTGTTTAGCCATTCTGCAATTAAATTCTGCAATGAAAGGGCAATCCTTTTGATTTCCAATTCTTAGCCTCCACAAAAAGAGCTGCTACAGATATTTTTTGGTGTAAAAAGATCCAAGAAAGGGTTTTTTTAAGGAAAAAAAGTGAAAAAAAGTTAGCAAGATCAGCCAATACAATGAAATTTTGAAAATATATACACTGGGGGCAGATAGGTGGTGCAGTGGATAGAGTACCAGCCCTGAAGTCAGGAAGATCTGAGTTCAAATTTAGCCTTAGACACTTAACACTTCCTAGCTGTGTGACTCTGGGCAAGTCACTTAATCCCAATTGCCTCAACAAAAAAACACATACACTGTTCTACCCTGGAGGGGAAGAGAGACAGTTGATACTACAACTTGCTTAGCCATTCTGAAATTAAAGGGCATCCCTTTGATTTCCAATTCTGAGCCACCACAAAAAAAGCTGTTACAGATATTTTTTGGTGTGTAAAAATATCCAACCAAGAATTTTATTTTATTTTATTATTTTTTTATTAAAAGCTTTTTATTTACAGAACATCTGAGTGATTTTTCTACATTGACCTTTGCAAATTTTTTTTTATTCCAAGCTTTTCCTCTCCCCCCCTCCCCAGCCCCGACCTCTAGATGACACAAGGATTTTTTTAAAGAAAAAAGTTTTTAAAAAAGCCAGCAAGATCAGTCAATACAACGTAACTTTGAAACTACATGCACTGTTCCACCCTGAAAGGGAAGAGGGACAATTGGGTTCCCCCATCTCTTTGGGGCCAAGTACATTCTTTGTCATTTTGTCATTCTGATTGTTTGGGGATTGTTCTGTCCATTTACATGGTTGTAATCTTGGCTCTGATGACTTCCTATTGTATCTGTTCACATCTATATATCATATTTGTTGTTTTTTTATAGCACAATAATGTTCTCTTCTATTCACATCCCTCCATTTGTTTAGCCATTTCCCAATCCCTGCGTATCTAGTTTGACTCCAGTTCCTCGCTATCACAAAATAGTTTATATATATATATATATTTTTTAATATGGGGATTTTCTGTTCATCAATGACATCTATGGAATATTTGCTTTCTACCAGAATCTCTGGATCAGAGGGCTTGAACACTTTTATTTGCTCATTTTAAAAATTATCTGCTTATTTTATTTACTTCATTCTAATTTGTTTCCCCAAATGGTTTTACTAGTCAACAACTCAATCAACAATGCATTAGTGGATTTTTGAAAGCCTGTTCTAGGATTTGGGGAAGGACAAATGCTGCCAATGAACTGAGGAGGGTTGGGATATAGAGGGACATTCAGGACTGAGCTAGGAGAAAAAGAGCCAAGAATCAGACAAAGGAATATAATAGACCGAATTGTAAGTAGTAATTACTGTACAAAAGTAAAGTGGCAGGTAATGCATCTTCAGTCTGGTTGGGAGAGGATGTGGTTATGGAGATCTTGCAATGATATGTGGGTGCTGCTCCTGGGGAAGATGGGGAGGAGGGAAACAAGCAGGATAGGATTCACGGGGCCACAGGATTATTGGTAAGGGTGTAATAGATTTCTGAGACTATTTTGTCCAATTCCCTCATTCACTATATGAGGAAATTAAGACTCAGGGAGATGAGAGTTAGATTACCCAGGTAGTAAACAACGTTGGCAAGATTTGAACTGGGTTTTCTAATTGTAGAAACTTTCTCTTGTTACTGTACCAAGCTGGGTTCTTATAGGGCTCCCATCAGCTCACCACTTGCCATTTCCAGGCTATGTGCTACCCGACTTTTTCCATACTGGAACGACTTTGGTTCCTTTTGTGAAAGAATTGTTTCATTCATTGAATTTAATCCTTAATGTTCAACACAGTACCTGCACATAGTAGGGTCTTTATAAGTACTTAGATTATTGATAGGCACTAAACTCAGGGATTTCTACACTGCTAAAGAATTGCTGAACCCCTGTACTCCTATAGTGCACTGTCTGCACCCTTTATATTTTGGCGCCCCAGATAAAGGCCGCCTCATAGCATCTTGGTTATAGCCCTGAATGGAGTTTGGGAAAGGGGGCAGTGATAGGTGAGATGTTGGTAATGAATTTTGAAATTCCCAGGGTTTAGAATCCAAGGATGGGGGCAATATCTGGGAGAGGATAAAAAATATGGAAATCACCTCATTTCCTGTGAAATGTTCATTCAGTTAGGTAAGAGCCTTTTTATTACAGAAGATGGCTTTTAAGGATCCATTGTTTTTTATGACTAGGAAATAAATGGCTCTTCCTTCTCTGAATTTAGAAGGAAAAAGATCCACGATGGCTCAAATTCTGGTAACATGATTAGGGCCCTTTTATTTACTGTTAGCCCAGAAATCCCCAGACAGCAGGCTCCTAGCCCTTCCCTGACAAGCATGTAGTCTGACCCTCAGGGCTGTGAATGTAATTCTCAATAATCTTTTAGTTTTGTTTATCCATAATTAACCTTTCTTTTCTTTTCTTTTCTTTTCTTTTCTTTTCTTTTCTTTTCTTT
>JAJPUD010001530.1:260834-331132 GCA_023553655.1 Myrmecobius fasciatus | reverse complement strand
TTTCTTTTCTTTTCTTTTCTTTTCTTTTCTTTTCTTTTCTTTTCTTTCTTTCTTTCTTTCTTTTTTTGCACCAGGCAATAGAATTTTATTTATTTATTTTTGCTGAGGCAATTGGGGTTAAGTGACTTGCCCAGAGTCACACAGCTAGGAAGTGTGGTATTACTGTGTGACCCTGGGCAAGTTACCTAATATCTGTCTGAGCCTCTGTTCCTTCATTAATAGAATGAGGAGCAGTCCTAAATGATATTTCAATACTCTTTTGGATTTAAGATATTATCGTCTTTGAGACAGTTTAGTGTGGTGGATATATGGTCGATGGATAGAAAATGTAGAGTTCGAATCCTACTTCAAAAACATTACCATTGGGGTGTGTGTGTGTGTGTGTGTGTGTGTGTGTGTGTGTGTGTGTGTAATAGAGAGAGAGAGAGACAGAGAAAGAGAGAGAGAGAGACAGAGAGAGAGAGAAAGAGCATGAACAAGTTATTAAACTCCTGTCTGCCTCAGTTTCAACATCTGTAAAATGGGCATAATAATAGTAGTTATCTCACAGCATTGTTGAAAAGATCAAATGAGGCAATATCTGCAAACATTTCTCAGACCTCTTGACTCTTAGGAGACTCTCAAGCAATAAGAATCCTTACCTAGTTACAGCACTGAATTTTGGCCAGATGTTCAGCCTCTTAGATAAATGACATCTCAGTACTTCTTCTAATGAGTAATTCTTTATTTTAAAAGGTAAATATTTATTCAAATTTCAATAAATAACTAATAAATGTTTATTATTTATTGAAAATTTAATCATATTATACATATTTAACCTATATCAGATTGCTTGCTGTTTTAGGGAGAGGGAAAGTGAAGGAGGGAGAAAAATATGGGATACACAAAATCTTACAAAAATATAAACCATATGTATTTGCAAAAATAAATACCATCGAGAAAAAAAGAAAGCAATCATAAAAGGCATTCTTTTTATTTACTGAACAAATTAATAAAACTAAAATATAACTTTTTAAAAAAAGTACCAACTCATCTTTAAAAATACAGACTTAAAAAACTCAGACACAAGACCCTAGACATACTTTATACACCAAATACATCCTTGCCAAGATGTGAATGTAATTCTCAATAAAATTTTAATTTTGTTTATCCATAATTAAGTTCTTTCTTTTTTTGCCTTAGGAAATATCATTTCATTTATTTATTTATTTAATTATTATTATTATTTTTTTTGCTGAGGCAATTGGGATTAAGTGACTTGCTTGGGATCACACAGCTAAGAAGTATTAAGTGTCTGAGGCCAATTTGAACTCAAGTCCTCCTGACTTCAGGGCTGGTGCTCTATCCACTGAGCTACCTAACTGCCCCTAGCATTTTTTTTAATTTATATGTATATATATATTTTTTTTTCTGGTTGTACATGTACTGAGTAACTCTTTCTAAGACTCAAGCATTATGAGAAATGAAGAACTGCGTACTCTTTTCCTTGGTTGTGCCCATTACAGAAGGGTAACATGAGGATTAATAGAAAGAAATGGACATGTCCGTCCTGGTGAAGAGCATGGGGTGGGGAGCCTGGAAGCAGTCTGCAGGTACTTGGAGGCTTATCATGTGAAGCAAGGTTTAGATTTGGTCTGTTGGGCTTAAGAGGGAAGGCCCAGGAAGTATGGATGGAAGTTACAAAGGGACTGATTTAGGTTTGACATTGGGGGGAAAATGTCCTCCAGATGAAAGCTATCTAAAAGTGGTAGGAAATTTCTGGGGAGGAGACAGCGGGCTCCCCCTCCTTGGAAGTATTCAGAAAGAGGCCTCCTGTTGGGTAGATATGATGGCGATGCCTCCGGATGGATCGGATCGGGGAGCTGCTGTGGCTCCTTCCAACTCTCAAAGGCTGGGATTCTAGGAATTGCTGTGAGAACGTAAGAGACGATTGGATGGATCTCTTTCCAGTAGGGTCGGAGAACGGGTCTGACCACATGATAAAACACAGCCTGAGTGCTGGCAGCTATCATCCTTCAAGAAATAGTTTGGGATGCTCTTTCCTTCCAGAGACACTTAGCTTCTTTTAGGGTAGTTCTGACCCTCAGTTCTTCAGTAAACACTAATCCCAATTCTGTTGTTTCCTCTTCTCTTATTCTTTTGTGAGTGGTGCAGTGGGTAGAGAGTTGGGCTCTCTACCAGGAAGACTCATCTTCCTGAGCTCAGATCCAGCCTCAGACACTTACTGAGACCCTGGGCAAGATACTTTATCCTGTTTGCCTCAGTTTCCTCATCTGTTAAATGAGCTGGAGAAAAAAGTAAAAACTACTCCAGTAACTTTGCCCAGAAAACCCCAAATAGGGTCATGAAGAATTGAATGCAATTGAAAAATGACTTGAACAATACAAATCTATCTCCCTTGTGTAATATAACTCCTATTCTTTGTCCAGAAAAGAAAGAAGGGAAAAAAGGAAGGAAGAAAAGAAAGAAGGAAACATTTGCTAAATGTTTATGTATCACACTCAGAAAAGAAAGAAGGAAACTTTTATTAAACGTTTATTATGTATCACACTCACTGTTAAGTCATGGGTATTTGAGTACAAACAAAATGACAGCCTCTTGCCCTCATGGGGTTTCCATTCTCCTGGGAAATGATGGGAAATGAAAAGGATGGGGAAGCAGATGCAGGAACCCAAACAGGGGCATGATTTTGAAGCCAGGAATAGGGTCAGAAGGGAAATGAAGTCCAATCAGGACTATTCCACGAAATAGAGGTTACGGGAGGAATTCATCAGGTGGAGCAGGGGCCAGGTCTGGCAGAGGGATACTCCAGCTTGAGAACTCCATGGGATTGCTGGATAATTTGGGGGGGGGAGGACAAGGGAAGTTCTAGGATAACACAGTGGCAGAAGCCTGCCTCTGAAGTCCAAAAGACAAGAATAGGAAGGTGTGTGTGGGGAATCTCCAGGGACTTACAGGATGTATATCATAAGATTTCAGGTTGTTTTTTCAATTCGCTTCTGACTTCTATATTAGAGAGCAACTGTAAATTCTGAAAAAGGCTGGTACTTCTGGCCTAAACTTACAGTGCCAAAGCTGGAAGGGACCGGAGAGTGAATCTAGTCCAATTCTCTACTGAAGGAGAAACTGAGTCCAAAGGGGCAAAGGGACTCACTGCCAGTGACACAGTGAGGATATCCCCATCAATAACAACAATGACAATACTCACCAGCATTTATACAAGGACTTAGAGCTTGCCAAGTTCTGGAAATGTGTTATCAGAGCCCAGGATTCCTTGCTTGCAACCTATTGTCCATATTATTCTGTTTGGGTACATAGGATCTGAAAAGATGAGAATTAGCTCCCAGGAGAATTGTAGACTTAATTGGCTTTCCTCTTTGGCTGGTGTCCATTGTATATCTTAGAGCCTGGAAAGAGAAGGGCCAAATAAGGTTTACTGCAGTAACTACCATTCAGTGTAATCCCAGCATCTCAGGAGGCACAACTGTGAAAATGTATCGCAACCTGAGTGGTCTTGATATAGTGGAAAGAGTGCTGCCATTGAGGCAGGAGAGTTTTGGGTTCAAATCCTGCCTGTGACACTCATTGGACCCATGTTGGGACAAATGGGGACCAAGAACCCTGTGCCACTTGCTTTGCAGGGTTCTTAAATTTAGGGCTAGCATGGTTTTTCCCTTTTCTCTTCCCTTTTCCCAGATTTTTCTCTCCCAACATAATTCATGAAATAATATGTATTAAAAATAAATAAATTTACTAGAAAAAAGAATTAAAAAAAATTAGGCCTAGAAGGGATCTTAGATACTGCATTTTGCAGATGAGAAAACTGAGGCAAAGGGGTGGAGCTATTGACCAAAGGCCATATGCATGACATGGAGCAGAGTCAGGATCTGAACCCAGTCCCCTAATTTCAAAGCTAATACTCCTTTTGCTCCAGTGTGCCGCGCCTCTGAAGGTTCTGTGAAGATCAAATGAAATGGTGCATGTAAATTGCTTTATAGTTCTGTATAAATATTCATCCATTAATCAGGGATCTATTGCCCTAATACCCCCCATTCCCTCTTCGGTTCACCCTCCTTTGTGGTTCTTTTGCGATCATCATGTTTCCCACTCTGCACCAAATAGCCTCTCTCAGAAAAAGTTGGTGTTAAAAAAGCCGCAACCCTGAACAGCTTGGAATCATTAAAACCTTTTACAGTTTCCCAAATGCAGGCCGGTCCAATGTGCTCCTCTTACTCGATTCTGGACCAGCTCCTTTTCCATCTGCTGTGCCAATTGAAGGTATAAATCCTGAGGCTCAAATGAGATACTGAATGGAAAGTTTGAAAATGCTTCAATTGAACATTCTACTTGTGCTACGTGAATATGTATAGAAATATCGATCATCACAACCATTTCACTGGGCTGCTGTCCATCCGTATGTCAGAGCCTGGGCCGTATGTACTTTTCATTCATTTTGTTTCTCCCATGTGGTTGGGTTGGCCAATCTCTTAATGGACCATAGATGACCTAAGGGAGATGGCAGAATACTGCCAATGATATTTTTTATCTCCTGGAACGGTACCTTCCATCTGCTCTATCTGTATGTTCCAACGTATACATTAGTTTCTTCATTAGAGCATGAGCTCCTTGCAATCAAAATTTTTGTTTTCTTTTTTTTTAATCCCCAACTCTTAATCAGTCAATAAATATCTATTAAATCTATACTATGCGCCAGGTATTATGCAAATTCTGGATGTACAAAAAAAGAGCAAAAGACAGTTCCTAACCTAATGGTTAACACAACCCATAAAAAGAAGGTGAAATGTGAGTGGAGGGGTGGAGTGGGAGGGAGAATCCCAGCTCAGAGTCATGAGGAAGTCTAGAAGTACAGATGTGTGGGAAAAGATGGAGATGGCTGTCTCAGGTGCCCTCTTTAAATGGAGGCATTAGGAAGAGCTCTTTACTATCCACCTTCCACTTTCTCCAATCAGAGAGAGGGAGGAAACCCAGGTACTGAGGAGGTATGAATTTCAGAGCCAATGTGTTATTGCAGATTGGTGAGATTCTGGAAGGTATAATGAAGTCCAGGAGGGCAGTCAGATGGGAAATGAGCATGGTAATTAGCACACAGTAAGCACTTAATAAATGCTTATTGATTGACTGACTGACTGATGCAAAAGAAGTAGCACAAATGGCTTCATGAGGAACATGTATATTCAGAAAAGGAGATGGACCAGGAATGCAGTGAAGGTTAGGGGTGGCAGACAGTTCCAGATATCCACAAAATATTAAAAAATTCAGAGGAAGACATTGGACAGATTTCCTCTGGAGGATTTATGGAAGGACATGGACAGGAAGAATCAACCTCAGTGTTCTTCTGGTAATGTTGTATGGTCATTGGTTATGCCTTACTCTGGTCTCCAAAATTTGTGATGGAGAATCACCCAAAGGACAATGGAAAGATATGATGTGGACATGAGTAGGAACAAATTATATAGAAGAAGTAAAATTAGAGGCAAATCAAGGCTTCATAACAGGAAAAACTTTAACTAAAAGGAGAATTGTCCAGTAGTGAAATGGGCTTCCTAGAGAGGTAATGGGTTCTCCCTTATTGCCAGTCTTTAAGCAGAGATTAAACATCCACTTGTTGGGTGTCTTATAATATTTTTAAAAATTAAATTGTTGGTTACACATTATGTTTTGAACTTTTACCCTTCCTCCCTTCCTTCCAACCTTTCACTAGAGAAGACCACCATTTAACACAGATTTATAATTATATTTGTAAAACCGCATTATGTGTACTTCTGTGTATCAATTCTTTCTCTAGAGGTGGATAGTATCTTCCTTCACAGGTAGTTGCAAATGACTTGACTTATGGTGGGGAGTAATGTTTGACTTTCTGTGAGACACACAGAGGATTAAATTGGTTCTAGTGGGAATGGTGATGATGATGGGGGTGGGGGTGGTGTGTGTATGTGTGTGTAAAAGAGAGAGGAAGAGAGAGAAAGAGAGAGAGAAACAGAGACAGAGACAGAGACAGAAAGACAGAAAGAGAGAGAGAAAGATAGAGAGAGATAGAGACAGTGACAGAGATAGAGATAGAGACAGAGACAGAGAGAGACAGAAACAAGATAGAGACACAAAGACAGAGAGAGATAGAGAGACACAGACAGAGATACAGAGAGACAAAGAGAGACAAAGACAGAGAGAGGCAGAGACAGAAAGACAGAGACAAAGAGTGACACAGAGAGATAGAGAAACAAGAGATAGAGACACAAAGACAGAGATAGAGAGACATAGAGATACAGAGAGACAAACAAAGAGAAACAAAGATAGAGAGAGACAGAAACACACAGAGAGAGACAAAGACCCACACACAGAAACACAGAGAAAGAAAGTTTTTCTTGACTATTTTTGGATTTAGTAATGGGTCTTTACAGTATTTTTTGTGATATAAATAAAACTCCTTTAATGTAATTGTCTTATTAGCATGAATGCTTGTAGAGGAACCCAGGGCGCTTCTGAGAAAGCAAAATGAGCCATAGAATGAGGTTCCCAGGGTTTCCCTAGGTGGGGGAGTACACCAGAGAGATTTTCAAAATGAGCTAGACACTGAGATTCCAGTTTTCCAAGAGGGAGGCAGGAGCCAGGGGGATTTTGGGAGAGTGACTTCCCAAATCTTCCCCAGGCCCTTATAACAGGAGAGAAGCTCTGAGCTTCATGGAGTCTTGGAAGGTTAGAGGGAAAGGCTTGAGGGTCTTGCACAGGAAGAATCTGAGGGCTCACCCGATCCACACCCCTCCTTTTATAAATGAGGGAAATTGATCCCAGAGATGTCATGGCGGCTTCTTCCAGATCTTAGAGCTGGTGAATTTCTGAGTTGGCTCTGGCAGTGGGTCCCTTGGGCCCTTTCCCCTCCTCCAGAGCTGCCTCCCCCACCTTCTGAATGAGCTGCTGACGTCGACTGCCCTTTCCCTACCTCCTCAGCCGCATTATCGTGGGCCGCAATCCAATTCCATCTGATATATAGTATGCTCAGGTGGCTCTGTTCAGAAAGCATACATTAATGAGAACGCCTCCGTTACTGTGGAATACTTAATTCTGCCTGAATCACCCCTTCTTAACGTTCACTGATCTCTCTTGGCAAAGAATTACAAGTGTAAAACTATAAAACTTTGTCAAGCTGTATTTTCATGCTTGACTAAGCAAAGTCAGAATGAGCAGATCTCCAAATAATCACAAAATCTTAAAATTTAGGACGGGAAACTGACATCCGTAATGTACAAATTCATTCTGATGCAGCAGATATTTATGAACCGCCTCCCGTACCGCAAATTCAATAAACGATGATTAAGTATCTACAATATAAAGGAGTGAGCAGGACACTATGCTAGGCACTGGGGAAAAATAAATATTAAAAATGACGCTGACTGTTCTCATCGATCTCAATTTAGCAGGGGAAGGAAGAAAAGACTTCGGGGATGTCGTTAAATCTGTCTTCAAATATCTGAAGGGCGGTCTCCCTAAAGAGGCATTAAACCAGGGCTGTTTGGCCCCATAGGGGAAAACCAGGAGTGAAGGTGGATGAAAATGTGAATTTGAATGGAAGAACGAATGTATGGAAAACCATTTATTTGGTGCTTTCCATGTACCAAGGCTGTGGTAAGCTAACTAGAAAAGACAAGTCAGGCCCTGCTTTCAAGGAGTTCTTAATCTAATTTGGGGAAACATGATATAAAAGAAAATTCAGCTGGAAAGTGAGTTGAAAGGTCAAGTGATCCTAAGGGTCAGCGGCAGGGTCGATGGCAAGGCCATTGTCAAGTCAGAAGATAGAGCCCTGGAAGTCAAGGAAGGAAGGAGGAAGTCAAAATCAAGTCAAGAAGCTTCCATTAGGCTCTTACTGTATTTCTGAACCAAGGTCTGGACATGCAAAGGTTATAAAAAAAATAAATACAACACCAAACAAAGAATTCCTGACCTCAAGGAGTTTACAGTCTAATGAGGGAGATAACAGGCAAATAACCACGTGCAAACAAGATTTAGGAAGGACAGATGGAAACACAAATTAATTAAGAGCCTCATCTTTGATGTGAACTTGTTTTCCTGACTCTAGATTGTGTTTCTTATTCACTGTGCCTCCTAGATAGGATAAATTGAGAATAATCAGAGAAAAGATAGTCTAGTTAAGGAAGTACTTGTGTAGAAAGTGGAATTTTAGTGGAGACTTGAAAGAAGCCAGGGAAGCCAGGAGGTGGGCAAGCAATCCAGGCCTGTGGGGCAGCCAGTAAAAATGCCTGGACCTGAGAAATGGAGATTCTCTCCTCGAAGAGAGAGCAAGTCTGGAAAAGGGTAGATGGAGAGGCCCGTGGTACTCTAGCTAACCAGAAAGAATAGAGTTGTTGACTTAGAGCTTGCCCAAGCAGTGTGAACAGATATGTTGTTCTCCCCCCAGGCCTATTGTTGTTATTGACTCATTTCAGTTGTATGCTCTTTTTGACCCCATTTGGGGTTTTCCTGGAAGAGATCTTGTAGTGGTTTGCCATTTCCTTCTCCATCTCATTTTACAGATGAGGAAACTGAGGCACAGTGGGTTAAGTGACTTGCCTAGGGTCAGACAGCTAGTTAAGCATCAACTATCTGAGACCAGATTTGAACTCAGTTCCTTTAGGGCCAGTCTGTAGTCCCCACTAGAGTTTTCAATCAAAGGTTGGATGACCCTTTGTCAGGCCTGGTGTGGAGAGATATCTAGGCTGGCCTCTGAATTGTGGAATTGTGAAAGGGATGCTCCAGTGAATCACACCCTGGCTTGGTCATACTTTCTGGCTGGGAAAAATGGGCACTCAAGACAGAATGGTGGGGAGCTGTCACTTCTTGGTGGATGGTCCCCAGATGTTCACCTCCAGCCCCACACCCTTTCCCAAGTGCCAGACTTCTACTTTCCACTTATTTCCTGAATAATTCTACCTGGATGCATCAGTAATACCTCAAAACCTGCTCTCATCAGACCACATCAACATGGCATCTTCTGTTCTGGGGTCCATAGATTGGGAAGGACATTGATGAACCTGATCATCTGCAGAATAGGATGAGGAAAGTGAAGAGCTTTGAGCCCATGGCAGATTAAAAGCTTGAAGAAAGTTGGGATGTATAGTCAGGAGAAGACTTAAAGGAGATATGAGAGCCATCTTTAAGAAACTAAAGAGTTCTTCTATAGAAGAAATATTTCCTTAAAAGCACTAAAATGTACTTACTTGGGTCCATATTATATGCAGGGGAATAATTCCACTCCACTCTGTATCAGTTGCTCTGCTTGGTTTCAAATCCATGGAATAAGATGCCCCAGAATCAGGAGAACACCCCCCCCCACTCCAATCTCTATTCCCCTTTTCCAGCCACTCTTTGTATATTGCCTCTTAACTACATTATAAGCTCCTTGAAGGCAGGAGTTGTTTTTTCCCCCTTAACTGTATACCATGTAATAAGTAGGCTTTTAATAAGTGTTTATTGAATTGAATTGAATTCAGTCGGATATCTTGGAGTCAGTTCTCAGAGGTTCATGAAAGCAGATGGTTAAATTTTCAATGTGAATATTTACATCTTAAGACTTGGCAAAATGCTGCAAATCAGCATTTGATTTATTTGATTGGTTGATTGATTCATATTTGTATAAATCAGCCAATTGATGTATTATTTTGTTGATTGCCTGAACTTATTAAGAAAGTGATGGACTGGTAGAGCTAAGATAATGAAGAAAAGGCAGGAAAGGGAAAGGTAGAATCTAGTAAATCATCTCACATGAAAGAGACATGAAAGAGCTTTTATAGTGGAGGCCAAGATGGAGTATTTGTTGGAGAGTACTTGAATCTTACTCTCATCATAATTGGCTCAAAGAGGGAATAACATACACACCGAGTTAGGTATAGAAATCTAGCGTACACTACGCTGAGACACTGATGCATTGTTGGTGGAATTGTGAACTGATACAACCATTCTGGAGAGCAATTTGGAACTATGTCTGGAGAGCAATTTGGAACTATGTCCAAAATGCAATAAAACTGCTCATATCTTTTGACCCAGTAATACCACTACTAGTCTATCCTAAAGAGATGAAAAAAGGAAAAGGAGCTATATGTATGAAAATATTTGTAGCAGCTCTTTTTGTCTTGGCAAAAAAATGGAAATTGGGATCATTTCAGTTGAGGAATGGCTAAGCAATGTGATGGGATGCTATTGTGCTAGAAGAAATAATGAGCTATATGCTCTCAGGAAAACCTGGAAAGTTTTAATGAACATCATGATGCAAAGTGAAATGAGCAGAACCAGAGCACCGTACATGGTAATAGAAATGTAAGATGATCAGCTGTGAATGACTTAGCTATTTTCAACAATACAATGATCCATGACAATTCCAAAGGGTTTGTACTGAAAAATGCTCTCTCACTTTTAGAGAAAAAGTTGATGGCGTCTGAATGCAGTTTGAAACATTCTTTTTTGAATTCTCCTTATTTCTTCCTCTTCCTCTTTGTCTAGTTCTTCCTCCTCTTCCTCCTTATTCGGTTTGTGTTTTCTTTTACACCATGACTAATATGAAAATATTGTACATTACTGTGCAAAGTGCTTGCCTTCTCAGTGAGGAGGTGCAGAGTGAGAGGAAGATAATTTAAAGAATAAAAGTTAAAATTTTTTACATACATTTTGGGCAAAATGAAATACTTTTTTTAATAGGCAAAAAAAGAAACGAGAAAAAAATAAAATAATAATGCAGATTAAACTTAAGAGTTTGTCATGTGTACATTTTTCCCCCTCGGAGAATCAGTCATCAAACATTCACCCACACACCTTTGGTTATTTCCCATCAGCAAAATATGAGCTTTTTTTTTTTTGCTGAGGCACACAGCTAGGAAGTATTAAGTGTCTGAAACCAGATTTGAACTCAGGTCCTCCTGACTTCAGGGCTCCTATCCACTGAGCCACTAGCTGCTTCAAAATATGAGCTTTTTGAGGACAAGCATAGTCTCAGTTTTATTTTTGTTACCCCAGAGGCTAGCTTAGTACCTGGTTCATAGTGGACACTTAATATATATTTATGATGGAAAACTTACTGAACCAGGAATAATGGGTAGAAATTACAAAGTGAGAAATTTAGATTAAAGATAAAGGAAAGATTTTTAATAGTGAAAACTCTGTAGAAGTGGGACAGTCAAGATTTCTTTACCTTTGAATTGAGGCTGGGGGACCACTTGTTCAGTGGGTTATAGATGATAGTTCTGGGATGGGTTGGATGATATAGCTTCCAAAGTCTTCCAATATTGCAATTCTGGGAACAGGAAGAGGGAATGAAGCTTTGACTTTATTAGAATAGGGGTATCCCAGGTGAGGAAATTCCCTCTCCAAATTTAGGCTGCTCAGAGAACTGCCTGGAGCACTGTGACCTATCCAGAGTCATAATCATGGGATTTAAACCCCAATCTTTCTGGCTTTCAAATCCAGCTCTCTTCCCACCATACCATGTTGTATCTTGATTCTATCAAGAAAGGACAATAATAAATCAATATATTGCCACTTATCTTCCTGATAGGAGGATCCTGAAGCAGCAGGAAGACTTTGAGGGCTTTGGCTATTGGGATAGAAGAAGCAATCACAAAAGGGAGGGATAAACACACTCTCAGTTAGGAGGAGCATCTGTCTAGAGAATCTCTGAGGACCAATTTAATTGATCTCCCAGTGGCCATGTTTCTGTACACAAGTAGCTCATTAAATCTGGGGAAAAATTACTTCAGTAAAATTCCATCTCAAAGGCTTGCATTGTCCCCAAATATACTTATTCTCTGAGTTTTTCACTCTGGGATCAGTTTTGTTAATGTTCCTAAGACACTCACTCCTTGAAAAGGGAAATAAAAATGTAATACTGTGAAAGAGACTGCTGAATGTAGTTGGAGGAGCTGAGTTCAAATCCCACTTCTGATGTGTGATCTTGGGCAAACTACTCCCCTTTCTTGGACCTCAGTTTCCCCATCTGTAAAATGAGGATGTCGTATCAGATCTGTCTGAGAAGCTTCTTCCATTCCACATTTATGATCTTACAACACCTAAGGTCCTCTCCAGCTCCATCTCTCAGGTGACATTCAGGTTGTTGCAGAGGGAAGTCTCCTTCACTTATGGGGCTGCAGTAGGTTGGCCCTAAGTACCTGCAAACTCTGAGATTCTAAGACTGTAAAGATTGACTCTTTATTATTTCAAGGATCTCTAGTTTCACCCATGTGTGTAATCATTACTTCCACCGACCCAGAATGCAATCTTTCTATATCTTTTAGATAGTTCTCAGAATTAAATGTGACCAGAGCAGCATCAGCAGCAGTAGCCGCTTTCATGACTTACCCAAAGTCACCTAGGGACTAAGTGACTAAGTTGGAATACAAATTTGGCTTATGTGACTCCAAGTTCATTGCTCTTGGATTAAGTTTCCTCTTCCATTAAAAAAGGGGCTTAGTCTCTATGATTTCTGTGGCTATTCAATAATCATTTGCAAAAACCTACTATATGATGGGAATACTAAAAAAGGCGAAAGACAGTTTCTGCCCCCAAGGAGGTCGCATTTTAGTGGGAAAATGAGAACAACTCTGTAGAAACAAGATCTAACAGGATTCATTGGAGGTAATGTGTAACAGGAGAACCCCAGCATTAAGGGGTATCTGGAAAGGTATCTTCTCATAGAAGATGGGGTGTTAGCAGGGACTTGAAGTAAGCCTGGGAAGCCAAGAGGCGGGGGTGAGATAGGGGGGCAGTCCAGGGATGGGGGATGGCCAGAGAAAATGCCTGGAGTGGAGAAATGGAGTGTATTGTGTGCCAAATAATAAGGAGGTTGGTTTTACTGGATCATGGGGTAGCAGTTCCTATCAATGTGGAACCCTCTGAACAAAAACTCTTATGAGCATCCCCACAGAGCAGTCCCTAGGAAAGGATGGGGAGCAAAGGTGAGGAGACTTGACAAAGCGTTGCTCATCCATAGGCAATTCTTTCCAATGTTCCCATTTCTTTCCAGAAATTCCATTTCAGCAGCAGTAGGCTCATGATTATTAATGGTAATTGCGGGCAGGGGGAGCCTGCATAAATGAAATGCATGGATAATTTCCAAGCCTCATTTAAAAAACAAATACATCGCCTTCTTCCCCTGCAAAGCATTTGCTGAATGGTTGCCAAGGATAAGAACTGACTGCTTTGAGATGGGCCTCCTTGGACTTGGGCTCTGAAGCTGCAGAACAGCTCTGCACAGTGAGCGGATGATAAGGAAGGTGACTCTTAGATCAATGATGAGTGTGCATTGTGTCCCCCATTAGAACAGGGGTTCACTGAGTGCAGAAGCTAGTTTTCCCTGGCCAGATCAGAAGCTCTTTGGAAATTGGATTGTCTCTAAGGGATGTCTCTAAGAGTGTCAGTGATTTTTTTTTTCTCTGTTCTTCTTACTCTACCCCCTAATCCTGAAAGTTCTGAATATGGGAGCTAACAAAAAAAAAATCCTGATCGATCCTTAAGCATTCCTGCCTTATGCCTTCCCAGAGGAGCATTATGGGCTTTGGAGATCATTGTTAGACTTTTTAATTCATGTCAAGAGTATTTAGTCGTGTACAACTAATGGAGTCAGAAAATCAAATCCATCGCATGGAAAGTTCTCCAAAGTTGGCTCTGCAGGACCGAAAGGTTTATTTGCCTAATACCAACCAGAATGCCTCAGTGTGCTTTTCCCCTACTCAGATGATTGACTTTTTGATGGATTAGGGTGGTTGTTTTGGCCCTGCAGTCAAGGACTCTGGCTGCAACTCTGTGAGAGAGGCAGAATCAGATATAAGTAAACTATTCATCTTTTCAAATGTCAAAACCCTAATCCTTCCTCTTCTTCCAACTTTTGGTGGTTCTCAGTAATAACTTACCTCTTACTCTTGCAAAATCTGAGAATATATGAACTTGGCTTACTTCTCATGGGGTCTGCTAGCAACCAATCCATCTCTGTAATGTGAAATATATTTGTTACCTGGCAGCTGAGGGCAAGAGCAGCAATTGGAAGTTTGTATTCACCATATCATCAGAGAAAATCCCTTTCATCTGGGCAGGTGGATGGAGAACTCCAGGGAAGTCGCTTTCATTGTCCCTTCTAAGGTCTGGTCCTTCCCATTTCTATCCTGCCTTGTGGTTTCCTGCAGTTCCTATGCTCTGCTTGCTTTAACTTTTCTTCAGTTCAGAGTTGGTGAATCCCATGCAGGGTGCTGGACCCAGCTCCTGGAGCTTCTCTAGAGCAATTGTTCACTTTGCAGGGTGAGCATTTACACATTGGAAATTGGCTCATGAACCAATGTTCAATTCCCGGTGAGAGCATTTACACATTGGAAATTGGCAAATGCTACATCAGGCTTAATTGATTATTTTGTTGTATGTCCAGATAGAGAAAGAGATGGAGAAAATAGCAATACAGATCACTTTTAAAGTAGGTCCCGTATACATCCCTTTGTTTTCTGAGTTGTCAAACATTTACCAGCACATCCCCAGAGTCTTGACGCCTTTATTTCCTTGCTACATCCTCCTGTTTATGATTCTTCTTGTTCCTTGCACTTTCCATTCTCTTTTAATCAGTAAATATTCCTAGTCCCTGAAGCGTCCTAGGAAATAAAGGCCCTGTTGTCCTTCAGTTAATGCACTCAGAGTGATGAGGGACTTCTTGGAGGGTGGTTATTTATCACCTTTTTGGATTGGATCTGGTCTGCAGTTTATGGTTCTGGAAAGTGGCCTTCAGGCACCGAGCAGTCACTGTTGTCTAAGCTTTCTCACTGGGATTCAAAAAATGAAGGAGAGATTCCTTGGCCAGAGACTCTGGAGTCAAGGACCAAGCACCTGATCCATCTCCCTTTTCTCACTTCCTACCTGTGTGACCTTGAGTTACTTCCTGGGCATCTGTGAAATCCAAGGGTTGAACTGGATGAGCTCTAAGGACTGGCCATGAGCTCTAAGGACTGGCCATGAGCTCTAAGGACTGGGCCATGAGATCTAAGGACTGGCCATGAGGTCTAAGGACTGACCATCCCAGCTGTGCCCATTTTATCCAGGACCATCTCCAGTCGTCCTGATCTGCATCTGGCCACTGGACCCAGAAGGCTCTGGAGGGGACAGTGAGGCAGGGGACCTTTCCCAGCTCTCCCTTACTTCAATCCGATCCACTAGCATATCATGGCAGCATCTTCCTAATGTCATGGTCTTTTCGAGACTAAAGCCCAAATAGCCACAATCCCAGCGGTAGATCTGCTAGCTCTACAAGGCCATTTCTGGAGCAAGGAGGAGGAAGGCAGAATGGAGAACATGGGTCATCCTGGTCTGAGTGAGTGGGGTTTCCAGGAGGGGGCAGCCAGACTTTGACCTGATAGATCCATGGCTTTCCAGATCCAGGGAGGAGGAAGGCTTGCCTGCTCTATGTACTCGTCCACCCCAGGAGATAACAGAGTGTTCCTTCACACGGCTTCCTGTGAAAGGTTTCCTGAGACTGACAGGGGGTGGCTCCTGGTGCCAAATGTCATTCATAGTCTGGTTTATGCATTTTCTGCCCTTGTGGTGGAAAACGCATAGTTTGACCAATTAAAGTCATCTCTGGAAAAAGCCCTTGACAGGAGGCAAGAGGCAGCTGCAAAGGACTCCCTGCCCTGTTTCCTTTCTTTTTCTTTTATAATTCAGTCATGGTTGAGATTTAATACGAAGCAGCCACAGGCATTAACTCTGTCCCTGCTGCAGTGTCCCTAGCTGGGATTTCATCAATAATGACAGCATTCTCTGCAGGGATCTTGGGTATTTTGGGGGGCCTCTCTTTTGAGAAAAATAATCTGGATTTCAGGATTTAGTCTAAAGGGGCTACCTGGGTCCAGGGAAAAATACACAGAATACACAAATACAAATTTGAATACACAGAGCGGGTATTCAAATCTTGCCTCTGTCACTTACAGTGTGACTTTGGACCCCTGGACCTCAGTTTCCTCCTCTGTTAAATGGATGTTGGACTAGTCAGCCTCAGGGATCCCTTTCATTTCTAAATCCTATGATCCCTTTGTGTTATGAAATGAAAGGGAGACTTATATAGTAAGATGTGACAAGGACCCATAAGCCCCCGATGCCAAAATATTTTTCCTACTGACTAGCTTCAGTGTCTGAGATTCTCCCACTGGCATTTTCAGGGGGTTGTCCATTGTATGTGTTTTTGGGGTGCATTTTATGTATGTGCATTTTCAGGAAGAACCATTTCAAGATGATTTTTAAAAATTACCAAACCTTCTGGGAGGGGGTCCACACTCACTAAGCCCCTGGACAATATCCATGAGTACCTAACTGGTCAGTTCATTTTCTCCCTGAGAGAAAAGGCTGAACTAACAGCCACAGTCTTCCTTCAAGTTCTCCTTCTCTCTTCCTCCCCTCCTCACTTTTTATATCCTACTAACAGCTCTTTGTTCAAACCTCTTTCAAAGGCAGATATTATGCCCTAATGGATGCCATCTGAGTGAGAATCCTAGCTCTGGAGTCTGCTCCTTTTTCTCTGGGTCAGACCAGATGACCTCTGAGGTCCTCCCCCAGCCCCATTTCCATATTCTCCATTTTGGTATCTGTTTCCTGACAGCCAGGACCTAGTCTAAATTATGCTGTTGTTCAATTGTGTTGATTGTCCATTACCCCATTTGGTATTTTCTTGGTGGATGATGGAATGGTTGGCCATTTCCTTCTCCAGTTCATTTGACAGATGAGGAAACTGATACAAGTAGGATTAAGTGACTTGCTCAAGCTCACACAGCTAGTGTCTGAGGTCTGATTTGAATTTAGATTTTCCTGATTCCAGGTCTAACACTTTATTCACTGCATTACTGAGCTATACCAGTTCTCATATATGTATGTATGTGTCTATAGTTATATACACATATATGTGAATGTGTACAAATATATGTGTATATGTACACATATATTTGCACATATGTATGTGTATTTATATACATGTGTATATAAACAAGAAAATTTGTATGTATATATGTATATACATACATACATAGATATTACCTTTTAGAATATATGGTCTTTGAAGTCAGAGACTCTCTTTGCTTTTGTGTCTGTATCCCGAATGTTTCACACCCAATAAACTTTAAGTGTTTTTTTGTTCATTTGTTTATTCATTCTTTCATCGATTCATTCCTTCTTTGTTCATTTGTTCATTTATTCTTTCATTGATTCATTCCTTCTCCAGGAGATTTCTTTGAGGTCGCTGCTCCCATTACCTTTTTATTTCCAGAACTTCAGTTGCACAAAAAAGAATACCAAGTATTAGCACTTTTGTGCAAATATGTTTTCATACATTTTAGGTTGCTCCTGGACCAGGCTATAGGCTCCAGGAAGTCAAGGATGATGTTCCCTTCACCCCCTTTGTTCTCTCCCAGTCCTCTGAACTTAATAGACAAGTGGATGCTGCAGGAAGGAGTGAGCACTAAGGCAGGTAGTCCACATACACCTTGGAACAGTGAGTGTTTTCCTGCTTGGTGTGGGAGCTGGGCCAGGACTGGGTGAAGGATGGTTCTGGATGGGAGAATCAGAACAATAGGGATAATGAAGAACATCTAGCCAGAGAGTACAGTTGTATGACCACAGCTCAGCAGCTCTCTCCCATGCTAAGGGAAACCATTCCCATTTTACTACCATCACCCAAAGACGTTTATGGACATTGTCTTAGCTAAATCTCACAACCATGGGAAGGAGTAAAGGTAGGAGTCTTAGGCCCATTTTGTCATCGAGGAAATTGAGGTTCCAAGAAGCTAAATGTCAAATAGGTCAAAGGCCTGTGATCTCTTTGGAATGAAATGCTTTTCATCAATGCCATAATGGGAAATGAAAAACTCTAATATAATTATAGTTGTGACTCAGAATAGTCCAACAGCCATCACTCATTGGAGGCAGGAGACAAGAGGGAGGAGGCAGATGGGAAGAAGGGAATAAATATTTATTAAGCACTTACTATATGCTCTGCCCCATACTAAGTGCTGGAGACACAAACAAAAATGGTCCTTGTCTTTAAGAAAGACATGCTAATAGGGGAAGGTAATACACAGAAAGGAGCTGAAAAAGGTGGAAGGGAATGAAGGTTTTTGGAGTTGGGAAATGATTTTGAAATCTAGAAACAGGAATGGAGTGAAGGCTGGCTTGGACCGCTCCACAAAATGGGGGCCACTAGAAGAACTCACTAAAGAGGGAAGAGGTTGAACCTTCCAGAGGGATAATCCAGGTTGAGAAAGCTGCAGACTTGACTAGGTGCTCCAGGGCTCTGAGGCCCCAGGCAGCTCAGATTTTCCTTGGGGAACTTCTAGTCAGACCTCTTAATTTTACACATGGAGATTGAGTACTTGCCCAAAGGCACACAGGCAGCAAATGGCAGAACCAAGACTCAAAGTCGGGTCTTCCGATTCTCAGTCCAGTCTTTTTTGTTCTTGCTTCCTTCTCCCATGTTATCATCATTTATAGCCAGAGAAGGCTGAAGTTTGAAGCACGTGTCCCAGAGCATGTGTGTGTCCCAAGCAATGTTGAAATGTGGAGCTCTTCAATGTCCAAAGGGCTATCAAACTGTGCACTCCCTTTGATCCAGCAGTCTCAGTACTCTGTATCCCAAAAGATCTTAAAGGAAGGAAAGGGACCCACATATGTGAAAATGTTTGTCTCAGTCCTTCTTGTCATGGCAAGAAACTGGAAACTGAATGGATGTCCATCAGTTGGGGAATGGCTGAATAAGTATATGAATGTTATGGAATATTATTGCTCTGTAAGAAACGACCAGCAGGATGATTTCAGAGAGGCTTGGAGAGACTTGCATGAACTGATGCTGAGTGAAATGAGCAGAACCAGGAGATTATTGTATACAGCAAGAGCAAAATTATATGATGATCAATTCTGAAGGTTGTGGCTCTTTTTAACCAGCAAGGTGATCCAGGCTGGTTCCAAGGGAATTGTGATGGACAGAACCACCTGCACCCAGAGAGAGGACTGTGGGGACTGAGTGTGAATCACAACGTAGTATTTTCACTTTTTCATTGTTGTTTTTTTTCTTCTCATTTTTTTTCTTTTTGATCTGATTTTTCTTGTGCAGCATGATACTTGTAGAAATATGTATATAAAAATTGTTCATGTTTTAACATATATTGGATTACTTTCCATCTGGGGGAGGGGAGTGGGAGGAAAGGAATGAAAAAAATGTGGAACACAAGATTTTACAAGGGTGAATGTTGAAAATTATCCGTGTGTATGTTTTGAAAATAAAAAGCTTTGATTAAAAAAAAAGAATTGTGGGCCTCTTGCTTGTTAGTATCTGCAGAAAGCTTTGGACCTTTGCTGGTTCTCGACATCACAAAATAAATGCCAGTTTGCCGGAGGCTGGTGTCAAGGTTCTGCCATTTATAAAATATGTGATCTTGGATAATATACCATCCCTCTCTGAGCCTTGGCTTCCTTTATCTGGAAAAGATGGATAATACACTGTTTACCTATACTTCAGTGAGGTTGAGCCCCTTGCAAACTGTGGAGTGTTTTAGAAAATTCAGTTTTATTTTATTTTCAGTTCCAACTTTTTTCCCCTATCATTTCTCCTTCCTTCTTTCATTAAGAAAGCAAGAAGAAGAGAGAATACTGTACAAATATGTATAGTAATGGAAAACAAATATTTGTATCAGTCGTATTCCAAAATAAGGAAAGAGAATAAAATATACTTTAATCTGTACTCAGGGTCCATCAGTTTTCTATCTGCTCTCTGTCTCTATCAGTGTCTCTATAACATTTTTCATGAAGAGTGCTTTGGAATTGTCTAGCATTACTATATTAATCAGAGTAGCTAAATCTTACACAGTTGAATATCGCTGTCACTGTATACAGTGTTCTCCTGGTCTTGTTCACTTCACTTTACATCAGTTCACGTAAACCTTTGCAGGTTTTTTTTTCTGAAAGTATCCTGCTTGTCATCTTATATCAAATAGTATTCCCTCATGATCATATATCACAACTTGCTTAGCCATTCCCCCGTGGATGAGCATCCCTTCAGTTTCTGATTTTTTACCACCACGAAAGGAACTGCTATACATATTTTTGTACATATGAGTCCTTTTTCTCTTTCTCTGATCTATTTGGGGTCCAGACCTATTAGTGATGTTGCTGGGTCAAAGAGTATGTACCATTTAATAGCTTTTTGGGCATAGTTTCAAATTGCTTTCCAGAATGATTGGTCTACAGTGCATTAGTGCCTATTTTCCCATATCCCCTTCAGAATTTGTCATTTTTCTTTTCTTTTTTTTGGTCATCTTAAGGCAATCTAATGAGTATGAGTTGTTGTAATGTACATTTCTCCAATTATTAGTGATTTAGAGCATTTTCCTATGACTACTGATGGCTTTGATTTTCTATTTCCTCTGAAAAGTGCCTGTTTTTATCCTTTGACTTTTTTGTGGAGTTATACCTCTAGCTGAGTGATCTGGGCAAGTCACTGATTAAATTTTTCCCCCCTCATCCCTAAAATGATATTAGCACCTGTCTCATCAGATTATTAAGAAGATCAAATGATATATCTTTTAGGAAGCACTTTGCCAACATGAAGGCCATTTCTAAATGTGCTCTGTGATTGCTGCTACATTGCTGTTACCATTGGTTGGTTATGATCTGGCTGCAGAGGTGATTTGGTAAATATACTAGATGGAGGTTTTGATGAAGTTTCTTACAGAGGGGACTCAGACCTGCTATAGGAGTTGGCTGTCCAAATCTCACAGACACTTGGTTTGCCGGGAGGGCCCCATTTCTCTCTCTTCTGCCTTGGGGGTTGCCATTGTAGAGCCTAGGGGCCCTGAATTAGCAGAACTGGGCTGGCTTCTGCAGTCCGAAGCTAATGGAGGTTCTGCCCTTTCTGAAAAATTGCCTTAGTACTTGTTTTGAGGATCACAGCTGAGCCTGAAGCTGGCAATGCTGGTGGATTCCATTGGGTAAAGAACCAGGGGAGAGGGGGAGAATTTCTTTATCTCTCCTTCTACACTCTCAGAGATTTCTGAATTGGAGAAGGGAAGGAGGGAGAAGGGGAAGAAAATGGAGGAAAAAACAGGAGGAAGGAGGAGAAGGGAGAGAGAGGAGAAGGAAGTGAGAGAGAAAGGTTTGGAGATGTGGGAAGAGGAGGAAGGGATGAGGGAGGAATTGAGGAAGAGGGAAAGGAATGAAAAGGGAAAGGAAGACAAATTGGAAGTGGAGTAGGGAAGGGAGAGAGATGGAGAGATCACTGGGTGTTAAGGCTTTGTAACAACATTCCCATCTCTTCAATAGAGATTACAATTGGTGGCTATATCAGCTGAGCTGGTGGGGAAATTTGTGGGGGAGTGAGCACTAATAAAGCTGCCCCATGCCTCAGATTAACTTCTCACTTCCCTGCAGAAGAGGGTTCTGAGGGGATGAACCCTAGCTGAGTTTCTTGGGTTTGAGTGGGTGGGTGGAACCCTTCATTGGGGTGCCCTGGGATAGTCAGGGATCAGGGGAAGGGCAGCAAATGAGGCTGGCTTGTGGCCAGAAGAACATTAGAGTTGGACTCAAGAGACCTGGACCCATCCTGGCAAGAGACAATCACAGTGCTAAGTGTTGGAGTTACAAATATGAACAAAGAGCTGATGTTCTTGGTGGAGAAGTCAGCACATGAAAGGGAGCTAGAAAGGGTAGGAGGGGATGAGGGACCGTGTTGGGGTGGGGTGAGGGGGTCATGGTTTTGAAACAGGCTCCCAAGTTGTGGCTCAACTTTTGGAGTTTCAGTTTTCTTCATTTAAAATTCAGGATGTTGTAGGTTTTAATGGACCTATAAATTATGCCCTTGATTGTGAGCTAGAACGTGGTTCCAGGGAATCGCCAACTGAACAGCTGAGATTGGGGGGCAAGGGATAAAAGGGCACCACGATACTAGAGTTGGACTCTGCCCATTGACATTTATTGGCTGTATGACCCAGGGCAAGTCACACTACCTTTCTGAATTTCATTTGCCTCATTTGGAAAATAGGAAAAACAATGTTTTTCTCACCAGCTGTCTGTGAGCATGAAATGAGATAATGTAATTTGCAAACCTTAAGATGCTGTATCAATACCTGCTACTTGGTATTGCTGTTATAATTATTATTAGTATATCATAAATCAGGAGCTGGAAGGTCTCCAATGCCATCTTAGCCAAAAATCTCATTTTCCAGGTAGAGGTGAAGCCTGTGGCCAGAGACCACACAAATGGTGAGCTTCAGAGGCAAGATCTGGTCCCGAAGCCTTGGACGCCATGTTCTTTCCTCTGACCTCTTTCCCCTTTACACTCCCTTATCTCCAGGACAAGTGAGAAAATCCATTCTCCTCTGGGGACTGGAAAAATGTGGAGCCTTCTCTGCTTTTCTAATTTTATTGGAAAGGCAGCTGCTGTTTTTAAGCATCCCATTATTGTGTGGGCCATTAAGAGCTGGGGGGATCGCCTTCCTGCTGCCTCTGTTCTATGAGTCCTTGAAAGGCTGGCTGGAATGGCTGCTCAGATGTGGCTGGCAATCAAGGGGTGCCTGGCTGCCACCTCTGCTCCATCTACACTTATGGGAGAAAGGAGACCTGCTCAGTTTGTTTCTCTGCCTGCAAATAGCGCTCAGCAAGTGACACAACCAGGTTTGCTCCAAGGTTGGCGTTGTCCAAGAACAGCCGATGATAACAAGGGGCATTTTGAAAGCCCCTTTTTGCCACTTCTGTCAGCAAATATGGCTGGTTTTAGTGCCTTTCAGCTGATCTAAACTCTTTGAGCTGCTGTTTATGTTAGTTATAGCTATGATGAGTGAGATTGCAGATTATAGGCATAGAGATTGCCAGGACCCAGAACTCTCTCACTTTACAAATGAGCCAATTATGGCCCAGAGACATGAAGAGATGCTCCCAAATTTATTCAAGGCCAAATTGAGATTTGAGTTCAAGGCTTCATGATTCTAAATTAAACACACTTTCTACCATGTCCCATTCCCAAGGTGCCATGGGAGAGATATCATGACCATTATAGTATTGGAAGTACTACATATATTGAAAGGAACCTTGGAGTCCGTATAATAATAATAATTCAGAATAATAATTCAGTTATTATTAACTGAATAAGATGAGTTGATTCATCTTATTTTCCAGATTAGGAAACTGAGGACCAGGGAGGGTAATCCCTGTGTCTATAGTAATGCAGGGAGTAAGTGCCAGAACTGAGATTTGAACTCATGTCCTGAGACTACAAACCCAGCCTTTTTACTCTATCATGATGCCTTTATTTATAAAGAACTTTGCAAATTGAAAAATTATAACATTCACTCATTATTATTTTGGAGAATGCACAGTTCTCCAAAGTGGAGAACTAGTCTTGGATTTGGGAAGGTCAGTACTTTTTGGCACATGCTGATGGTGAGATCTTGGGCAAGTCACTTAGTTGCTCTCTTGGTGTTCCAGGCCACTCTCTAAGATTCCAAATTCTTCCAAAGCAGAATTTAGGAGTCAGTGGGCTCCTCTTCCAAAGAAGTCTTCAAGCCAAGGCTGGATGATGATCTCTTCTTAGGCTATAGTGGGGATTCTTCTGGAGTTGGACTAGATGGCCATTGAAATTCCTTCCAACTCTAAACATCCTGAGATTCTGAGAAACAGAGGAGTTTGTCACCTACCTCCGTGGGAGGAGTTTCTATTCTGCAAAGTTTTATATATTGATGAAGTCACCAATCTGGTCCTCCTTCCCCCATTTAAAAGTTGTTACTATTATATCATCATCAGTAATATTAATAATCTATAAAGGTAAAAATTTCTTTCAAAGGGCACTTTTGGGCAAGATTTCTTTGGTGGTTGGGAGAATTTCTTTGTCTCTGAAGATCTTGCCCTGCTTGCCTCCTCCCTGATTATAACATCACAGCACCCAGCTATGGAATAGACTTCAAGAGCATCTAGGTGGGTTTTAAGCCAAATGTGATGGCTAAACAATCCCCAGAGTGACTTAAGACAACTAGTGTTTGGGGCTACCCATGCATGGACAGAGATGATTCTAAGTACCTTGAGGGTAGAGATTATCCTGTCTTTAACTCTGTGTCTTCAGCACCAAACATATCTAGGGGCTTAATAAATGCTTGTTTAGTTGAACTGAATAACTATCAGAAGATCACAGCTTTAGAACTAGAAGGAAACAAGTTATATAGTCCAAGGCTTCTTAAACTTTTTCTCTTTGGGATAAATTTTTGTGCAACCTCAGGTACCTAGGATATAAAATAGTAAAAAAAATATCACACAGTTACTCATATCAAATTATAATTGTGCTACCCCCCTCCCCCAGACATTCAGAAACTTTAATGTAGTCAGCCTGTGGTGATCGAACCAATAGGAGCTTAGAAGTCTATACCACAGGTTGGTCACAAATTGTCCTTGTGAACATTTGGAATCAAGATGTCTCTAAATTTGTGCATCTCATGTTTCTTTCGAGCTACTGCAATTCCACACAGTGCCTTCTTTGATGTGGGTGAACCATTCTAGGTGATCCTGTGTGTGCATCTCCCATGACTCACAATCCATTGCAAAGTTCTGCGGAAAGACATTGATAGTGTTTGTGGATCACTTCTTAGGTCCTCTGTGTTGGCTGGAAGCAATCTCTATTCACTCTCATGGGTTCAACTACTACCTCTGTGTAGGTGACTCTGAAATGTTTCCTGATCTCTCTCCTGAACTTTAAACTTATATTTCCAATTACTGCTATGAAGAGGAATCCAATTTAGCCCCAGAATAAGGAACTGGGGGCATTGGGTGGAAACTGCAGAAAGCAGATATTGGTTCAATGTTGACAGATGATCAAGAGAGTAGCCTATCAACTTATCATCAAAGATTTAAGTGTTAGAGACCAGCTAGTACAACCCCCTCATTTTACAGAGAAGTAAACTGAGGCCCAAGGACCTGAAATACTTTCCCCTTAAAGTTTTGCAAATTGAGAGTAATGGTGATGGGATCAAAACTCAGGTCTTCTAACTACAAATCCAGACTTTTTCAGCTGGGACTGATTGTCTGTCCAGAAGAATATTCAGAATGATGAGGCTTTGTTTGTTTTATTGTGCCTTCTGATGGGGACTATGGGCATTCCCCTTAGTGTCTCCTGGAGGTTAGGACTCTGTCATACCAGATGAATTGGTTTGCTTGGAGCATTGTGGGTGGGCTGGTGGAAGAAACAATGCTTTGTGCTGGCTACTAAAAGGGAATCCTAGCCTTGCCTCTGGTCCTGCTGTTCTTCAACCTTTGTTTCTTCTTCCTTTTGTTCCCCTATCAAGTGTGAAATAAAACAACTTCTCTGCTCTTGGCTCAAGTTGGTTCCTCAGCTGGGAAGATCTTTTCCTCTCTACTCAAATTTACCATTTGCAAGCTGTTCCAATGAACCATTATTCTTAAAAAGACCTTAAAGAGACAGCAGGCTTTCTAATTTCATCCCTCCTTCTAACTGGGGAAATAGAGTGTCAAGAACCTTGATTTGGAGTCAGAAGATGAGAAAATGGCTGTTGAATTAATTTTTGGAAGGGTCAGAGATGATATTATAAACTTCTATGTCACGGTAAACTTGAACTGAAGGGGTCAAGGTGAGAGATTTGCAGGGTGGGGGGGAGAACAGAGAGATGGAGGGTTTAGCGTAAAGAACTTCAGGAAAGCCAGAGGTGCAAAATCATGGAGTAGCAAGAGGGAATTAAAGTATAAGAAGATTGGAAATATAATTTAATTATATATATATATATATATATATATATATATATATATATAAAATATATATGTATTAAGAAGGGGTTGGGTTATGAATGAAGGGCTTTAAAAGCCAAACAGGATTTTCTGTTGGATCCTGGAAGCAATAGAGAGCTGGAGGAGTTGATTGATAGGGGAATGATAAGGTTCTTAGAGCAATTACTTTTGAGTGGAGGATGGATTGGAGTGGGGAGCCAAGACTTCTAGTAGCCTAAGTTCAGGTTGGTGGCTTGTAGCACTAGTTAATGGATAATGTGAAATAAAGGGCTTGGATAATCCATTCTGTCCCAGCCTTTAGGTGCCGGTTTTCTCACTCCTCTGGAGTGATGCTTTCTTATGCACTTACTATATTCTACTCTGTATTATGTAAGAAGCAGAGACAGGACAAAATTGCCTTCAATTCTCCCCAGGGTTTGCTATTGCTACTAACTTTCTCTACTATGACCACATAAGGAATACATTCTCTCCATCCTTCCCTCTTCAGCTCCCTTTTATATATTGTCTGTTCCCATTATTACATAAGCTTTTTGAAGTCAGCTTCTGTTTGTATTTCAAGTACCTGATATACAACACTTAATAAATAATTGTTGACTGACTCATTATGTGCATGGCTTTTCTCTATACTATTGGAAACTTCTGAAAGGTAGGGATCCTGAATTTTTTCATCTTTGAGATTTCCCCCAGTACCCATCACTAGGGCTTAGCAGCAAGTAGTTGTTGAGTGAATTTGGTTGAATGGCATTGGGAGAAATTCAAACATTGCTAATTTCATACTATTTTTAAAATGAAGCCAATTGGAACAAAGGCCGAACAGCAGGATCTAATTCATCTCCATTTGAATATTGGAACAAATATACAAGGTCCCAGTCCTCTCCTCCTCTTCCCCACTCTCCTCACAACTTTTTATTTCCAAATAGAAAAAGAAAAAAAAATTATTTACCCCACAATCCCAATTAGAGAGGATTTTTTTGCATGTGGAACTTTCTATAAAGGTTCCCATTTGGGCTAACACCAAACATGGACATTTTCCACCAGGAAAAAGCCCAGAAATAACAACAATAATGAAAAAGAAACTGTTTCGAGAAAAGAAACTGTGACAGACTACTGAAAAGAGAGAGCTTGGAAGAAAATATCTACAGAAGGAAAATGTCTACAGAAGGAAAATTCTGGCTCTGATCATGCTGAGATGAATTATTACCGATGATGGTGGGGATGGGGAGAACTACCTGGGTCCGACATCCTGAAAGGCTTTGATGGACTGTTCAGGTCAGAAGGTCTGCAAACTCTGGGCACCAACCAGCTCTCAATTAGCTTGTTATTTAATGGCTGACCCCAAAGACATTTCTATATGATATTTTAAAGCAATGTGAGATTTTTTTTGGCAGTAAATATAGAATTCTAATTCTGTTTGGTTCACACTGATGTAAAAATGGCTCTGGCTTTCATGAATGCCCCATCTTTTTCTCCTTATGCAATTATTTTATTAGTGTCTTTAGTCTTCTCCTTTGCATCTCCCACTGTGACAAGAAGTGTGCTCAGGTCATACTCATAGGACAGAGTTGTATATGATCTTAGATATCATATAATCTAATTTCTTTATGAGATGCATAGAAGTGAGACCTTAAGAAGTATATAAGTATATACTTATATATAAGTATATAACTGAGTATATAATTCAGAATAAGTATATAACTGAGTTTCGCTATCGTAGAGTAGCTTAATTCAACCTTCTCATTTTATAAGGAAGGACATCAAAGTTTAAGGAGGTTAAATAGATTGCCCCAAATCACAAAAATAGTGAGTGGAATATCTGGGAATTAAATTATATTTTCTGTGCTGTAGATTGAGTGCTGGGTGTAGAGTCAGAAGACCTGGGTTCAAATAGCCCACTTTTTAATTGGGTTAGTGAGGTCAAAATGCTTAGAGTCCTTATGGATTCATTTCTTCAAATATAAAATGAGAGAATTGGACTGGATTATTTCAAAGATCTGTCTATAATATTATGATCTTTACTATAATTTAAAAATAGTTTAAAAAATATCTTTCCTGTACTTAAAAACCCCCAACACCCACCCACCCACCCACCAAATATAATATTTGCTTAGCTCTGCTGCTCTCTTGAGCTTCTTATTTTAATCCAGACAAGTCAACAAGCATTTATTATGCACCTACTATGTGTCAGGTACTGTGCCAAGTGCTGAGGTTGCAAAGAAAGGCAAGGACAATCCCTGTCCTTAGGGAGCTTACATTTTAAGCTGAGACAGTATGCAAACAACTGTAAACAGGATGAATTGGAGGCAATTTCAGAGGGAGAGAACTTACTATTAAGAAAAATCTTGAAACTTCTTTCGAAAGGTGCGAATTTAGCTGAAACTAGAAGGAAGCCAGGTAAAGAAATTGAGAGAGAGAGTGAGGAGGGAGAGAATGTCAGGCTTGAGTCGTAGCCATGAAAAATGGCTAGAGTTGGGAGGTAGAGTATTTTGTAGGAGGAACATCAAGGAGGAGAGAGTCACTGTTATCATAGAACATGTGGAGGAGAATAGAGTGTCAGACCACTGGGAAAGTATGAGGGTGCCAGATTATAAAGAAATTTGAAAATCAAATAAAGGATTTTTCTATTTGATTCTACTTGGAACCATTGGGGTTTGTGGAAGATGGGAGGACATTAGGCCTGTGCTTAAGGATGAGCCCTTTGAATTAATGGTGGATTGGAGTGAAGATTTGATTCAGTAATTGGTAATTGCAGCCTCTACCAGAGGGGTAGCAGTGTCAGAGAGAAAGGGATATATTAAGGAGATGTCATGAAGGTAGAATCCGTAGACCTTGGCAACAGATTAGATATGGGGAAGTGAGAGTTAGGAGTGGAGGCTGAGACATAATTGTGAGCATGGATCACTGGGAGGATGGTGGTACCCTTAATAGACAAGTTAGGAAGAAGAGAAGATTTTAGGAGGAAAGATAATGAACTGTTTTGGACACAGTGCCTGTGGGACATCTCATTCAAGATGGAGAGATACAGGACAATAGTTAGTGGGAATATATGGATCAAGTGAGATCTTTTTTGAGGCTGAGGGGCATATCTGTAAGGAAGCAAACAGTAAATAGGGAGAAAATGAGTGAGATAGTGAGAATAATCTAGGGGACAATCTGATGGAGAAGCATGGGATGGGATCACTTGTTATATAGAAAAGTTTACTTTGGTAATTAGAAAGGCCATCCCTTCAAGTGAGACAGGGGAGAAGGAAGGGGAATAGAGGAAGGAAGCCATGTTATTTGAGCTTAGAAGGATGAAGGAAGAAGCAACTCTTGGCAAATGACCCCTATTTTCTCTGTGTGAAATATGAGTCAATGTGCTCAGCTGAGAGGGTTAAGAGAAGAGATGCTATGAGAGGATTGGGAAGGATGCAAAAGACACTTTGATGAATGAGATGGCAAATTGATTAGGAAATATAAAAGGGTTGCCTTGCCTCCATGAAGGCCCAGTTGAGATTATGTAACAAATTTGATTGAGTTAGGGTTAGAAATGAATTTAATTAGGAAGCACGGTTTCATGAGTTTGTTCGGAGGCATGGGCGTAGGAGGAAAGGCAGTAAATGGCGGTTGTCATCCAAAGGTGAGCATTGGCAGAATAAAGCTGGTGATGGCATAAAGGGGCAAATGATGTGAAAGTAGAGCATAGTGTAATGTTCAATGAGTTCACAAAGGAGTTAAAGAGAAGAAGGGAGGAGAATATAAAGAATTGAGAGTGAAAGTCACGCTGAAAGAAAATAACAGTTGGCAGATTTAAAGCAGAGGGAAAGATAGAATGATAAAATATTATGAGCAAAGGAGAGAATTGAACAGTCATGGACATAGAAATGAACTCCTGGGGGATGGCAGAATCAAGAGTATGGCACTATGAGCTAGAGTGGAGGAGGAGGTTGAGAGACAGGGAACCAGGGAAGGTAGAGAGTCTGAGCAAGTGAGTATCAACATGTATGTAATAGCCTTCAAGTCTGAGGGCAGGAGCTGGGAAGGAAAGAATCGTGTGTAATGAATGCATTGAAGAAGGAAGGAGAGTGTCCCTGAGGTCAGGAGATAGCAGCCACTAGCATCTTTATAGGGTGATAAATATGAAATGGATGAACCTCAAAGGGGGAGAGGTCACTGAGTGATAGTGTAGAGAATCTGGAAGCTGAGATGAAGAGCAAGAATGATTCTGTCTCTGACCATGCTCCATGGGGACGGGATATGAATGGAAGGGCAATGAGTGCTGGAAAGAGTGGCCAGTCATGCTGGGTTTTTAGGAGGGAGCGGTGTCTCATTGGGAGTCTGAAGATGGAAGAAGACAAAAGCAAGTTTGTGACCTATAGAGCAGACACTCCAGATTCTGATTCAAAAAATGGGTTGATCTGGAGGGGTTTTTTGGGAGGGGGTTTGGGAGTAAAGGAAATTGTAGTTTGGGTTGGTGGAGAAAAAGTTTCTTAACAATGGAGGTGGGAGGGGGCGGAGCCAAGATGGCGAACTGCAGACAGCGTTCTCTGTAAGCTCCTGAGACCTTCCCTCAGACACCGACAAACTGAGCCTCTGAACTGGTTCTGGAGTGAGGGCTTCACCAAACACTTGGACTAAACCGCACTTCTATCAAATATCTCCTTTGAAAGAACTTCTGAGGTAAGTTTTAGACGGGTGGGGGATCGAGCAGCTCCTGGCGCTCAGACGCCAGTGTGCAGCTGGGGTGGAAGTCTGGGGCTGGGACAGACCAGAAGATTTTAGGCTGCCAGGAAGTCCCTGGGAGACCCTTGGGCCACTTTGCTCTGCTTGCGGGCAGGTGCTTTGGCAGGTCTACGTTTGATAAAGGGTGGATTGAGAGCATCTGAAAGTGTGGTCCTAGTGCGGATCTAGCCAGATCAGCCCCAGACCGGAAATCAACTCGGCAAACTGCCCCAGGGCAAATTGAAATCCCACCTGCTGCTGCTGCTGCCACTGCTGCCGCTGCTGCTGCTGCTGCTGCTGCTGCTGCTGCTGCAGAATTCCCTGCTGGTGACTGATACCTCACCTAAACATCATGAGCAAGAAGAAGAGAGCTCTCACCATAGACAGCTTTTATGGAGAGAAACTAGAGCAATCCCCAGATCCTGAGATTCTGAAAACAATCCCAGATAAAGCCACAAAGGTGGACTTAAGCTAGTCTCCCTTTCAGAAGGCTTACCTGGAAGATTGCATAAAGAATCTCAAAAGGGAGCTAGAAGAAGATTGGGGAAATAAACTGAGAACAGTGCAAGAAGGAAACATCGCCCTGCAACAGAGATGTGAAAAACTGGAAAATAAGTCTGGTGAATGGGAAAAAGTCGCCAACTCACTGGAAAATAAAAATAGTGAATTGGTAAAAGACAGCAATTCACTGAAAAACAAAATTGGTGAATTGGAAAAAATCACCAACTCACTAGAAAATAAAAATAGTGAATTGGAAAAAGATAAAAATTCACTGAAAAATAAAATTAGTGAACTGGAAAAAGACAACAATTCACTGAAAAATAAAATTGGCAAAATGGAAAAAGAATGCAATGAACCAAAAAATTCAATTGGCCAGTTACAAAAGGACCTAAAAAAGATAACTGAAGGAAATGATACCTTAAAAATTAAAATTGAACAAATTGAAATGAATGACTCAATAAGACTTCAAGAATCAGTCAAACAAAAACAAAAAAAAATGAAAAAATAGAAGAAAATATGAAATATCTCCTAGGAAAAAAACTGACTTGGAAAACAGATCCAGGAGAGACAATCTAAGAATTATTGGACTCCCTGAAAATCACGATGAAAAAAAGAACCTTGATGCTATCTTCCAGGAAATCATGAAAGATGATTGCCCTGATGTTTTAGAATAAGAAGGCAAAGTTGGTATTGAAAGAATCCACCGATCACCTCCTGAAAGAGACCCCAAAATTAAAACCCCAAGGAATATCGTGGCCAAATTTCAGGACTATTGCACCAAGGAAAAGATATTACAAGCTGCTAGAAAAAAAAAAACAGTTCAAATACCGAGTAACTGTCATTAGAATTACACAGGATCTGTCAGCTTCCACATTGAAGGATAAAAGGGCCTGGAATCAGATATTCCGAAAGGCAAAAGAACTTGGATTACAGCCAAGAATAAGCTATCCAGCTAGAATGAGCATCATCTTCCAGGGAAGAAGATGGTCATTTAATGATACAGGAGAATTTCACCTATTTCTAATGAAAAGACCAGATCTGAACAAAAAATTTGACCTCCAAACACAGAACTCTAGAGAAGCGTAAAAAGGTAAAAAGGAAAGAACTCTAATAGGGGTATCCTTAAAGAATGGGGGTATAATTTGATTTTACTTTGATAATATGAAAAAGAGAACTAGAGGGGAAAAGGTTGTCATACTGGGGAAAAGAGGGGGAAAAGTGATAAAATAAGATCTAAAAAAAAGGAGGTAAAAACAAGGTAAAATCACTTGAAGAGGCAAAGAAAACCTAATATAATTGAGAGAAAGAGGGGAGGGAGATGAGCATTGTGTAAATCTTACTCTCATCAGGTTGGGCTCTAAAAATGTATATCAGACATTTGATTTCACATAGAAACTTGTCTGTTGCTAGAGGGAAGTGGGAGGGAAAGGAGGAAAAGTAAGGGACAAACTAATAGAAGGGAAAATAGAAGAATCGGGAAAGGAGTAAAAACAGGGGGAGGGGATCTAAAGGGTGGAGTATTGTTTGGTGGAGGGGGTCATCAAAAGCAAAGTACTGAGGAGGGGGGAAGGGAGAAAGGGGAAAGGAAAGGGCAAAACATAACTTGGGTAAATAAGATGACAAGAAATAAAGAATTAGTTTTTCTAACTGTGAATGTGAATGGGATGAACTCTCCCATAAAGCGGAAGCGGATATCAGACTGGAATAAAAACCAGAATCCCACAATATGTTGTCTACAAGAAACACATCTAAAACATAGTGACACATATAGGATGAAAGTAAAAGGCTGGAGCAGAACCTATTATGCTTCAGGTAAACAAAAAAAGCAGGGGTAGCAATCCTTATCTCAGATCAAGTAAAAGCCAAGATAGATTTAATCAAAAGAGATAAGGAAGGAAACTATATTTTATTAAAGGGTACCATAGATAATGTAGCAATATCTATACTAAATATATATGCACCAAGTGCAATAGCACACAAATTCCTAGGGGAGAAATTAAGAGAGATGCAAGAAGAAATAGACAACCAAATGATACTAGTAGGGTATCTCAACCTTGCTCTCTCAGAATTAGATAAATCAAACCACAAAATAAACAAGAAAGAAACTAGGGAGATAAACCAATTGTTAGAAAAGTTAGGTATGATAGATTTATGGAGAAAGTTGAATGGAGACAGTAGGGAGTTTACTTTTTTCTCAGCAGTCCATGGAACCTATACAAAAACTGACCATGTGTTAGGGCATAAAAACCTCAAAATCAAATGCAGAAAGGCAGAAATAGTAAATGCATCCTTTTCAGATCATGATGTAATAAAAATCACATGCAATATAAAGCCAGGAGAAAATAAACCAAAAGTTAATTGGAAATTAAATAATCTAATCCTGAAGAATGAATGGGTGAAAGAGCAAATCATAGACACAATCAATAATTCCATCCAGGAGAATGACAATAAGGAGACAACATACCAAAATTTGTGGGATACGACTAAAGTGGTTATAAGGGGCAATTTGATATCTCTAGATGCTTACTTGCATAAAATAGAGAAAGAAAAGATCAATGAATTGGGCTTATTATTAAAAAAACTAGAAAAAGAACAAATTAAAAACCCTCAATTAAATACCAAATTGGAAATTCTAAAAGTAAAAGGAGAAATTAATAAAATTGAAAATAAGAAAACTATTGAATTAATAAATAAAACTAAGAGTTGGTTCTATGAAAAAACTAACAAAATAGATAAGCCTTTAGTTAATTTGATAAGAAAAAGGAAAGAGGAAAATCAAATTGTTACTCTCAAGAATGATAAGGAAGAACTTTCCTCCAATGAAGAGGAAATTAGAGCAATAATTAGGAGTTACTTTGCCCAACTTTATGCCAGTAAGTTTGATAATCTAAATGAAATGGAGGAATATCTACAAAAATATAGATTGCCCAGGTTAACAGAAGAGGATATAAATTATTTAAATAGCCCCATATCAGAAAAAGAAATAGAACAAGCTATTAACCAACTTCCTAAGAAAAAATCTCCAGGGCCAGATGGATTTACATGTGAATTCTACCAAACATTCAAAGAACAATTAATTCCAATACTACAAAAATAGGGACAGAAGGTATACTGCCAGAATCCTTCTATGAGAGCCATATGGTGCTGATAGCTAAACCAGGTAGGGTGAAAACAGAGAAAGAAAACTATAGACCAATTTCCCTAATGAATATTGATGCAAAAATTTTAAACAATGGAGGTGGGAGCCTGGGAGAATATCTAGAGTAGAGATGATATGATAGTGTGGAAGTATGCTCATCTTGGAAGAAGGGTTCAGGCAAATTAATTAATTAATTAATTTTGCTGAGGCAATTGGGGTTAAGTGACTTGCCCAGGGTCACCCAGCTAAGAAGTGTTAAATGTTTGAGGCCAGATTTGAACTCAGGCTCTCCTGTCTTCAAGGCTGGTGCTCTATCAAACTAGCTGCCCCAGGCAAATTATTGATAACAGGGCCAGACAGCTGGTGTGGAGATGTAGCAGGCCAGAGGGTGAGTCAGTAGTGGAAATGAAGGGGTAACAGGGCCTTCTTATCGAGGTCCATGGCATCTGCCTTGGGGTGGATTCATTCTGGGACATCAGACAGACAATTTCAAGTGGGAAGGAGATATGAAGTAGACAGGGGAGTTACTTCCGGGAAATTATTTGGAGTTGGATGTCAAAAAGGAAGTGAGCAATATGGCTGAAACTCCTGATGATATGATACGGTGGATCTGGGTAAGGCAAGAACCCTTCACTGGGAGAATGGCAACTAATGTGGAGTTGGGTACCAGGAAGGAATAGAATATGTTTCCACTTATAGGTGTATATATTATCTCTTCCAATAGAATGTAAGCTCCTTAAGGGCAGGACCTGTTTTATTTTTTTCTTTGAAAAGTATCTGCTTCATTCTCAGACACTTAACACTTCCTAGCTGTGTGACCCTGGGCAAGTCACTTAACCCCAATTGTCTCAGCAAAAAAAAAAAATATGCTTCATGATAGGTATTGAATAAATGCACATATGTTGTATTGAATCTAATTTAATATTCTGTATTGGCTTTATCTGAACTAGGGGCCACCGAGTTACTTGAGTTGGTCCATTATTGACCTTTTTTTCAATTAATAGTAGTGACAAGCTCTGAGCGCAGATCTTGGAACTAGGCACTGGAGTCGACTCCCATCCCTTTCCTCATGGATGCTGCATTCTAATTGTGGTATAAGATAAAAACAGAGATAACTATTAAGAACAAGGACATTGTAGAAGCATGATACATATGAAAGGAAAACATTGTTTTACTCTATTTATTATTAATTCAAATGGGGGACCCGATGCAGATCTCTCTATTGGACTCTATCCTTGAAACCCAGGTGAGGGATCACAGGGATCCTCCAACTCTTTATGAGATGGGATGAACTAGTGAGAATCCAGTCCCGAAGAGCATGCTTGCTTGTCCTGATTTTGGAAAATTCCCAGCCATTCTATGTCTCCTCCTCTTGCACACTAGGAAAAAAAAAGATCTTGTTTTATCGGGAGCAAGAACTGAGCATGTAGGGATGGAATTCAAGTCCCTCTCATCCTTGGCGGTGATTGTGGAAAGCCGCCAGGAAGGGAGAGAGAGATGATGGCTGTGGCTTCTTGCTGCTGGCTGTCTATGTTATTACCTGAGCTGACATGAAAGAATGAGCACATGGTCCTGCCCTTGCTTTTGGCTCTGCTGTCTCTAGTCTTTCCTGCCTCAAGGGAAGGAATATTAAAGACAGAACAGATTTGGTTGAGAACTCGTGAGCTTCAAAAACTTGGAAGAGCAAGAGGGCTCCCAAGATTGTCAGTGTTTGTAGGTAGCTCAGTCCAGTGGCAAGTCAAGCCCCAAATGGTCTGCTTGATCCCAAGAGTAATGGTGGGAAGGGGGTTACTTGTCCCCTGAGTGCTCCACACTCACAAATGAGCTCAGTGGGTGTGACTGCTTGGGAGCCATTCATTTAAGACTGAGCCCATTCTCCAGAGGGACTAAGGTGAGGACCACTAGGTTTTTGGCTCTCCTAGTCTTTCTACTTTGATATTTTCACCCTAGTATCATCTAGTCTTCCTGGATGTCTGTGTGGGCCATGTGTTGCTTCAAAGCCAAGAAAGTACTTGCAACAGAATAAAGAAAACATGAAACTAGAAGGATGTCATTGAAAGTGTAAAAATGGTGGCTGCAATGGTGATGGCAGATTTATGGCATTGGGAATTCAATTTCATCCAACAAACATCTGCTGAGGGCCTACTAGGTGCCAGGCTAAGAGCTGGGACTATGAAGACAAAAACAAGAGTTTGCTCTCTTATGGCGCTTCCATCATACCGGGAATGGTGATGATGATGAAGATGAAAGTCACAGAATTTGAAGGGACATAGCTTGAAGAAACACGTGAATCCATCTAAGAAGTAATCCCCTCTACGACATGAAGGGCAGCATGGTGGAATGGCTAGGGTGCCAGATTTGGAGTCAAGAAGACTAGAGTTAAAATCTTGTCAGACTCTAGCAGTGTGACTTTGGGCAAGTCATGTAACCACTGTCTGCCTCAGTTTTCTCATCTATAAAATGAAGAGGCAGCAATCAATGGCATCTAAGTTTCCTCCCGCCTCTAAATCTATTATCCTTTGGTTGCAATGATGCAGTTTTTGCTGAAATTATTGCTAGGGAAGGAAGAAGTCATTATCTTCCAAGTCAAGGCATCCTGCCTCGAGGTAGCTTTGGTTGGGAATTTCTTCCTTACATCCATTTCTCTACATCTCCTTCCCATATCTCCTGCTTCCATCCTTTGGGCTAAGTGGAAAACATGGAATCGTTCTTCCATAGAATTCTAATTGAGGATAGCCTCCATGTGTCCATTGACCCTTCTCTAAGGTAACCATCCTCAGTTCCTTTACCTGGCTCTTCTCCTCTAGAAGGATGGCATCCAGCTTGTGAGTATTCTTCCTAAAATGTGGCATCTAGAAATGAACTCAGATCATTGCACACAGCAACAACAAGACTATACGATGATCAATTCTGATGGACAAGACTCTCTTCAACAGTAAGATGATTCAAACCAGTTCCAATTGCTCAGTGATGAAGAAAGCCATATACACCCAGGGAGAAGCCTGTGGGATCTAAGGGTGGACCACAACATGGCATTTTCACACTCTCTATTGATGTTTGCTTGCATTTTGTTTTCCTTCTCAGGTTTTTTCTTTCTAGATCCAATTTTTCTTGTGCAGCAAGATAACTGTATAAATATGTACACATATATTGGATTTATCATGTATGTTAACATATTTAATATGTATTAGACTATCTGCCATCTAGGGGAGAGAGTCAGGGGAAGGAGGGGAAAATTTGGAACAGAAAGCTTTGCAAGGGTCAATGTTGAAAAATTACCCATGATATGTTTTGTAAATAAAAAGCTTTAATAAAAAATTAGAAATGAACTCAGCTCTTTGGATGTGGTCTGATCCTAACGGGCAATGAAGAGGATGGCAATGTACATGGTGACATTTTTCTTTGTCGTAGAAGTTCCACAAGAGCAGGAACTATTGTTTTCCTGTTTTTGCATTCTCAGAACATAGCACAATCCCTGACACATAATAGGTACTTAATTAATATTTGTTGATTTGAGAAGGTTGATTATGATGATTCTGTGATTTTGATGGTGACATCTAATGATGATTTTGTCAACTGTTTATATATGTGTGGAGTTTAAAATGTTTGAGAGACATAATTTCTGGGTAATTTAATCATTTTATTAAGAAGTCCAGCATGTTTATTAATAAAAAGATGGTCATTTGCCCATCTCTCTCTTAGACCAAAGATCCCTCATGGTAGCGGGCTCACAGTTTAGAAGGCCTTGGAAGAGCAGGGCTCCTTGAAAGTAGCTATCAACTCTGATATGTTAACAATTAATGAGAAAATGAATATCTCATTTGATCTTCATAACAACCCTCTGAGGTAGTTATTATTATCCCCATTTTACAGATGAGAAGAGTTTAAATGACAGTCCCCACTACCTGACAGAGAAGTCCTTAATAAATGCTTGATTTGCCTGGGGTCAAACAACCAGCACCTGTGTGACATAGGATTTGATCTCAGAAGAACTCTATCCACTCTACCACTGAGATGGTGACCCTGAAGGTAATGGTGATAGAGATAATGACTAGTGATTATAACACCAGCCATTATAAGCCAGGCTCCATGCTCTTGAAGGACTTGATAAACCCTAACTTCTGGGTTCTCTCTTAGGTTTTGTGATTGGAGGCACAGTCTGACCACTTCTGATGAAGAAGCAGTTCAGATCCCAGATGTTTGTTCAGCTTGTAAGCAGAGAACACGCAGCCCCTGAGTTCATCTGCAGGGGCCATTTGTTCAGTGGAAGCTGCTTGTTCTGGGTACACAAACAGAAAATCTCACAACGCACTTAAAATGTTTTCATTGATTTTTTAATATCCCTGTCATTCTCTTGTACCCTCTCTCGTTACAAAGAAAGACCTTGATTTTCCCTGGAATAAAAAGTCACTAATAGTCAAGAAAATGAAATCTTGACATAAATCACACATTGTTTAGCTGGTACAGGTGTTGGATATTTCACAAAGTACAGTCTGTTCCTGTCCCAACCACTTTGTGCATGGTTTCCTAGAATCTGGCCCATGTAGAATAATGGATACATCGGTCTCAGTGATTATTGGGACCAGAGAAAATAACAAGGAACAACAAGGAGAGCAAAATTCTTTACCTCTCAGACCATGAAACAATAGGGATCTTTTTTTTAACTTTATGAATCTTGTTTGGAGAGGATAATTAGAACAAAAGGGGAAAATCATGAGAGAAAAAAAGTGAGAAGAGCATGTGTTGATTTACATTCATTCTCCATAATTCTCTCTGGACGCAGATGGTATTTTCTGCCCAAAGTTTTGTTGGGACTGCCTCGGATCCCTGAAGTCCTGAGAAGAACCACTTCAGTCATAGTTGATCACTGCTCATTCTTGTGGTTATTGTATACAATATATTCTTGGTTCTGCTTGTTTTGCTCAACATCAGTTTATGTAAATCTTTCCAGGCCTTTCTGTAATCAGCTTGTTCATCATTTTTTATAGACCAATAATATTCCATTACTCTCATATACCATAACTTATTCAGCCATTCCCCAGATGATGGGCACTTACTCATTTTCCAATTCTTTGTTACACAAAAAGAGCTGCGACAAGCATTTTTGCACATATGGGTCCTTTCCCCTCCTTTATGATTTCCTTGGAATACAGACCCAATACTAGCATTGCTGGATCAAAGGATATAGACAGTTTTATGATCCTTTGGGCATAGCTCCAAATTGCTCTTTAGAATGATTAAATCATTTCACAACTCTACCAACAATGTATTAGTGTTCCAGTTTTCCCATATCCCCTCCAACATTTATCATTGTCTTTTCCTGTCATCTTAGCCAATCTGAGGGGTGTGAGGTGATATCTCAGAAATGTTTTTATTTGTATTTATTTCTCTAATCAATAGTGATTTAGAGCATTTTTTCATGTGATTATGTATAGTTTTAATTTCATCATCTGAAAATTGTTCATATCCTTTGACAATTTATCGATTGGAGAATGACTTGTTTTCTTATAAATTTGACATAGTTCTTTATACATTTTAGAAATGAGGTCATTATTAGAAACACTGGCTGTAAATCCCCCCCTTCCCCCAGCTTTGTACTTTTCTTTTAATCGTGTTTGTGCTGATTTTGTTTGTACAAAACCTTTTTAATTTTATGTAATCAGTTGTACATTTTGCATTTTATAATGTTCTCTAGTTCTTTTTTGGTAGTAAATTTCTCTCTTCTCCAAAGATCTAATATGTGAATTATTCCTTGCTCTCCTAATTTGCTTATGGTATCACCCTTTATGTCCAAATTGCATACCCTGGAGATCTTAATTATCTACATGGTATGATATAAACACTTCCTTGAAAGTCTTCTTACTCCAAAAACTTTTCCCCATTGGCCTGTTTCAGTGCCTAAAGTTCCAAGTAAAAGGATTCTTATTCAGCTATGAGTTGGACTAGATGGCCCTTGTGGTCCATTCCAACTGAGATTCCATAGTGATGTAATCAAAGACACTCAAAATTGGAAGTTTCTTTAGCTTCCTCTTTTTCAAACCTGAAGACCCCCAAGAAAGGGAACAGACTAAGACACTCTGGTTCAATAACATGGTGCAACTGTGAGTCACAGAATCTTAGAGTTGAGGAGGGAGGACCTTTCCAAAACAGATTTTATCAATGATGGATCAATGACAGAAGTCATCAGCCCACTTTACTTGGAGATGCCAGTGAGGAAGAACACAGGTCAGCCCATTGCACGCACAAAAAGCTCTAATTGTCAGGAAGGTTCTCTCTATATCTAGTCTTCATCAGCCTCTCTGTATTTATCTCTGATGTTCCTCATTTTGCCTTCTGGGGCCCGCCAGAACAAATTTAACTCTCTTTTTTATTCAAATACTTATAGGATCTGGAGATAAGAGGGTTTATGAAAAAGGCATTAGGGAGAATCTAGTCCTACAGGAAGTAGAGGCAACTTTGGGGTGCTGTGGATAGAGTATTAGACTTGAAGTCAGGAAGACTTCATTTTGAATCATACACATACACTTAACTGTGTCACCTTGGGCAAGTCACTTAACCTGTTTGTTTCGGTTCCTTCTTGGTGAAATGGGAATAATAATAGTATCTACCTTCCAAGGTTGTCACCAGGATCAAATGAGATAATACTTATAAAATGCTTAGCACAGTACCTGACACATAGGAGGAGTTCAATAAATGCTTCTTTTTTTCTTTCCTTCCTCCCTTCCTCTCTTTCACTCACTCTCTTTCACTCTTTCTCTCTCTTTTTTCTTTCTTTTCTCTCTCTCTCTCTCTCTCTCTGAACACATAGTAGATGCTTATAAATGTTTGTTGTTGATTGATCAGTCCATCTTGCTTCTACCCTCCTTCTACTCTTTTTTTCCATTTTCAAATTTCACTTCCTGTCAAAGAAAGTCTTCTGCTGCTTTGGACACACACACACACACACACACACACACACACACACACACACACATTGCCTATCTAGGCCATGAGAAACCAGACAGATGGCACAGAGGACCATCACAGTCATTCTAGATTCAGAGAGCTATAACAGAACCAGATGTTTTGTCATTATATATAACTTGCATTCAAGCTGAGATTATGTTCTCACAGAAGCAATTTGTGCTTTCTAGATTGGGCTCATATTTAGATAAATAATTCAGGAAAAAATAACATTGGAAACTTCTGGTTAAATTTTTTATGCTTTGTTTATGTAATATAACATAATACAATCTGGGAAAATGTCCTGGATTTGTAACCTCATGAGGGAGATTCTGGTTCTGGGTCTAACAATGGAAATCGACCCTTTAATTTTGGACAAGCCATAACATCTCTCTCAGCCTCAGTTCCCTTGTCTGTAAAATGAAGGGGTTGAGCTAGATGAATTTTTAGGGACCTCTTGGCTCTAGCAGTCTAGGTTCTAAGGGCCTTTCTTGCTTTGATATTCAATGCCTCTTCTAGCTTTGACATTCAGTGCTCTAAAGTCTTTACCACCCTTGACAGTGCTCTTTGGTCTCTTCCAGTTTTGACATTCTATCTTGTAAGATCTCAGCTCTCTGATATTTTATACTCCATGTTCCTAGGACCACAGAACCATAGAAGTGCAGATTTTGAGAGTTGGAAGCCATTTAGTACAATGCATAAATGATAGGAATCCCCACCACAACATGCCCAAGTAGTCATCAAGTCTTTGCTTGAAGACCTCCAAAATGGGGGAATCCTCCACTTTTTGAAGCAGCTCATTCCATTAAAATATTTTAATTATTATTGTTAATAATGATTTATTTGTTTTTAACATTCTTTTCTTTTTAAATTTTGAGCTTCATATTCTCTACCTCCCTCCCACTCCTCCCACACCCACTGAGAAGGCAAACAACATGTCAATTATACTTGTGAAATTTTATTCTTAACTTGAGACTTGTGTTTGAGTGACAAGTTTTCTATTTAGCTTTGGTCTTTTTATCACAAATGCTTAAAAGTTCTCTATTTAATTAAATATCCATTTTCTCCCCTAAAAGATTATGCTCAGTTTTACTGGGTAGATGATTCTTAGTTGTATTCCTAGCTTCTTGATCTTCTGGAACATCATATTTCAAGTCTTCTGCTTCTTTTACATGAAAGATGTTAAATCTTGGGTGATTCTGATTGTCCCTTCATGATATTCTTTCTGGGTATTTTCTCCTTGCTTTAGAAATTTTGGAATTTGACTGCAATATTTCAGGGAGTTTTCATTTTGAAATCTTTTCCAAGAGATGATTAGTGGATATTTCAGTTTCTATTTTATCCTCTGAATTTAAGAGGACATATCTTGATAATTTCTTGAAATTTTATATGCAGACTCCTTTTTTGATTATAGCTTTCAGTTTGTCCGGTGATTTTTTAAATTCTCTCTCCTCAATATATTTTCAAAGCCAGTTATTTTTCTGATGAAATATATCACATTTTCTTTGATTTTTATTCTTTTGACTTTATTTTTTTGTTTCTTGATATCTCATGAAATCATTAGCTTCCAGTTGCCCAATTTTGATTTTTAAGGAATGGTTTTCTTCAGTAAGTGTTTGTACTTTTCTTTCTATTTGGCCACTTTTTTTCTTCAAAGTTTTTTTTTAACATCCATTTCTATTTGACCTATTCCTATAAAGGAATTCTTTCCTTTGATTAATTTTTATGTGTCATTTGCCAATAGGCTAATTCTGATTTTTATGGTTATTTTTTCAGTATTTTTGTCTTTCTTTTAACCAAGTTAATACTATTTTCATAATTTTCTTGTATCACTATTATTTATTTCCAACATTCATTTTTAAAAATAAGATTTTGAGTTTTCTTTCCTTCACCTCTCTCTTCCCCAAGATGGCAAGCAATATAATATAGGTTATACATATTTAATCATATTAAATATATTTCCATCTAATTTCTTTTTCCATTTTTTCTTCTACCATTCACCTAGTTCTTTAACTCTTCCGGGAATTCCTGCTAGTCTTGGTTGAATTAGCATTTTATTTTGAGGCTTTGTTTGTAACTGATTTTCACATTGTTGCCTTCTTTTAAGTTTATGTCTTATTCTATTTTTTCGTTTGTTTGTTTGTTAATTCCCCTCCACTCAGATTATTTCTTTACTTTAAATTTTATGTTAAAATTAGGCTCTGTAGGGAGGATAGGAGGAGAAAAAGAGAAAGAAAGGAGAGTGGGAAGAGGGCATTATGTCAAGTTTCAGGCTTTCTCATGTGGATATTTTCAGAATTAATTCTGGGGTCTGGAAGTTTGGGGGGCTTTTAAGGTGGTATGATCCCAGGAGAGGTGATCGATCACTACTTTCCTGATCTGCATTCTGAAAGGCCCTTATTCTCCTTCAGCTGCAAGCATTACCTTCCCTTTTGGTCCTGGAACTGTGTCCCAGAACCGTTTGTGGGCAATAGAATTGCCAATCAGAGCCAGCTACATCTATTGCCAACAACAACAAAGGTTCCCTGTAATCTCTTTCTGACCAATTATCTGCCCATCTTACCATCTTTGGGCTGAGATCTCCTGAATCTGCTGCTGCTGTTTTCTCAGCTCTTTCCAAGACCCACCTTATCTGTTCCTGCCATGTTCCAGGCCTGCTCCCATCCCAGTATTACAAACCTTAGCTCTCCTACGTTATTTTAGATTAGAACAATGTCTTCCTTGGCACTTTTGTTGGGATTGTCACTCTAAAATTTGTTTTAAAGAATTATTTTAAAGTTGTGTAACAGGGAATGTTGGAAAAGCTGGATTTTGGTCTGTAATCTGCCATTTTGACTCTGTCTCCTCATTCCACTTTTAAACAGCTGTAATAGAAACTTTTTTTTCCTGACATAGAGTCTCTTTGTAAATTCTACTCAGTCTGCCTTCTAGGGCTAATTGGAACAATTCCATTCCTCTTCCCTGTGACAGCTTTTAAAATGTCCAAAGACAATACCGTATTCCTCCTGAGTCTTTGCATCCTTTTGTAATGAACTCAATGGTATTCACGGTCCTAATTACTCTCTATTGGACATGTTCCAGTTTAACAATGTCCTTCTTAGCCCACAGTGCCCCAAACTTAGCACAATATTCTCCAAATGTGAACTAATTGGCATCAAATTCCACAGGATAGCCACTTCTCTAATCCTGGAAGCTAAGCTGCTCCCAATGCAGTCCAAGACGACGCTCTCTTTTGTGGCTGCCATATCCTCCCTCTGACTCATTAGGACTTTGCAATTTATTATCTCTGGATCCCTTTCTGGACATTGGCTATGAGTCTATGCCTCCCCCATCTTTTATTTGTGAAACTGATTTTTTTGTACCCAAGTTTAAGACTTTACATGCATCCCTACTGAATTTCATCTTCTTAAATTCAGCCAGATTATTAGTGTCTCCATCTAGCTTTATTTTCTTTCTAAATCAGGGAAGCCTATCATCTTAACCTTTATTTAAGCCATTGAAAAATGAAAAGTGGACAAACAAACAGAATAGGCCCAAGTATGGATTTCTGGGGTAATTCACTGGAGACTCCTGATACATCCACACTCAATCATTAATAACTGTTTTTTCAGGTTTTCCAACTCTGAAATAATGAATATTATAAGGTCCTTTCTAGGGATGATATTCTATATTCTAAGGCTTCTTTCAACTCTGACATTCCATGTTTTAAGTTCCTTCCCAGATCAGATATTCTCATTTAAGTAGAGTTATTTCCTGATTCTATGTGCAGTAAAAAGAGTTTATCGTAGCTTCCACTACTTTTTTATTTCCCTGAACTTGTATAGTACTTCCAACCTGAAATTAACAATATATTTATTTATTCATTTATTTATTTTGCATTTGCTTCCAATCTGTCCATCCAACCATTCATTTGTCTACCCATTCATCCATAAATAATATGCCACTCATGGATTAGTCACTTTTCAGGTCCTGGTTCTATGTTCCTTTTACTGTTTTGTGAACCCAAATAAAATTACCCAACTAAAGCTTAAGTTCCTTGAAGATACAGACATTTTCTCATAAATTTTTATCTTTCCCACAGCATTATGCAGAAGGCTGATCACATTTGCAGATTATACTTAGAAATGAGTCTCTCTAATTTATCCCTCCTCCCATAAAACTGCCAAACTGATATTTCTAAAGCATTGATCTGACCACCTTACTTTTCTTCTCCAAAATCTTCAGCGTCTCTTTTTCACTCTAGAATAAAACACAAATTTCTCTGTTTAGCATTTAAAGCCTTAGAAGCTCAGGTTTAGCCTGTCTTTCCAAGTCAATAGCACTTTACTTCCTTTCATCTATCTGTGTTCCTTCATCACGTGCAAAATCCCCCCTCTTTACCCCCATACCTGGAATTCTCTTTCTCATTATTAGAGCCCTGAACTCCTTCAAGGCATAACTTGAGCCCATTTAAAACATTGTTGAGCATTTTATTTTTTCCAGCCACATGCAAAAACAATTTTAGCATCTGTCTTCAAAACTTTGAATTCCAAATTTTCTCCCTTTCTTCCTCCCCACTCCCACTCCCCATTGAAAAGGCAAACAATTCGCTATAAGTGCAGTTATACAAAACCATTTCCACATTAGTCATTTTGTGAAAGAAAACACAGACCCAAAAAAACCCAAAACTCAAACTCCTCAAAAAAAAAGCAAAAAAATGTATGCTTCAATCTGTATTTAGACACTATCAGTTCTTGGGATTTGGATAGCAGTTTTCATTATAATTCCTTCAGAGTTGCCTAGGATCATTGGATTTGCCCCCCTTTTCAAAAGGATTTTCCTAATTTCTACAGTTTTTAGTGCTTTAAAATCACTCTAAAACCCACCAAAGTAGTGTTTTGTTTTTTTTTTTTTTTGCTCCTGATAGATTTCAGGCTAAATAAATGGAAACCAATGATCTTCCAGTCTTAGCTTACCTTTGGTTTGGGTTCAAATGAATTTGGATGCTGAAACTGAAAATTTGAACCCTAAATTAGGAGGTTGTCTGGAATCTAGGGCTATCCTTCTCTGCTCAGGGATAGGAATTGGAAAGAAAAGACTTCCTCTTGGCCTGGTGTTCATTGTCTACCTTGTTATGGTCCTGGCACTAAGGAGCTGTCAGCCTGCCTTTATTAGGGAGATGCTCTGCTCCCTAAAGTGTTAATCTTTTTAGATGACCTGCAAGTAGTCCTGAAGAAAGGAAGCCCAGCATCTGACAAACAGGAGGTAATATCTTTCAGGTACTATGTCACCATATCCTCCAGCAGATCTGTGAGACTAGATCTCAATGCTCAGAAGAGACTGAAACCAGTAGATCAACATCCAGTAGAAATCCATGAAGTCAGTTGAATAAAACCCAGCTGAATTTTGGGGACCAGAATTGTGACACGGTGACCCAGATGTGACATCTGTTAATAAGCTGTATTTAATATATTTGTGACAACTTCAGCTTCTCCCTGTAGCCTCTCACTTAGCAGTCATTTAATTAATGCTAGTTGATTTATTTATTGATAAGACCTAGAAATTCTGGGAAATGCAGGGTTTTATTGAATCATAAAATCTTGGGCAGTTCTTCAGAGCTAATTTAATCTAATCTAATTTCTCACTGCTGTAGAAATCTTCTCTTTGATACCACTAATAGCTCATTATCTGACTTCTGCTGGAGTGCTCTTAGCATACTCAGTAGTCAGCTAATTCTTTTATTGTCAGTTTAAATGGTTAGAAACCTCTTTCTTTAGCTAGACTGAAATTGATCTCTGCTTCCCTCTTCCATATTCTAATTTCCACCTATCTTTCTTACATCTTTCCCCTGCAGCTACATAATGTAAGGATACTCCTTTTTCCCCCCAGATATTTGAAGGTACCTATCTCCTCTCCCTTAAATCCTCTCTTTTCTAGGCTAAATAACCCCCCAATTTCTTTATAAAGTAATAAATGACATGTTCTCCTTTCATCTTGGGCACTTTCCTTTGGATAATTTCAGGCTTGCCAATACAGAGAGGAACATTTATGAACTCCCCCCTCTCCCCAATTTCCTTCTTAGCGATCAGTGCTATTTAAGGTCAGATAGGCTGCCTTGGAAAGTAGTGAATTCCTTATTACTGGAAGTTTTTTAAAGCAAAGATTTGGGAGGTGTGATGCAGAAGGGATGCTTATTTGGGTAGAATTGGACTAGATGGCTGCCGAAGTATTCTAATGTTCTGTAACTGAGTCTGTAATGTTAGAAAACGAAGATTGGCCAGATATTCTTTTTTTTCCTGAGGCAATTGGGTTTAAGTGACTTGCCCAAGGTCACACAGCTAGGACATGTTGACCAGATATTCTTGAGGGAGAACCCAACTCCTTCCAAAACCCCCACGATTTTGGTTTCTGAAGTGAGTTGCCCTGGTGTGAAGGGAGTAGTAACCTAGACATACCTTTACTAGGAAGAATGATGGAGAGCTTGGCAGAGGTGGGTGTGCCAACTGTGAGGGCAGCTGCTGGGCTAGAACACTGCTGACCCTGTGCCCCAGCCCTTTCCCTTTCTTTCTGTGTCCTATAAACCATTATAACCAAAGTTCTAAGGACTGATCTCTCCTGTAATTAAGATCATTCCAATCCTATCCCATCCCTTTCTGGTGACTGAAAACCCTTTGATTTTCCACCTTTACCACCTTCTCTCCCTGTCCCCATCTCCTGGGCTCCTTCCTTTTATTCTATGTCCCACGTCAAGAATATTCCTTTATATGAGTTTAAAACATTCCATGATAAAAGACAACATATAATATAATGTAATAAAAGATTAAATTCAATTCTAGAAACATTCACTAAAGACCTAGTACAACAGCAACAACAAGATTATGTGATGATCAACTATGTACTTTCAGCAATGAGATGATTCAAGGCAATTCTAATAATCTTATGATGGAGAGAACCATCCACATCCAGAGAGAGAATTATGGAAACTGAATGCAAATTGAAGAATAGTATTTTTACCTTTTTTGATGTTGTCATTTGTTTGCTTGTTTTGTTTTCTTTCTCCCACTTTTTTCTTTCCCTTTTGATCTGATTTTTCTTGTGCAGTGTTATGAATATGGAAATATATTTAGAAGAATTGCACATGTTTAACCTATAGTTGATTGTTTGCTGTCTAGGGAATGGGGGAGGGAAGAAAGGAAGGGAGAAAAATTTGGAAAACAAGGTTTTGCAAAACTGAATGTTGAAAACATTTGCATGTATTTGGAAAAATAAAAAGCGAAATAAATTAGGCAAAACAAAACAAAATAGTCTAGTCACTCAAAAAGTTCCAGACAGTTTTCAGGGCAGGTAGTTTTTCTAGCAGATGAGGAGGTGAGAAGACAAGGGTGGGGCCCTGGGTGAAGGACTGATCATGAACAAGCAGCAGGTTGAAATGTACGGGTCCATGTTTCGAGGGGATGGGAAAGAAGCTCATCCACAGTCAGAACCAGAGGAAGGTGGTCCTCTGTGGTTTGGTGCCTGGACCAAGCTCAGTACAATGAGGTCCTTTATGGGATGAATTGGAATGGTTCTTATTTCTCCTGCAAACAATCCCGACTTGAGATGTGTGGTGCTTTGGGACAGCAGAGCATCTTTTGGGGCTTCCTCAGCTTCTGCCCAGATCTCAGCCCAGTAGCTCCTAACACTGCTCTCTTTTCTTTTTCCTGGAAACCCCCCTTCCCTAAGCTTTTCTAATTCCCTCTTTAGCGATGGCTCATTGCCTAGACCTGTTGTCAAGCTGATCAGTCAAAGTTAAAGCCAATTGGTGGCTGGGATTAGAGTTAGGGGTCATTCATTGTCTGAATTTAGGAGGCCATCTGCATCAAGGTTAAGGGTCAGTTTGTAGCTGGGGTGAAAGGTCATTATGTGTCCAAGGTTAAGGGTTAGTCAGTATTGGGAATTAGGGGGTCAGACTGTGTCTGAGATTTGCCATGAGTCCATGGGCAAGTTTTGGGCCAGGGTCAGGCATCCAGCCTCCTATTCATCAGTGTCCTATTGAGAAAATCTCCAGTTCTTTCCTTTTTAAAAATCACTCACTGCCAGATAAAGTCAAAAACACTCATCGGACCCAGAGCAATGAATAGTCTCTGGATTGGCGCTGATTGATGAAGCTCTTGAAAGACAAGCATGTAAAGCAAATGATGAAATCAAAATCTGCCTTTTTTCCCTTCATCTAAGACCCAGCACAAAGAAGGCTGATGGAACCATTGAGAGTTCAATCAAGAATTGTCTTTGGCAGATGAGAACACACTGGGAAACTGTTCCCTGATCACAGACTGACCTCTGAACCTGTCTACAATTCCGGCTGACCTTGACCATTGTCCAGAGACTCACCTTTAGTCTTGCCCACAGACTGATCATTAATCACAGCCACAGAATGGCCTTTAATACTGGGGACAGAATGACCCCCAGCCCTGGTTATAGTTTGAGTCCCAATCCTGGAAACAGACTAACCTCACCCCTTGCCAAAGACTTTCCCTCCACTGGCCACCTATTTATTGATCTCTAACCCCATTCAGGGGATGATCCCTCACCCTGGACACAGACATAGACAGCTTTGTCCAAGATCAGCCCCTGCCATTGGTCAGAAAAGGGGTAAAACAGAGTGGGGCGGTCCAGCCCGACTGCCGTGGAGGCAGCTCAGACTCTCTGTCCTGAGGACCTGCTCTTTCCACTCTCCGGTCATTTCCATTGCCAGACAACTCCATCAGCCTGACCTTGGTGCCGGGTCACAGCACACCTCCCAGCTCACCGCTTGTTTCCACAGCATCCCATCTGCTCCCCTGAAACTGGGACACCACTACCCACTAAAGTAGTTAAACGGGAATTGGAAAGAGCCCAGTAAGACTGGCCCAAGACTCAAAGAACATTTGGCTCCAGGAAATCCCATGAGAAGACAAGCTGAGGAATAAAAGCGGGCTAGAAATGGATTAAATCTCCCACCGGGAGAGATGGAGTGAGACATTGGGAAGGAAGGCTGCCCCGGCAGTGAGGGATGCCCTGGTCTCAGGTGGGGGGATTCCCTGTACTCAAGGCCCTTGAAAATTGGAGAGCTTTTCTTTAGTACATGATCCTAGGATTCAGCCACAGGAGATGCTTTAGAGCTCATTTGGTCCAGTCTTCCCTTTTTCTTTTTACTGAGGCTAGGTGATCCTGGGCAAGTCATTGTGCTCGCCCCAGTTTCTCATCTGTAAAATGAGCTGGAGAAGGAAATGGCCAACTACTCAGTAGTTTTTGTGGCTCTTATTTTATTTGCTGTTCCTGGAACATGACTGTGGTTTTCCCCTGATGTCCCCATGGCCAGAATGCTCTCCCTCCTAACTTCCCTTCAACATCTCATCTTCTACAGGAAGCCTTTCCTGGCTAACCTCCCCTGCCCAGGTGACCTAGGCCAGCCATCAGAACGTGAGCTCTGGAGGGCAGTGATTTTTCTTTGTATCCTTCATTGCTTAGCAGAGTGCCTGGCATCTAGTAGGTGCTTAATAAATGCTTATTGACCGGCTGACCCACACAGAATTTATATTCTAATACAATGCCTTCACACAGGAAATAGAGAAAATAAAAATAAGGTGATATAATTAGTATGTATTCATGTGTATGAATGAATGAAAAAATAATTTTGTAAAAATAAAATTAATTTAATTTAATAAAAATAATTTACTTAATAAAAAATCATTTATTGAGTGCTCACTACATACAAAGCACTGGGCGGGGGGATAAATAGCGAAGTCTGACAGTTGTTGCTTCCGAGGACTCCTGTTCCGATGGGGGTGACCACCTTGTGGAAGGTTTCAGCAACAAGTTAGATGGGAAGGACCCGTGGTCTTTAGGGAGTGGCAGCAAAGCAAATGATCAGGTCTCTTATCCTGGGTCATTTCTACTGATAAGATCACTGGAGCTTCTAATGTCGAACCGCTGGACGGTGCCGAGGACTCTGGGAGCAAGACCCATGTTCAGAAGCCTGTGAGCACCACACGAGTTCCCAGGGCTTGCTGCCCAGTAGGGTGTCTGAGGGCATTGGGTGGAAACATGGAGATATTGCAAAAGCTCTTGGGGTCAGAGTCTTGGGCTATCTTCCTGAGGATCTGAGGGGGGATGGTGGTCAAGCTGGTGGGGTGATCTGGCCTACCTGGCTCATGCTTTGTCTGGCCTGTGAGTAGAACATGGCTGATATTCGGTGGGGATGACTGGTCCTTTCTCCACAGTAACTGCTTTCTCAGGTGACGTCGGTGAAGGCTGGGACGGAAGCAAGATTGGTGATCTGGGACATTACCTCTCTCAGGGCTATTAGGTCTGTCTGTCTGTCTGTCTGTCAGCAGTTGTTATTGATGGTAATGAAGAGATGGGAGCCTCGTCCACAATGATTTCTTCCCTCAGAATGGGGGGAAGCAGGTCTGATGGACAGAGAGACCTTGCTTCTGCCAAGGCTCAGAGTTCAGAGTCCTGGGCTTTCTCCATCTGGGTATGAGGAGAGAGGGTGGTCAAGGGTGCTTGGTACATGCTGCTGCCCTCTGGCTCTCCCTCAGTGTCCTGATGCTTCATATATGTGCATACATGCCCATGCATGTGTGTGTGCATGAGAGACAGAGAGATAGTCAGAGACAGAGATACAGAGAAAGAGAGACAGAGACAGAAACAGTGAGACAGAGAGGCAGACAGTCAGAGAGACAGAGACAGAGTTAGAGAGAGAGACAATGAGAGAGAAAGATGCACAGAGACAGAGACAGAAATGGTGACAGACATAGTGAGAAAGACAGACACATACACACAGAGACAAAGAGAGACAGAGACAGAGAGATAGACAGTAAGAGAGAAAAGAAATAGAGACAGACAGGCAGAGACAGGGAGACAGAGAGTGAGAGACAGAGAAAGAGAGAGAGAAAGAAAGAGATAGGGACAGAACCAGTGAGATAAAGTGAGGGAGGGAAGGAGAGAGACAGAGACAAAGACAGACAGACACCCACTGCCACACACAGAATGAGGGAGGGAAGGAGAGAGAGATTTACAAGGGAATGAGCCAATGGCTGAGGAATAAGGGCCCTAGGGATCATCTAGCTGCACCCTTTTATTTAGCATATGGGAAAATAGAGGTCCCCAGGGGTAAAATGAGTGCCCAAAGTCACAGCTAGTAAATTCCAAACTGGACCCAAGGCACTCTGAAGCCCCATGGGGTCTGGTCGCTGCTGCACTGCCCGGACAGCGCCTAGTAAATGAGCTGTGGGGGGCCACTGACCAGGACCGGACTTGTGGGCTCCCAGCGCTTCCCTGGAGCTGGCCCATTCCCTCCTCCTCAAACCTCCTTTATCCCAGCGAGCTGCTGGGTGACTTAATCAGCAGAGACTTCATGGTTTCCTGGGATATAAAGCAGAGGATTTTATTGGAAAAATATAGACCTGTGCTTTCTGAGCCAGCTCTGGCCATACCTTCACATACTCTCCCATTCCCTCCTATGCTCTCCCATGTCCTCCCCATTCCCTTCTATGCCCTCCTACGCCCTCTCAGGCTCTTCCATGCCCTTCTATGCCATCCTATGCCCTCTCAGGCTCTCCTATGCCCTTCTATGCCATCCCATGCCCTCTCAGGCTCTCCTATGCCTTTCTATGCCATCCCATGCCCTCTCAGGCTCTCCTATCCCCTTCTATGACATCCCATGCCCTCTCAGGCTCTTCTATGCCCTCCCTAGGGCCTGGTTTTCCAGATTAAAGGACTATCTTCTAATGCCGCTGTATGCCCTGTTGGTGCTGGCAGTGCTGGCAGCTCTTGGTCTGGAGAAATGAAATCATTTTCTTCAGGCTTTTGACCACAGCAGGGGATGAATGCTGCTGCTTCCCTGGCCGGGATTCCGGGCTCGAGCAGCCAGGAGAATTGGATTGAAGTCTGCGTTCTGATACATGCTGGCTGTGTGACCCTGGGAAAGTCATTTTAATTCCATGGGCCTCAGTTTCCTCCTTTGTAAAAAGATTCTGCAAAATGAGCCTCTGACATAAAGTGAAAGGTTTCACGGGGTTTAGAGTTGGAATCCACTTCAACTTGCTCATTGGTGGTATGTATACCCCTGATCTTGGGGAGCTCACATTGTAGAGGGGGAGATGATGTTTAACAGTCTCTGCTCTTGAAGAGCTCTTCCAGAGAATATTCTAACAGTCTCTGATCTCAGGGAGCTCATGTTCTACAAGGGTAAACAATGTTCTAACAGTCCCTGATCTCAGGGAGCTCATGTTCTAGAAGGGTAGACAATGTTCTAACAGTCCCTGATCTCAGGGAGCTCATGTTCTAGAAAGGTAAACAATGTTCTAACAGTCCCTGATCTCAGGGAGCTCATGTTCTAGAAGGGTAAACACTGTTCTAACAGTCCTCATCTCAAGGAGCTCAGGTTCTAGAAGGGCAGACAATGTTCTAACAGTCCCTGATCTCAGGGAGCTCATGTTCTAGAAGGGTAGACAATGTTCTAACAGTCTCTGCTCTTGAGAAACTCATACTCTCGAGAGAGCCAATGTTCTAACAGTCCATGATCACAAGGAGATCATGTTCTAGCTGGAGAGACAAAGTTCTAATATTCCTGCTCCCATTCTAGTTGAGAAGTCAGAATCTTGCCTCTAAAGAAGGAGGGAGGACCCTCTACTGTCCCTAAGGCAGGAATCAAGGAGAGAGTAGACAGGGTTGGATGGGGAGAAATGAAGCAATCAGACCTAAATGGTTTTTCCAATATATTTGTTGGTAAAGGAGCACGGGGGAAGAGATGGCAAGGCAGTGGAGTCAAATTGCCATCTCTACTTCTTCCCTGTCATTGTCTTCTACAAGCCTCCTTTGATCTAGCTCCTAACCTCATGGTTCAGCTGAAGCTGCTCTCTCCAAAGTTACCAATGATCTTTGACAAATAGGTATAGATGCAAGATACACCAGTCTGCTCATCCTGAAAATGAAGGCAATGATAATTGTATTGCTTGCCTTGAAAGGATGGTGTGGATTTTAAATGAGATGACCCAGGGTGTCCCAAAAGTCTTGGGTCAATTTGAAGCTTTGACAGCATTAAATGAAGCTGAGACTTTTGGGATTTTGCCACCTGTCAAGCACTGTATGTGGCAGTTTGGGGGCATCTCAGGTTCTTGTTAGCACAGCCTGGCCGCACTCCCTCCTCTGCCTTCCACTGACTCCTGGTCGCTGTCCAGCTGCTAGCTGTGCAGAGGGTGTCTTGTACCCAGACCAGAGCAAACCCTGGCTCCCTATACTCTTGGGCTGGCTCAGTGCTGACCCAATCAAATCTGCCTTCTAGAAGAAATCATAGCCCACAGTCAGTTTGCTGAATCTAATAGGTGATTAAACTGTGCTTTCAAGGCTCTGGGTTTCTGGGACAGCCATGATCTTAAGCTTCCTAAAGATCCCATTTCCCAAGGAACTTCATTCTGTCAGGGGCCGATGGCCGGTTCTTTGTTTTTGGGTGTTTGCTGTGTGACCTGTCTGTCCTATTAAGGGGCTACCAGCCCTCCCGGGGCAGGAGGGAGGGGTGCTGGCTGGAAACTCAACCCCTGTTGATTTTTAGGTGGGAGAGCCAAAAAATGACTCAACTTACCTGAAACAGAATGGGTGGTCAGATAAAAGAAGGTATCACTTTGGCCAACTTTCCTACCTCCTCTGTTGAGTGTTCCCTATTTTCCTAGCCAGAAATGATAGGAGACCTCAAAATAACAAGGGGGTATTCCCCTGTATAGAAGTCTGATTATTCTTCTCATCAGTTATGATCAGGAGAAGAGTGTGGATGATGCTATGCAAACCAAAAAAAAAATCACTCCACTCAGATTCAGGAGTACTGGATTCAAATCCTAGAAACAATACTGACCAGCTTGGGGGTATTGGGCAAGTAATTTGCCTTTGATCTTAAACTTTCTCATCTGCCAAAGAAAATAATCCTAGTATTTTGTAGTCCAGATCCTTGAAGCCAGGAGGACTTGGGTTCAGGTCCCCTGCCTTTGCTACGCACTGGAACATGACTGAACAAGTCACGGAACCTCTCGATGCTCTAAACAATTCTCCACAACTGAAAATTTCAGGGAAAATGCCCATCTGCATTAGGGGAGGGACTTTCACCCCTTGGGAATTCCTCATACCAAAGAGATCACAAGTCCTATCCCTACCTTAAACACTTTACAAAGTGCTTTACAAATTGAATCCTCACAACAGTTCTAGGAGGTAGCTGCTATTATTATCCCTATTTTATAAATGAGGAAATTGAGGCAGATAGAGCTTAACTGACTTGCCAGGGTCCCACAACTTCTGTCTGAGGCTGGATTTGAACTCAGGTCTTACCTCCAGCTTGATCAGTTTACTCAAGCACAACCTAGCTGCATGCAGGAACAATAAGCAACTGTTTCAAACTTTTTGTCTTTAGCCCTTACCTTGTTCTTAATCTCCCAAGTCTATGGTCACTGTGGGGCTCCCAGCATGCCTTTCTTTGGCTACAACTCCCTCTCCCATTAGAATAGAAACTCTGTGAGGTCAAGGATTTTCTCTTGAAACCCCAGTATTTGGCACCTAGAAAATACTTAATAAGTGCCTGATGATCTGACTTATAAAAAAAGCCTTTTAAAGGACTTTGTGGGATACAAACTTTATAAATCTTCAAATGATGTACTGAAGGGATCTATCAAAATATGGAGAGGAAAATCGGTGTTTCTAAGCCTGGCTTTCTTCGGCATGTCATCGGTCTTTGTTGAGCACCTGTCATGTGTCAGTCACTGGGGATTCAAAGACAAAGAAACAGTTCCTTCACTTGAAGAGCTTCCATTCTACTAGGAGGGAGGGATATAGCATGTAAACAGGTGAGTCACGAGAAGAGAATTGGACAAAGGACTGAATGCTAGCAACCAAGGACATCAAACCAGGGTTCCTATGGGAAATGGCACTGAGATGATTCTCAAGGGAAGCAAAGAGTTTTAAGAAATGGAGATGGGGAGGAATGAATTTCGGGTTTTGGGGACAGTTCGTGTAAAAGCATAAAAATGGAATATTGAGTCTGGGGAAGAGCCGCAGGTCAGTTTGGGTGCGTAAAAGGGTGTAATTTCAGATGTCTGAAAAGGTAGGTTGGAGTCAGATTGTGAAGAAGTTTGTATTTTATCCTGAAAGTAATAAAAAAATAATAATGAGGAGGAGGATTAATCATCAATTAATAAAACATTTACTATATACTGTTAAATACTTTATGATCATTATCTCATTGATCCTTACAACAGTCTTGGGAGATAGATGCTATTTTTATCCCCATTTTGCAGATAAGGAAACTGAGGCAAGTTGCAGTTAAGTGACTTGCCCAGGGTCATACAGCTAGGAAGTGAGGCAATAGGGAACAACCAAGTTTTTTTTATGCCAGACACTATTAAACACTTTATTATTATTATCTCATTTGATCCTCACAACAATCTTGGAAGGTAGATGCTAGTTTTGTGCCCATTTGATAAATGAGGAAACTGAGGCAAATTGCAGTTAAGTGACTTGTCCAGAGTCACACAGCTAGTAAATGAAGCAATAGAGGACCACTAAATCTTTTTTAGTGAGTAAGCAATATAGACAGACTTATGCTTTAGAAATTACTATGGAGAATGTTTTGGAGAGAAAAGAGACTTAAAGGCAGGCTAATTAGGAGGATAAATGACTGCTTATAGCAAGATTGTGAGTTGTTAAAGAAGGAAAGAAAGGGCTGCTATTTGCAAATGTATGAAGAAAAAAGATTTTTATATTTAGGATTTTCCTTCCTTCCAAGCTGTAGGTTTTAGGCTTGTATACCTTTGGTTCAGAGTAGGAAGACAGGGTCACTGCTGCTGGCAGGGTAGACCTTTCAACTCAATTACCTTTAAAGTTTATTCCAACTCTGTAATTCTCTGATTCTATGAATATCACCCTTCCTTTACTTTCCAATTTTATTTTTTTTTTAGCATTTGTTCCCAATTAGATTTGATGTTTGTTTTTCTTTTTAATTTAAGTTTTGGCTCCTTGAAGTTTCATTGCATGTATATAAATGATAAAAGATCATACCATTTTACAATTTAATCAGAACAATCTTGACCAGAGGCAGTAGGCTTAGTGGAAAAATTCTGAAGCACTGAGAAGCAGGAGAACTGATTTCTAGACCTGGTTTTTCGGCTAATGTGTGACCTTCAGTAGGTTACAAGTCTTAGTTTCCCCTCTAGTCCACTGGAATTAATTGCCCTGCCCTCTTCCCAGGGCTTTTCTGAAGACCAAATAACAAGTGTTACTGTGCTTTTCAAAGCCCAAGTGTTAATGTTTTTATGATTATATAATGATTATTCAAAAGTTATCCTTTCCAAAAAATAATAGAACTACTCCCTGCTCCATCTGTCCCCAGTAGCCAGGACAAGCCCTTGACCTTCAGAGATCACTGCAGACACAGAAGGAGGTGAAGGAAATTGGATTGGGTAATAGGCTTATGACTTGAGATGGGGACAGAGGCTCAGCCCCCAGCTCTGGGTCAGAGTGGGCTCTACCTTTGAAGCAGACTCAAAGGACACAGTCCCAGAGCTAAAAGCAATCTTAGGGGTCTCACCTCATTACTTAACACTAAGTCAGACATGTCACTGAAGGCAAATTTGCTGCTCCTTTGAGGCGTTCTTAAATTCTAGTCCTCTGAACAGAAGAGGAAACCAAAAGTCCAAGATCATAATGCAGCAGGAGGCCATAAGGTTCAGCTCAAATGCCACCACCTCCACAAAGACCTCCTTGCTTATCGCCAGCTACACAAAATCTCTTTTTGTCTATACTCTCATTGCTCCTTTTCCTCCTTTTATTGCACAATAACATTGTAGGTTATTTTATACTTATTTATAGACCTTAAATCTTTATAATAATAATAGAATTTGAAAACACTTTAAAGTTTGCAAAGTACTTTACAAATATTCTCATTTTATCTTCACAATTCTAGCAGAATTATTATTATTTATTATTATTCCTATGCTATTATTATCCCTATTTTATAAATGAGGAAACTGAGGCAGACAAAGGTTAAATGACCTGCTAGGGTCCCCTAGCATCTGAGGCTGGATTTGAACTCAAGTCTTATCTCAATCTACTCACAGAATGACTTAACTGCATGTAGTAACAGTCTTACCAGCACTAAAACAACTGTTTCAACCTTTTTGTCTTTAGCCCTTACCTTGATCTTCCCTCCCAAGTCTATAGTCACTATGGAGCTCCCAGCATGCCTTTCCATATATATATATGTGTGTGTGTGTGTGTGTGTGTGTATATACATATATATATATATGTGTGTGTATATATGTGTATATACATATATATGTGTGTATGTATATATATATGTGTGTGTATATATATATATATGTATATATATATATATATATGGAAAGGCATGCTGGGAGCTCCACTATATTCTATTTAGTAAACAGGGTTAAATAAAAAGGAAATGGGGGCTGATTGAATTTGATGGTTGACTAAACATAGAAAAGCTGCTGACCAGCATCCACAAAGGGAGTTCCTATATACAGAAAAAAAATGTTTGCCCTTCATTTTATTTTATTTTTTTTTGTTGAAGCTTTTTATTTTAAAACATGTGCAAGGATAATTTTTCACCACTGACCCTTGCAAAATCCTGTGTTCCAATTCTCCTCTCCCCCCCCACAGATTTGCCCTTCATTTTAAAAAGGACCAGTGATATAACACGGGATGTCTTGATTCGCACCTGAATTGGATTTAAGTTGGGCAGAGTTTTGTAAAACCATGGGTTTCCCTCTCTTCAAGAGTCATTGGGTTCCATTTCCAAGACAAGCCTGGGAAGGCCAAGGATGCGGTGGATGACCTTAGGGTCTTTGCTATCTGGTGAAGTTCTAAGCAACCCCCAGTACCCTGCTTCAGCTTCCTTCCACGGCCATTGGAACAAGCGGTTCTCATCCACCCATTGGGCAAAGTCTTCATCCTCCTCCCAGCAGAACCTCAAGGACTCAGCCCTTGGACCACACTTGAGCATCCCCTAATTTTGCCCCGAACCACTCATGTCCTTTTCCAGTTACCTCCTTCCCCCAGCCGTCCTCCCCCTGATGTGTTCCCCCATTAGAACGGGAACTCGCCGCGTGTTTTTAGGGTGGCTGGGTAGGGTGCGAGGGGCTGATATTTGACTCTCGGTGGCTTAATGGTATTCTTTTGGCAACCGGTCTGTTCCTCATGATGTCTGAAGATTCAGACCAGTTTACATTCCCCAAAGTGACCCTGACCCCGAGGAGAAGGGTGTTTCGTGGGGACGGGATGGGAAGCGGTGTCTGGGGAGGAAAGGTTTGCTCTAGCCCACCCTGAAAGGAGAGAACGCTGGGCCAGATGGTGCCTTTGGCGGCCATTCTGGGGGGTTGCCCTCCCATCATCAAGGCTGTCCCGGGGCCGGGGCCACCCGGTGCCTTTCTGTTCCTGGATCTTTAGGGATGACCAGAGTGTCATCCCTCTCTCATGCTGCAGTGGCAACGACATGGGGTTCAGAGACGAGCTAGGCGTGAGAAATCTGTACTTGTTTTCTGCCCTCCTGCTTGCCCCTCACCCGCCAGGGCTCCTTGACCTTTGAGTGACAAACAGGAAGTTTATAATCTTTCTGGGGTGGGGTCAGGGGACATTTTTGGTTCCCATCGCCCAGCACAGTTAGAATCCTCATTAGATAATTTTCAAAGCCAACAACAGAACAACTCACATTTCTGTAGTGTTTATAGTTTAAAAAATGCTTTTATCACAGCAGATCTGATATTTGTTGCACATTTAACATGTAAGGAAACAGCTTAAAAGACATGAAATGGCTTGTCCAGCTTGTGAATGTTGGACCCGGGACTCAAACCCAGGGCCGTAGAAATGTGGATCAAAATGGACTTGAAGCCCCATTGAATAAACTCTTTCCTTTGACAGATGAGGAACCTGAGGCTCAGAGAAGCTCAGTGATTTAACCCAGGTCACACAGCAGACCAAGCACTCCGACTCTTTCCATGGCTATGTTGCAGCCAAAGCGTCATCGCCCGGTGAAGGGCCGAGAGCCTGGATTCAGATCCTGCTACTCCACAGAAGCTCAGATTTAGAAGGAATCTCAGAAGTCATGGAGGACAACCCGTTCCTTAACAAGAATCCCTTCTTCTTCATCCTTACCCAAGGTTTAGCTGCCTTCTGCTTGAAAATCTCCAGTGTAGGGCAGCTAGATGGTGCAGTGGAGAGAGCACCAGCCCTGAAGTCAGGGGGACCTGAGTTCGAATCTGGTCTCAGACACTTAACATTCCCTAGCTGTGTGACCCTGGGCAAGTCACTTAACCCCAATTGCCTCAGCCAAAAAAAAAAAAATCTCCAGTGTGTGTGAATCCAACCACCTCCAGGCAGTCCATTCCACCTTTGGGTAATTAATTGGAGCAAGTTTTTCCTTATTCCAAGTGGAAATTTGCCTCTCTGCTCTAGTGATTAGTGGATCATCAGAGAGCTCTCTTGCAGGTGATGAGTTTCCAAGAGATAGAGTTAGGAGAGCTGGGACCAGAATGTGTAATCGTTCTGTTCCTGTGTTAACCTTGAATGTTTGTTGGCAAGTTAGTGATCCTTTGACCTTCAACTAACGTCAAGCTATTACAATCTATGATTTTGTGAGCTCTGAGGTCCCTTGAAGCTCTTTCCTTCCAAGATTCTATGCTTTTGCATCTCTACACTCATGCACATGAACTCCTTTCAAATGAATAAGATGGAGTCAATGAGATGGCCTTGTGTTTTAGCCTGCTGTAGGCTGATAAGACCATTGGAAGGGGTCACAGGGACGGTGGCTGATTGGTTGGGTGGCACCTTGGCCATCCTCCCAGGCTCCTGAGTACCAGGGGACTGATAAGGAGACATAAAAATAAACTCAGTGGGCCAGCTGCCTAGTGTCAAGTTGCCCAGGCCTTGTCCCCTGAGCTCCAGACCCGAGTCCCCAGGCGACGTGACAGACGACTCCACCAGGAATCAACATTCCCCAGGCCTGGCCATTCCCTACTCCCAACCCCTCACTGCTAACCCCGGGTCCTCTCTGGCCAAGGGCTCTCATCACAGCCTTTGAAGAAAATGAAACACTCAGAACAGGATTCAAGATTGATGGACCCGGGTCATCAGCACTTATCTTGTAAATAAAAGTTATTTCTGAAAAAATAAAACAAAACACTAAAACAAAAAAACAATCTCTTTCAAGTAAAGTATTTCCTTGCCCCAGAACTTCTTGATGGGGGGAACTGGAGGCCAGAGTGGAGACATTAACAATTTTTTTTTCCTTTTTGTAAATGGTTCCCACGGAGCAGAGCTGAAGATCAAACTTAGTCTTTTCTGGGGTAGACTCTGGGGTGCAAGATCCTTCCACCTTGGGAGGCAGACCAAGGATCCAAGAGGGAGACACCTTTCTCCTTTGCTAAATGAGTTTAGGTGGAGGTGGGGTGGAGAGAGAAAGGAAGGGAAAGGATGTGCTCACTATTGTTTAAGGCAAAGGTCCAGTTTTACTCCACCTGGCCACAGGAGATTTCTGGAGGCACAGGAAGTTCCCCATCTCTCTCCCAAATCTCCCCTATTGTCCTATTAGAGTTTCTAATTTCTTTTTATTCCAATGTAATCCTTTGACTAAAGCTGTTGTTTTTAGAGAGCCCCATTAGAAGATTATTTGATGGTGAAAACTATGTAATGGGGCCTATATTTCAAGCTTCTGTGATATTCTTTATTTAATATGTTTCTCACAGAACGCATACAGGAGAATTAGAATGAGAGGATATTACTTCTATTTGGCCAACAAAGATCTGATATTTTTCCCTTCTTTGCCTCTGTGTCTATCTCTCTCTGTCTGTCTCAGTCTCTGTGACATATGCTCTGTCTGTCTCTGTTTATTTCTCTCTCTTTCTCTAGGGAGTGGGAAGTATGCTCTACTCTGTGTCTATCTATCTGTCTATCTTTCCCCTCTCTTCCTCTTCCCCATCCCTTTCTCTCTTTATTTTGGTCTAAATCCTTAAGTAGATCTTTTTCTTCCTCCAGGATTTGAAGAGATGTCATATAGAAGATAGGGCCTGATGCCCTATATATATATATGTGTGTGTGTGTGTGTGTGTGTGTGTGTGTGTGTGTGTACATATATATATGCCCTATATATATGTAAATATATATACACACATGCGCCCTATATATGTGTAAATATATGTATATACACACACATAACATGTATATGGTATATATTTACATATAACCCTATTACACACTTACACACATATGTAATAGGCGTAATGGATAGAAATTGCAAAGAAGAAAACTCAAGTTTTATGGAAAGAAAAAGAAAGCTCTAATAACGAGCTCCGTTTCAAAGCAGATTGGGTTGCCTTGGGACATAATGAGCTTGTTCTTGCTTCCTGAGAGGTTTTTGAGCAAAGACTGAATGACTAATTGATGGGCTGAAAAGGAGATTGGAAAATTTGGGTACGGCCTTGACTAGGCCATAGGATCTCGGAGGCAGAGCTCCAAGGGAGGGAGGAGGTTGCCATGTGAGCTTAAGGGACTTGCCCAAGATTACCTCAGCCCCCAAGCCTGCAGCTCCTCCCTGGTGCATCCCTGCCCTAAGATGATGGGCCCTCCCAGCTCTGGGACTTTGGTGGGATTTCCCAGCAGGCTCCATTTCGGCATCCTCCTGCTTCAGCCCCAGGCTCAAAGTCCCAGATAGAAGGAAATGGTTTTCTTACACAATCAAGCTGGGGGCAGGCCTGGATTGATGGATGGGCTGTTTGGCTTCCCCAGCTGTGGCCGGGAGCCCTGGCCCAGGGCTGACACTCACTCCTGGGCTTTCTTATGTGACAGATGGAGCTCTTGGAAAGTTCACTGTGTAAATCAGACTTTTGCAAAGGGACTCGCATTTTACATCTACAAGGAGAACTCGTACGTTAGGAGGCTCTGGGGGCAAATCCTTTGTGATGTTTGCTCCCCTCACCCTCCGTCTTCTCTGGAAAGCCTTCTCCAGTTCTCGGCACCCTCCTCTCCTCTTCGGGCCCTGTGGGGTGGGTTGTTTCTGCCCTACGTGGTGGGTTCTCAGAATCACCAGACTTAAAACCAGAAAGGACCACACTGATATTTAGTTTTATATCTGAATCTCTGCGACCCTATTTGGGATTTCCTTGGCAAAAATGCTGGAATAGTTTGCCATTTCCTTCTCTCATGAATTTTACAGATGAGGAAACTGAGGCAAATTGAGTTAAGTGGCTTGCCCAGGTTCATACAGCTAGTAATTATCTGAGGTTGAATTTGAACTCAGGCCTTGACTCCTGGTCTGATGTTCTATCCATTGCACCACCTAGCTGCCTGTTTTACAGTCAAGGATTCCGAGACTCAGAGAAGGGAACCAGAAATTAAAAGTCACAAAGCTAGTCTGCCAGAGCTGGACCTTGGGCTCTGAATCCAGGTCACATTAGCACTTCACTACCATCCACAAAGCCTCTGACACGTGCTAGCTGTGTGACCCTGGGCAAGTCACTTAATGCAATTTGCCTCAGTTTCCTCATCTGTAAAAATGGGGATAATACTAGCCCCTCCCTCCCGGAGTTGTGAGGATCCAATGAGGTAATATTTATAAAGTGCTTAGCACAGGATTTGGCACACAGAAGATGCTAACTATAATCATTATCCTCCTTATTCTCCAAACGTTGATTGGGGAGTTCGGGCTCAGTGGCTTCTGCATGTCTGGCTCCTGTTGTCTTCTCTTGTCTCCCCAGAATGCTCAGCACAGCAAAGGGCACATCAGAGGGCACCAGTAAGTAATCGGGCCCCGATTTACTTATTTATTTTTTAGCCAAATTAGATTTTCGTCCACTGGGTTTGTTGGAAGCGGAGCCCAGCTGAGCGCGTAGATTTTTCTCTACATTCATCCATTATCTGGCTGACTTTGATGGGGCCCAAGGCTGCAGGAGCCCAACCATTGCCTGCTGCTATGGTATACTGTCCTTGCGCTCGCCTCCACTTCATGGGTCTGATCGCTCATTTTCCCAGTAATGGCATTAGCTAATCTCATTTCCACTCAGAGCAGCCACGCCAGGAGAGACAAGTCACCTGAGGAATGTCTGGGGGAGCTCCCCGCTGTTGGGTGGCTGCCTATTGTATTGTGGGGAACAAGGGGGATGGGCAAGATGGAGTCTGTGGTAGCTCCCCACTGGTGGATAAGTGCCTGCTATATTGTGGGGGGCAAGGGGAATGGTAAAGATGAAGCCTGAGTAACTCTCCATTGTTGGGTGGCTGCCTGTTGTATTGTGGGGGACAAGGGGGATGGGCAAGATGGAGCCTAGGGTAGCTCCCCACTGTTGGGTGACTACCTATTGTATTGTGGGGGACAAGGCGATGGGCAAGATGGAGTCTGGGGTAGCCCCCCACAATGGGCGATTGCCTATTGTATTATAGGGGACAAGGGGGATGGGCAAGATGGAGCCTTGAGGATTTTAGATCCAGAACTGGGTAGGGCCTCAAATGCATCAAAGCCAGCTGAGGCCCAGAGAGGCCAGACAGCTGGCTGAGAATCACACAGATGCTCAGTTTGTCAACAGGCATTTAAAAATGCTGATTAAGTACCATGCACTGGGGTAAGTGCTGAGGATACAAAGAATGGGCAAGTACAAGGTTACTGACCTCAAGGAACTCACTTTCCAATGGAGTTAATGTGCAAACGATGTTATGATGAGCTACTCTCAATCAATCAGTCAACAAGCACTTATCAAGTGCCCACTATGTGCCAGGCTACATCTATCTTATATACCATTTATCATAGGTAAACCAGAAGATATTACATTTCTATGTGTTATATATGGATTCAGAATATCCCAAAGTTTTGATATAATTGAGCTACTTTCCATCAACCAAGAAGCACTTATTAAGTGCCCACTATGTGCCAGGCTACATCCACCTGGCATACCACATATGATAGGTAAACACACAAGATATTGTATTTCTATATGTTATATATGGATTCAGAGTGTCCCAAAAGTTTTTGAAATACTTTAAGTCTTAAATACATACATACATATATTGGGTGTATTGCACACACAAAACCCACTATGTATAAAGGTGTTCCAAGGTATTGGTAAACAGAATATATTAATACACACACACACACACACACACACACACACTCAGATGGCTTACATGGCAAGTAATGTAAGAGGAAAGGCAATGAAAAGGCAGGAGTTGAAACCTGGTTTTCTGTCCCCACATCCATTGGACCATCCCATCCAAGGCCATGTTGCACAATACAAGGAAGGCAGGGAGAAGAATGGCTTGGGGGCTTCTTCCCAGAGCCACAACTGAGGTAATATGACTAGGGCTTTGTCCCAGGGTGCTAACTTTAAGGGGACATTAAGGCTTCCTCTCTGCAGTTATCATTTGGCCCAACACCCCCACTCCCTGACGTCTCCCAGTGTCTCTGTTCTTTGCAATATCTTAAAGGTCCTAACCCTCTCTCTCTCTCCATATCCCTCTTCCTCTTCTTCCTGGGTTTGTCCACTGTCATGGCACTGCACTGTTGTATGGCCTCCCTTCCTCCTGTGGGTATCCCTGGGCAACTGTATCTGCCTGGGGGTAGACCGTCCTCTTAGAGCCTGTCTCTCCATCCTCTCCAAAAACAAAGGGAAAATCAAAGTGAATTTACTCCAGGTGCCAGAACTCCTCATTATTCTCACCCTTCTGCCCTTTTCTTCAGGTAGGTTGTTGTATGATTTGTAATCCTTGGTTCTGATGCAAGGACTAATTAGTTTCACTTCAGGAACAGAATAGGAAGTCAAGGAAATAAAGGAGATTAGACTGTGAGCTCAGAGACAGTTTTTACCCTTTTATGTGTCAGTTTGGACAAATGGAAAGACAGGAAGACCGTTACCCAGATCTTGAAGCTGCTGCAGACCAACTCTTCTGCTTAGAGGGGAAATATCCAGAGGCTGATGGGAATAACAGGAGTGGAAGGGAGATGCTGGGGCTATAACTCCAGCTCTTTACATCTCTTTTTATATTTCTTTATATATCTCTTTATATCTCTGTTTTATTTTACATGAAGGAAAAGTGATCAATCTGTCCTTTCATCCCCATGGACATATTGTGAAAATAAAATAGAACAATATATTTTATTCAATGAGCATTTATTAAGCACCTACTATATGCCAGGTACTCTGATAGGCTCTGAGGATATGAAGACAAACTAGCCCCTGCCTTCAAGGAGCTTACATTCTAATGGGGGGATGGGGATGAGCAACTTATACACGTGATTGAATATAAAATATATATAAAGTTATCATAGGAGCATCCTTTGATTCTTGGGAAGGCAGTCACTGAATAAAGCCCAAACCCGGTTCTTATTGTCCCTGGCCAGTTCTTGATGCTCCAGGGGAACTGCAACCCAATCTATGGGACCATTGGCTCCCACTGTAGTTCACAAGATCAGATGCAAGTTTTCCTGCCATTGCCCAGATCCCCATGGAGACCATGGGCTGTGAGATTCTTTCTACAACTCCTGCCCACCTTCTATTCTCTGGTGACATCCTTCCAGCCATCCCCCCCCCCCAATTCTTTGGTAAGATCCACTCACTGACATTACTCATGCTACCATATTCTCCCTGTGGCATTTTAAATGACCCCAAATTTTAATTCTGTGGAAACTATGGAAGTCAAGTGTTGCAGTGGATAGAGCACTGAGCCCCGAGGCAGGAAGATATGAATTCAAATTTAGTCTCAGACACAACTTAGCTGTGCAACTGAACAAGTCACTTAATTTCTGTCTGCCTCAGGTTTTCCAGTTATAAACTGAGAGTTAACACTTACTTTCCAGGGAGGTTGTGAGGATCAAATGAAATATTTGTAAAATTCTTAGCACATCCTTCTCTTTCTTCCTTCCTCCCTCCCTTTCTCCCTCCCTTCTTTTCCCCCTCCCTCCCTCCCCCTTTCTTTCTTTCCCTTCTCTTTCTCCCTCCCTTCTTCTTCTTCCCTCCCTTCCTTCCTTTCTTCTTCTTTTCCTCCCCCATGATAATAATCTAATTTTTTCACTATCTGCCAACAGACCATTTTTAGAACTAATAATTTCTCCCCCTCCCTCCTCATCCCCCATCCTAGTAGCTTGCTATTTCCACCTTCTTAGTGGCTACAGCTTGGTCAGTGCTCCAGTTTTACCCCATGTCTGGCCCCTTCTCTTCCCTTCATTGTACTTTTCCACTCAATTCCACTAGCATTTCGTTAAGCACCTCTGTGCCTCTGCTGGATCATGAAGGAAAATGTAAAACAGTTCCTGTCCTCAAGGAGCTTACGTTATAGTAGGGCTATACATAGAGAAGCAAGCTTGGAATAATTTATGAAGGAAGAGCATCTAACAGCTAGGGGTTTCCATTGGGATGTGGCTCCCAAACTTTGGAGAAATCCTTGAAGGAAGATGTGGCTTAAGGAGGAAGGGAATTTGCATCAGGCACAGGGAACAATCTGGGCAAAGATCTGGAGGTGGGAGAGGAATGACTGAGAGTAGGGAAGAGGAAAAAGGCCAGTTTGCCTGGAACTGAAAATTATGTGGGTCTTATTTTTCTTCATTTTCCTTCCCTTCATTTCAACTCAGATTTATTTCAAGAATAGGTTGGATTCTGTCTGAGATACCTTCCCACTCTAAGAAGGAAGATAGTATGAGTATCCTTCACTTCCCTTGTTGGTGGAATAGATTTAGAGAGAGAAGCTTTGGATTTGAATTCTGACCCTCCCTCCCATGTGACCTGGGTTTTTGTTGTAATTTAATCATTTTTCAGTTGTGTCTGACTCTTTGTGATCCCATTTGGGATTTTTTCAAAAAAGATATCTGCTTTTTAAGCTTATTTTGGCAGATGAAAAATCCCTGGCAAGCAGGGTTTAGTGATTTGCCTTGGTCACCCAACTAGTAAGTATCTGAGGTCAGATTTGAATACAGTTCTTCCTGACTCTATATCTGATATTCTATCCACTTCAATACTCCATTGCCCTGATTTACATGGAACAATCATGGCTTTTCTCATATTCCTCAGTTTCCTTCTTTGTAAAATGAGCAGATTTAAACTAGCTTGACGTCTGAGGTCCATCCTGGTCTCTTTGTACCTTCAGTGTGTTTAATTACTTTTTTCTTTACTTCTTGTCTTAAACACAGATTTAAGGAAACTAATGAGTTCATTTCCTTTTTTACTTATGTTGTTATTCTTAGTTTCTGTCTCACACATTCTGGCCCTACATTTTTTGCTAGTTGGTCTTAGCTAACGAGTATTTGACGATGATAATCGTTTCTATTCCTTCCAATGGTACTTTGTAGTTTCTTAAGTTTGCTCATCTTGTGATTTCATTGGATTCTCTTAACAATAATAAAGCGGCTACTCTTAGCCACATTTCACATAGATAGAGGAAAAGGAAACATGCTAAATTACTGGCCCAAGGTCACACAAGTGGGATGAGAACCAGATTTCAGTTCTTCTAATTCTTAGTGTCCTACCAGAAGATTCTATGACTGAAGAAGCTCCTTTGTGAAGAGCTCTACATTGAGTATGGGAGTGGGGTGGGGAACCTCCCCTCCCCCTCAAAGGAGGTTCATACCTTCAAGCATCTTACAGTCTAAGGGAAGAAGAAGACATACAGAGAACTCTGAGGGTGCAATCTTGAATTGTCATGTGGAATCAACTCAGTCGAGAAACTTTAAACGATAATTTGATTTGACACTTATTGAGGATCTGGATCACAGGTTTTCATTTAGAAAGGGAGTTAGACCCTCTATTCTCCCTATTTGATGATAGGATGATGATGACTCAGATGAGGGAGCTGAGACCCAGAGATGAGAAGCAACTGTTTCTATGTCACACACAGAGCAAGAAATCAAGCCAGATTTCCAACCCAAATAATAGGATTATAGGTCTGAAATGGAAACCATGGAATATACACAATCCTGTTCATAAGGTAGATGAGGAAAATGAGAGATGAACTTTGAGCTAGTGCTTCAGACTAAATTCTGGGTTCTTTCTACTCCACCATGTTGTCTTGTTGAAACGTTTCCAAACTTTCATGAGTCACCTCCATTTCTGTGTGGGGCAGCACATACCATCACCATCCTCCTTCACTTTTCTTTTGGCCCATTTCCCTTCAGAACTCTGAAACTGGAAGGGTTGGGTTCAAATTTCATTTACTAGCTATGAGTCATTGGACAAATTACTTAATAATTCTTTGCCTCATTTTCCTTATCCGTGAAATGGGGAGGTAGGATGATATTATTTCCAAGGTCCTTTCCAGCTCTAAATCTCTGATCTCTCTGGTTGCTTCAAAGTTCATTTAGAATCTGTAGAATTGGGTGGGCTGGTCCCCAAAGCCTGGGTGAATAAGGGGAGAGTAGAGAGATCCACTGGCTGGGTTAAGGAGACCTGGATTCAAGTCCCAGATCAGCTATTAACTTACTCCCTGGATTTCATTTTCCTCAGCTGTAAAAGAGACTAAATGATCTCTGTTGTTCCTTCGTGCTCTAACATTAGAGCATCCTCTGATTCGGGCTTGAGCCAGAGAGGTGAGTCACCACTACTGTCCAGAAGAGAGGGACAAGACTGGCTGTCTCAGCCTTGGGAGAAAACACAGCCTAGAGGAGAGAGAAGGGAGGAGGGCTCATTTCTCAGCAAACCTGAATCTTCATTGGGCAGACGCCCTCTCCTCTTCCCTGTTCAGCTGGTTCTCCCTTTGATTGAATTTGCTGTCCACGGTCCTCACTCCTTGGGAAAGGCTCAAGAAAAACATCCGGTATCAGTCCCCAGTGTGAGAGGCCACAGAGAACAGGAACTTTCTGGGTCACTGGGCAGTGCATGTTTTCTCTCTGGGGCAGGAAGGGAAGGAGGAGAGTGTCATCTCCCCTGGGGTGCTCCTTGGGATGGAGAGGGTTGTAGCCAAGATCTGACCTTTTAGGTACTTCTAGCTTCCCTGTTATCCATCCTTGGGGCTTGCCAGAGGCAGAAACTCCTTGACCAGGAAGCATCACATAACACTGCTCTGCTTTAAAAAACAAAACAAATGAACAAAGAAAAATTATTCAAAGCTTTTCCCTCTCCTATCTTATAGAATCTTTGAATTCAAGAGCCAGAAGGCATGTTAACCCATCAGTCTAATCAGTACAGGAGTAAGAAGTCCCCCCAGAAGATACTCAACAAGTATCCAGAGTCCCCCCAGAAGATACTCAACAAGTATCCAGAGTCCC